>JAWWMP010000116.1:76242056-76281059 GCA_035047865.1 Dendrocincla tyrannina | reverse complement strand
GGGAAGGGAAGGGAAGGGAAGGGAAGGGAAGGGAAGGGAAGGGAAGGGAAGGTATTCCAGAAGGACCCATAAGTCACTTCTATCAGATCACTTACTACCTCTTACCTGGGAATTCAACAGTCTGGAATGTCAGACCTGGGTATAAATGAACCTGATTTTTTGCAGCTGTGGCAAGATTTGGCTCTTCTGAGTGTAAAGTTTCCCTGCTATGGGACAAGGGAGTTATACAGCTCTAAAGAAGTACAGGGCTAAGTTTAAGGCTGAATTGAAACATTTTACCAACCCCCCTTAAAAAGTATGCTGTATTGATGATGAGTTTAACAGGTTACAAATTTATACTCAAAGAAGAGGACCCTCACTAGTTGTCTTAATATTTCCAGTATATGTAGTGTCCCATAATAAGCCTAATGGTTTGCCACATAATTGCATCATTAGTAAAACAGTGTTCATGTTCAGTTACAACTTTCTATTGGCTTAGAGAAAGGATTTCAAATTTGCATTTAAATGAAATTGAGCAAAGAGTGATAAAGGCTTCAATTAAAAGGCCACCTGTTTTTGTTAATTCATTTTTAATAGGAACAGTAAATATTTTCAGTTGACTCACTTTCTGCTACAAGACTGGTACATACTTCTATTCTTTATCTCCAGTGTCAGACACCCCTCATTAGGGGAGTCTGTCATTTTCTTCGACTAAAGGAACCTGTCTCAAGATTTATGAATCTGTTGGTACGAAACAAATAGTAAAGTAAACCAAACAGCTACTTAGAAAATGCAAGCAAAACCCCAATGTATGATCAAAGTAAATTCTGCAAATAAATTATTTCTAAAAATCAATTAGTTCAAGGGCTGGAGGGAAATTGTTTCCTGAAAAAGAAAAAAAGAAAACCAAACAAAAGAAAACAAACCCACAACATATTCTTTCTTCATTCACACTCTTTTGGAGCTTACTAATCTCACTTGGGTATGCTGGTATGGAGCAAAAGTAATGTTCCATGTCACAATTATGTAATGCAATTAAAACTTAAGGATTACAAATATTTAAAACACAAATCATGGTAAGCAGTTTTCGTGGAGTTTAAACCCAACTGGTGTTCATGGAGAATGAACTTCAGCTGGCACCTGGAAACATTACATCTTCCTATAAAATGATGCCAAATTGTTCATTTTTTAGTCTTGTTCTTTAGGTTTACAGCTCTAGTTTCAGCCAGTTGCCATTAGAAACATAGCAGCTCATCTTGTTTTTCTAATACTTTTGAAATAATTTGTTGCCATAATTGCTTTTCTGTTTTTCATTTACTGTAGCCATAACTACTAATTTGCTAACAACTGATACACATCTGTTACAACCAAAGCTTAAAAATCCAAGTAATTTCCTCAGGAACAATTTGCAGTGGACACCTTTCTCTTTGGGGATGCATTGTAAGCATTTAAATAAAGGATTGCAGCATTTAATTAGTGTGTGCTTGCTTCCTGCTAGCAGGACATCATAGTAGTGAGTAAATGGATTAAGTTTCTTGTAACACAAGCTGGGAGACATCACAGTTGTTTTTCATTCTCAGATGCCTATTTAAGGGAAACACATGGGTCCAATCCCACCTTTAAAAACTTTATCTTTGACTTAAATTATGATTGTTTTTTAATGCTACATGATTTTCCATAATAAAAGGATTATATTATACTGTATTTTTCATTTCGGTCTGAATGAAGAAAAGAATTAACAGAAGTGTAAATTGAAGATATTCATGTGAAACTGCAGGTTAGGGGATTTACCCCCAATTTGTTACAAGTTAAACATTTACAAAAGAAAATTAATACTGCAAAACTCTCTCCTTGTCTCTTTACCTCACTTGTGTCCCTTTTCCTGTATGCATTTTGGATTGACATACCCAAATAATTTGTTTGTTTTTATATTTGTTGAATGAAGGAATAGATCAGGAGTTTTAAATGAATGATTTTTATTTGGCTCAGATTCTACTTCTTAACTGGTAGTTGCTGCAGCTGTTTTCTTTTAATGCTTGCAAAACTGAAGAAAATTATCTCTTGAAGTTAAGTTCAGCATGAACACACATTGCAAAAGGTTTGGACCTAGTGTTCTGTCATTAAATAAAAATTTTCATATTTTTCTTTACATTTAGAAGATGTATTGGGTTCATGTGACAAGGTTTTGTTAGGGAGGGTGTCCTCTGTGAGAAGATGCTAGAACCTTCCCCTAAGTCTGACAGAGCCAATGCTCGAGTCAGGAAAAAAGTCTGCACAACTTCAGCCAAAGAGATGAGTGAAACCATGTTAGCGAAACAGCTCTGCAGACACCAAGGTCACTGGTGAAGGTGGGGAAGGAGGTGCTCCAGGCACCGGAGCAAAGATTCCCTTCAGCCTGTGGTGCAGACCACCATGAATGAGACAGGTAGCGTTCATCCCTGCAGCCAGCTGAGGTCCACAGTGGACTAGATATCCACTGCAGTCCATGGAGGACCCCACAACAAAGGAGGTGGATGTTCAGAGGAGGCTGTGACCCTCTGGGAATCCTGTGCTGGAGCAGGCTCCTGGCAGGACTCGTGATCCCACAGAGGACCCATGCTGGAGTAGCTCATGATGAACTGCAGCCTGTGGGCTCATGTTGGAGAAATGGAAAACTGTCTCAGTGGGAGAGCCTACATAGTGCAGCAGGGGAAGAGTGTAAGGAGTCATCCCTCTAAGGAGGAAGGAGTGGCAGAGAAAACTTATGATTAACTGACCAAACCCCCCATTCCATATCCCTCTGTGGCACTCTGGGGAAGAAGGTAGAGAATTCAGGAGTGAAGTTGAGCCCATGAAGAAAGGAGGGATGAGTTGAAGGTGCTTTTAAGATTTGGGTTTATGTCTCATTAACCTACTTTGTTATCCATTTTTGCCAAGTTGGGTCTGTTTTGCCTGTAATGGTAATTAGTGAGTGATCGCTCCCTGCCCTTATCTCAACCCACAAGCTTTTTGTTATGTTTTCTGTCTCCTGTTCAGCTGTGGAGGAGAGTAACAGGGCAGCTTTGGTGGGCACCTGGTGTCCAGCCAGGGTCAACCAGCACAGAAGCCTAAAGAAACTGGAACAAAGCATATAAATAACTGATTTCAGTTCAGCTCAAAAGGTCAAAGGACTATAGCTAGCTACTATGCCTACAGAGAAGGGTCTGCTTAATGCTCTCCAATGCACTTCAGGGGACTCAGTGCTCTTTCTTCCATTCCCCTAGTAAAGCTGTGTATGAACAATTGTTTCTGTTGCTGTTACAGATTAGAAGAAAAGGGGAAAAGGGACTGCATGAAAATCCAGCTAAAGTAGTGGGAAATAGCAGCTTTTCACTCAGTGGCCATCTGCAGCCATACAATATGGATACCTGTGGTGTTGACCAGATCCTATAAAGGTCACAGTGTGATCTGACTTAGTGACTGAAATGTCAAGCACAGAACAATACGTACTCATCTAATTCTTACAGAGTTAAATATTTATCTATATATTCCAAATTTAGAAGTGCACATTACTGTCAAAATAAAGGGTAGAACTAAGTTAATTTTTGTTCAGGGAAGAATTGGTCATGTCAGAAGGGACGACAATGCGTCATCTGGTCCGATATCCCTGCTCAGCCAGGATCATCCCAGAGCACATTGCACAGAATTTTGTCCATCCGGTTCTTGAATATCTTCAGTGAGGGAGACTCCACAACACCTCTGGACAATCTGTTACAGTGCACAGTCACCCACACAGTAAAGAAGTTCTTCCTCTTAGTCAGGTGGAACATCCTGTGCATCAGTTTCTGTGTGTTCCCTCTATTTCTAGTGGTTTGCACCACTGAGAAGAGCCTGGATCCACCTTCTTGGCATCCCCCCTTTAGACATTCATACGCATTAATGAGATCCCCTCTCAGTCATTTCTTTTCAAGGCTGAACAGGCCCAGCTCCCCCAGCCTGTCCTCACAAGAGAGCTGCTCTAGTCCCCTAATCACCTTTGCTGTTCTCTGCTGGACCTGCTCCAGGTGCTCCATGTCTTGTAATGAGGAGTCCAGACACAGCACTCCAGAAGCTGCCTCACCAGGGCTGAGTAGAGGAGCAGGATCACCTCCCTTGCCCTGATGGCCATGCTCTTCCTAGTGCATTCCTGGATTTCTGGCCTTGGCCACAAGGTGGCCACTTTCTTGGTGTCTCAGTACCTTCCACCAACACCACATATTTTGTGTATTCAAACAAAATGTTCCACATTCCAGTTTCCGTAATACTGAAGTTGCTACTGTGATAACAAACTGACATCAGATTTCTTTTAATGTAATTAGAGCAGACAATGGTCTCCAAATATAATTTTTAATATACTACTTCTATTTTAAATCTGTGTCTATTAAGATCATTATAATAAGATTGTTTGGTCTGAAATGGAAAAACATTTTAACAAGTCATGGATCTCATGCTCAGTACTGGCTGGTGTGCCCAGAAAGTGGGACTTCACCATGTCTCTTTCAAGCTACCAAAAGGATGGCAGGGGCATTTGTGGTCAGGGTTGGCTGGCACCCTCATATCTCCTTCCAAACAATCAGTTTGGGTTTAAGCATCTGGCAGAGAGTTTAACAGCCACACAGAGCCAGACCACTCTGGCTGACATCATAGCCAAAAAACAGGTCAGTAAGCAACTAGGTTTTCTGTAACCTTTACCACCTACCTAAAGGGAAAAGAATCTCTCCTATAAAAGTGTAATTAGGAAAGCATAGTCAGGAAGTGGAAAACTTCTTTTGGAAACCTGAACACAACAAAGCTACATTAAAGAAACAACAATTCTATTTTCATTTGCATAATTATTTATTTATTTGTTTTAAAAAGTGCTTATAGAAAGGGTTTTTGCTGTTTTGATCTTTCAATAGAAACATTCAAGTTTTACTGACAAGCTTTTTTTCCCCCAAAACAGTGCCTTATAAACCTGTTCTGAGGCACAACTCTATTGTCTCAAATTATAAATAATTAATTTTTGCCAATGAGCAGTATTTCTCAGATCAATCGTCTTTTTTTGAGGGAAGAAAAAGAATTTGATTATCAAAGTAAATCTTTAGATATTTGGATAATTGCATAGCAGTCATAGCTAGGAATATGAAACATTTCTCAGCCAAAAAATAACTGGTGCTAAACAGAATTCACATACTTCTAATTGTGACATCTATTGGCCAATGGAGGAAAATATTTAGGCATCTCATTTTGCTGATTTGTCTAAGGATAACCTATAAATGATAGTTTAAACCCTGGAAACATCTCTTCCAAAGGACACTAAAGTCCAGAGACTTGTTCTTTGTTTTTTTGTTTGTTTGTTCTGTTTTGTTTATTTGTTTTCCAGGGGGAGGTGCTGTTTTCTCTTTATTCATTTATTGCAGGTTTATTTTATTTTGGTTAGTTTGTTGATTGTCAAGTAGTCTTGCCAGTGGATTTGAGATTGGGCTGAGAGCACTTTTGGCACTGATATCCCCTAGTGTTAGAGCCTCACCTGAATGTTGTAGGAATTTATCCTGGTAGGTTGATGGCATCTGGTGAACAGCGAGAAGAAAGAAATTACTTGGCAGATAAATCTACAATTACGTGGCTCCACCAACTGCCACCTACCCATCACATGAACAGGATAAATGTTGCAGGGATGTCACTGTCGTTGAGTTGAGTTGCAGTATTCCTTTCAGCTTCTCTGTCCTGCTCTAAATCAGTAAAGAAGTCATAAACCACACGTCACATTTAAACTGCCCTTTGGGTTTCTGCCCATCTCAAGAGCAATACAAGCTAGAATTGCAAACTCAACCTAACCTTTTTCTACTTCTGAAGTCTTTTTGATTTATCCTTGTCATGCAGGAGGTTTAAAACATCTGGAGTGTTGGTTTAACATACTCTTATGAGTAGTGGAGGGTAGGGGGTAGGACAGGAATTTTAACACCCTATCAAGTAGAGGTTAATGATATCTTCTTCTTCTAACTCTTTTCCCCTGGAAACCTTATTTAGCCCTGCCATGCTGTTCCCAGTTCAGCTCAGTTCATTGCAGAGGTACTATTGAAATCCTCCAAATTGATCCAACACATGGGTGACCCCATAGCCTTCTTTGTTCATGTACTGGGAATAACACAGCCCAGAAGAGTTATAGTTCAGCCCAGTACTGAATTCATCAGAAAACTTTGCAAAGTAATCTCTTGCTCAGCTTCAATTAGGATTAACCAGTCAGAGGTCATGGTCTGTTCTGGTTAATACCACTTGTACCACCTGAAATATAAATGGATTATGGGATTAAGTCTAGTTTCTGAATATGTTAAAAATCATATCAAACCTGTAGATGTATATTACAGTTTAAAAAAAAAAAATAAAAGTTTCATACACTTCCTTTTTTTTTAATAGAGCTTAACTCCACTTTAACAATAGTCTAAGAAGATTTTACCTCCTTTTATCCATGATGCATATTATATAAGCAGAATACCTCATACTTTACATTTGACTTATCAAAGAATCTCAGTATCACTTCCTCATTGTGGTGTTTTCTCAGGAAAAAAAAAACAAAAAACAAAAAAAGGAAAGAAAAACTGATATTTTCCTTCAACAATATGGGAAATAGATAACAACAGATAACACAAGTTCTTAAAGGTCTGATAAATCTTCAGAAGCCATTAGGATAATAGTAAAGAAAAATGAGTGTCTGTTAAACAATCAGTTTAACATTCATAAGCAATTGCAAGACACAGTGCACTTCTGCAAAAAGACACTGAACTTACATTTGAAAATGACAGGGTGGAAATAAAGGGAGAAGAAGCAAATTGCAAGCATAAAGACATATGCAATAAAAATACTTAACCATCCAAAGACAAAGGAGGCAAAGGTGAACAAGAGCATGGATGTGTTTCTATGTGCATGTGAGACAAAATGTATATATAAACACATACAATTAAGTGTTTATACCTACATATACCTTGAATATATATGAAAAAATATGTGATTCTCATATTTTATGCTGTCATAGTTCCATCTAGTTGCAAGAATTTTTTGAGCATGTCCAAAAAATGTCTCAGGGTTTCAAGTTCAAAGTGCCTTATAGATAGTGTGGATCTTACTCATTACTTATAAGTCATTAAATTTACACAACAGAGATTAATTCACTTTTATGATTAAAAGCACCATTGGAAATAAATTTTGCTCCTGAGCTCAATGAGAACTCCAAGATCTTGATAGAGACCTTGCTTGCAGAGAGCATCATTTAATGTATTGCAAATGGTTCACGGATTCAGCTTTCAGTATGGCATATATATAGTGATAGTGAGTTTCAGTATTGAACTAAGTTTTAGTACTTTTGTATTAAATCCCCTTCTCACCATTATCTGAGATCCCTTATTCAGTGCAGATGCTTCACTTTAAGCAGCCCTGATGCTAGAAGAGTTGGTCTTTGCCTAACATGAAGGTCAGTTGAAACCAATGAATTATCTACTCTGCTGAAGCATTCCTCAAATTTGTCCAATTCTGAATAATTTTAATCATTTCTGAACATCATCAATCAGTTTATTATTAACATATACACATATATTTAATGCTAGAGAAACCTCTCTCCACCGGCCCCCAAACTAATTATTTGGATAAAGGAGATGATTTCTCTACATAAGATTTGATCTAAAATTACTTCATACAGGATAACATTTATATCAATTTAGGACCATGCCCAATACAGAACCAAGTCCAAGGATGGAAATTATGTGATCCTGGATATATCACCTGCTGTGGGAATGCCTGCTATGTTGGACATCGTCAATAGGATGTCAAAAAGCCCTTTAATCTCCCTAGTAGATCTCCAGTTTATCACAGTTGTTGCAGTTGTCATTAATTTTAACGTTTTATTTGGAGTTGTCTAAAGCTTTGAATGAACTTGTGTGTAGGAGAAAGTCAATGAATTCCTGAAAAAAATGTATTTCTTTTATTCAGAGCCATTGGTATCTGTCTAAAATGGCAGGAATTACTAAAAAATGGTACTTTCTTCTGGAAATTCACAGTGAATTTTAAGGGCAAAGTTCTGATGATAACTATTCAGATATACTGAATTTCATTGAAACTATAAGAGTTTACTTTGTGTTCACTTTTGGTACCTGATGCAATACTATTCTATCTGCTGAAGTTCATTTCCTTTCTTAACTTTATGTTTTACAATGACCTAACTTGTTTTCCCTAAATCCTTTTCTACTTAGGGATCACACTGTGTTCTGAATTAATTATGAAGTAATACTTATTTTTATCCACATAAATTTTAATTTAAGCTAAAATACTTTTTTTTTTCTTGCTAACATTAGTTTCCTTAAAATTTTTCCATTAAGTTTAATTTTAAAATAAACAAACTGCAGTAAAATAGTATTTGGAAAGGATATACCTGAGGAACTGAAAACTTATACTATCATACTTATGCTATCATATACTTTCATTTATTGTTTTAGAAGATACTTATCAGTTTTACTATATTTCAGCGTTTTTTAAAAATCAGTTCATGTACATAGGAAGTTAATTTGAAACTTGCTTTTAACAGATCCATTAGTAGGAAAATACCTGTCCAAATTAGTCAAAGGATAGTTTTTTAAAAACCTGGTGAACTTGGTAATGGAGAGATTTTCACTTTACATAAAAAACCTCAAAATGCATTGTCTGAGTGTGCACAAACACCTTCATATAGAAAACATAGAATACTTTCAATAGGTGGGATGATGATAATTTTGTAAATCTGCCTCAGTGTTTCAGCATATTAAACACTGAAAAAGTGAAATACTTTCCATAGTTCTGAAATTGCTTTGATAGATGAACATAAAGTAATTGAAAACTTTTGTTACACAGCTCTTAAAGCCAAATAAAAATTTGTCTGTAGTGTACTTTACTGCATTATGCAATATATGAGGCAAGCAATTAACTTCAAGCAAATACTCATTTTCATTTCCCATTAACTCTGAAGTCATAGGAATGTTCTCTAAAATTAATCTTAGGGGTACTGGTTGCAAATGATGATATATTGTCAAAGTTCAAACTAGTTGATTGTAGTAAAATTTTTCTTGCTTCAAATATTCCTAATTCAGTTTCATCAATGTCCTGAAGATAATCAAGCAAATTGTAGATCACTCTCCTTTCAAGTGTGCATTACAGAACAATGGCCACAAACTTCATTGTATTTCTCCTAGATACAGGGGAAAATATAGAGTTTTCAGCAAATCCATTTATGTTTTTTTCAAACTAGAAAAAGTTGATATGTTTTTTTAATACATGAAGTTTTTGCTTTATCAAGTTTCGTTCCCTGGATTAATGTTCAAAATGACAGCATTTGACATTTATTGTCATGAAGTAAACTATATGAAAAGACAAATTCTGTTGCTTCTGCTCATTTTTTTATTTCTAATTATTACTAACAAAAAAAAAAAAAGGAAACAAAACCAAACAAACAACCAAAACAAAAAAAAAGTCAAAGCATTTTGTTCCCAGAAGTTGTGGTAAAATTACTTTTATATGACATGGATTAAGCCATTTTCTTGTCTCACTACCTACATTACCTGGCACAATATTCACCAAACTTTGCAATAAGACCTTTCATTTCACAGCAGAAATGAAAAGAATTTCCTGTTTCTTTTGATTTATTTTTCTTTCTTGTTCTTGGAGGGTACCTGAACATGAGCCAACAGTGTGCCTAGGGGGCCAAAAAGGCCAGTGGTACCCTGACCTGCCTCAGGAATAGTGTTGCCAGCAGGACCAGAGAAGTGATCCTTCCCCTGTACTCAGCACTGTTGAGGCCACATCTTGAGTCCTGTGTCCAGTTCTGGGCCCCTCAGTTCAGGAAGGATACTGAGGTGCTGAAGCAGATCTAGAAAAGGGCAACGAGTCTGGTGAAGGGACTGGAGCAAAAGTCCTGTGAGGAGCAGCTGAGGGAGCTTGCATTGTTTAGCCTGGAAAAGAGGAGACTCAGGAGAATTTATCACTCTTTACAACCACCTGAAAGGAGGTTGTAGCCAGGTGGGGCTCAGCCTCTTCTCGCAGGTGACCAGCAGTAGAACAAGAGGACACAGTCTTAAGCTGTGCCAGGGGAGGTTTAGGCTGGACATTAGAAAGAGATTCTTTACAGAAAGAATAACAGGGCATAGGAATGGGCTTCCCAGAGAGACCTTCAAGTCATCATCCCCGGAGGTATTTAAGAAGAGACTGGATGTGGCACTCAGGTGGTGTTAGGTCAAAGGTTGGACTCGATGATCTCAGAGGTCTTTTCCAACCTAGTTGATTCTATGATTTCATGATTGTATGTATAAAATAATCTATGCTTTCATAAGCACTAAAAAAGATGGGGGGGGTTTGCTTGTTATTTGAGTAGCATATAATATTGTTAAAGATTCAGTGTTTATATTAAAGACTACATTAAACACAGAGTATGGATGCCCACACGCAGTGCAACCTGCCACAGAAGCATCCTGTTGTTCACATCAGAGCATTCCAGGTATGTCATCAAGGAATGTGACAAAGGTTCTGCTTCTGTGATGAACAGCAGAAAATGGCAGGATTTGGCCTTTGTCCCAGTCACCTTAGACTCCTAGATCTGAGGAAGTAATGCCCATGTGCCCTGAGAAGGACTGACAGACCCCTTTAGGACAAATTCATTATGTAAGTTGATTTTAAACCTTAGGGTTCAACTCAAAACCCTTTAAACCTTATGCCCTCTCTAGATATTTTGAGGCTGGGCTTATGGTAACAGAGTTGTCATGTGAAAATCTGAGTTTTAAAAGCATATACAATGGTTTTACTCTTGCTATTATTATCCTTACAACTCTGATCACTGTTGATTTTAGGTATTTTTATTTTCAAGAGGCTTTCTCATATAATTATTTCTAAGTGAGTGGATGAACTAGAGAAAATGCTCACTTCCTTATTTTCTGAGATCCTTTACAGTGAAGTGGCAAAAACTGACATTAATTCAGCATCATATACACTAGTGTCTGTGTAGGGAAGAGATGAGAAGAGCAGTAGAATGCCTCAATATCAGGGGCTAAGAGCATTTCTCGATGACATGAGGCACTGGCTAGAATATAGTTCCCTTCCTTATGAAGTGGCCATTGCTCTTTCCTCTGTTCCTGTGAATGCAAGCAGAACACACTTTGTATGGGTGAATCTTCAATAGAATATAAAACAAATAAAGATGTCACCAGATAAGGAAATGCCACTGTGGTGATTTTTCAGCTTATGATTTGTAAGTCCTGCAGGACATTGTCATCTCTTCTATGCATTTAGAGGAGCCAATATACCACTGGCAGCACAGAACAGAAGATCATCTTCCATCTGAATTACCAGCAGCAAGATTTAGAAATAGAGTCATCTTCCCCAAATACATGCATTTGCATCACAATCTATTTTTAAGTACTCTTTAGGGTTTCCTTGTGTATGTTTCCTCTTTTCTTAAGCTCAGAGATTTTAAGAAGAATTTTACCTAAATGGAAGAAGACATATCAGTAAGTCAGTACAATATAATATTTTCATTTTTCCTCTATTTTTTTAACACTATTGCTTTATTGAGCTACAAATCTAAGATGTCCTTTATTCTCTAATAAAGTAATTTATAAAATTTATTATTAATTTATGATTTATTGTTTATATACTAATTAATTTATTCAAGCTAACAGTGTGGCCAAAGAGGCCAATGGTATCCTGAGGTGCATTAGGAAGATGATTGCCAGAATGTCAAGGGAAGTGATTCTACTTCTCTACTTAGACCTGATGAGGCCACATCTGTAGTGCTGTGTCAAATTCTGGGCTCCCCAGTACAAGAGAGAGATGGAGATCCCATAGAGAGTGCAGTGGGGCGTTACAAAGTTGATTAAGAAAATGGAGCATTTGTCTTATGATGAAAGGCTGAGGACACTGGGCCTGTTTAGCCTTGAGAAAGCTGAGATGGGATCTTAATAATGTCTCTATCTGAAGAGAGGATGTCAAGATAATGGAGACAGAATCTTTCCAGTGGTGCCAAGCAACAGTATAAGAGGCAACAGGCAGAACCTATTGCACAGAAATTTCCACTAAAACATGAGGAAGAACTTTATTGTGTGAGTGGCCACACACTGAAACAGATCACCCAGAGAGGTTGAGGAGTCTCCCTCACTGGAGATGTTCAAGACACATCTGGATGCAATCCTGTGCAATGTACTGTACTGTAAGATGAACAGAGAGATTGGACCAGATGACCCACTTTAGTCCCTTCCAACCAGACCCATTCTGTCATTCTGTAAATAGCAATTGTTGGGAGCCTAGTCCGATCTCCCTCAAATCCGTGAAAAAATCCCAGAACTCTAGGGCCTGATTTTTAGCACGAAGTGCACAGCACTCCTATCTTTCTTGGGAAATTTCCAACAAATTGAAATATTCAGAGCTTTGCAAAATTACTGCATTGTTGATTTATTTTTGAATACTTTTGGTCAAATTGACAGGGATGGAGTGGAAGCTTTGTTATGGATAAAATATTGAAGTATGTGTTTTACATCTAATTAGGGCAGCTTGTTGAAACCTACCGATAGTGGGTTATATGCATTTCACATGAAAAAAAAATTAGAAATAAGCAATAAGGAGTAAAATAAAACTTTGAGACATGCTCATTCTTTTCTCATGAACAATCATCATAAAAGTTTTGGAATTTACAATAAAAAGAGATAACACCGCCCCACCACCACCACCACTCAACAAAACAAACAAATGAAAAACAAACGTAGAGAATAAAACCTCTGTCAAATAAATAATCACATGCATTGAGAATTTAGTGCTTTAAAAAAAATACCAAGAAGCCCTCCTAGACCACATCATATAGTGTAATGAAGCTGATAATGACGACAAAATATATTTTTCAAAAGTGCAAAACTGTGTTTCTTCCATAAAAAAATAATAAAAAATACAGGTAAATTTTTTTTGAAAGCATAAAAGTCAGCAATTTACAATACTGTCCAATATTGTACAATTAAGGAATTGAGTTTTGAGATTTTGCAATAAATGGTAATTTAAAGTTTCAGTATATAAAATAAATAAAAAACCAAAACTGTGATCTGAATTGCTTTTCCATGTGTAACTTAAATATAAATTTAGAAAGGATCTTAATCCCTTTGAAATTAATAACAGGAATATAACTGGCACAAGAAGCAACACTCTGTATGTTAAGTTTTCACAATGATGCTGGATTGGGGCAAAATCAAGCACCCAAGAAAAGAAGTGCCAGCAGTGAGCAGGCTGAGCAAGGTACAGCTTAGATGAACTAAGGTGAAATTCTATAATGGGTGTTTCTTGAAACACCTTTCAGTGCTTGCTGAGTACTCCACCTTGTACTGACAACTCTGAACCCTTTCACAAAACATGGTGTTTAACCTATTTTTTCGGGGTAGGAAATGCATGTTTTAAGTACATAGAGAAAGGAGAAATCTGAATGCAAACTTTCTGCTCCATGAGTATTCTGAGTGTAGGAATATTGCACCAGGAAATTAAGTTTGTTGTCACTGCTTCTTGAAAGGATACTACCCTAAGAGCTGTGTTTTGACAATTCCAGGAATAAGTTCCAAGATGGTGAACTTAGGTGGAAAATATATACTTTTAGGTTATCAGTCAAGTCTGGGCATAAAATATGAAGAAAATTTGAAGAAAATTAACAAAACCATCTCAATTTTACACACAAAAATGTTTCTGAGCATACAGAGAATTTTGTGGTGTCCAGGCAGTTTTCATACTGAAATCGGGACACCAGTGGAATCATAGTTTCTTGTTAAATGAGCAGGAGCTAATCATAAGTTTTCGGAATAATCATTAAATGCAGTGAAATGCTTTAGAGACATGAATCCTTTGGGAAACTTTTTGGGACAGTTTTGCTCATAGTCCTACCAAGCCAACTAGGTCAGTGAGGTGATAGTCACCAATGTTGCTGCTAAGACTTTTAGAATCCCCTTACATTGTCTCATCAAAGCATTTTAGAGGTAAATCACTGACATACAGGTAACACTTAAGTATTTCTTCTACAGCCATACTACAATTTTCCCTGGCTTGATTTCCTGTAAGTATGAGTCTTGTGTTTGATGTGCCATACTCTGCATTCTCCTTCTTTTCTGAATATGCATGACAATTCAGCTGGGTCTTCTGTTTCCTTTAGATACACATTCTTCATTTCCTTACTCTTTTTGTTGCTTTTTTATGCCTTTTTGCCTCTTTTTTCTTTTCTCTATTTATCATTCTTTCTCCTTCATCCAGTCAAATCCTGTGACATTTGTACAACTGTTCACACTAAATGATATATAACACTGTCAAACTTCACTTGAAATTCCACACTGAATACTTCTGAGGTGTGCTCTGCTCATACTTGCTCAGTGTTATTGATCAGTGACAGCAAAGAACCGTAGAACAAAAGGAGATGATGGAATGAAAAAATCATGCAGAATCAGCAGGAAGATTCCTACAGACACAAGACATTCAACACCAGTGAAAACGGGTCACTACAGTGCATATTTTTCTAGTCAGCTTTATTAGGTAGAGACACATAATTACATGCCTGATTGAAAAGAAGTCTTAGCAAACAAGTTACATGGTTGTTGGGTTACAGCACTACAGTAATTTGTAGGCAGAGAAAGGGGTTTGCATTATTTGTCAGAATATTCTATTATATACCATTTAAAAAAAATATATTGATTCTTTAGGGATAAGCATATATTATTAGAGTTTGTATATTTCTGGAAGTGTCTACCTTCATAAATTACCTCTTCTGATAAATTTATAAGTATTATTTAAAACAATTTCAAATGAACAATATGCATTGAGTTCCTACTGAAAAGTGTGTAATATTTTTATATGAAAAATTAGATTCCCATACTGAGATTATTCTGCTTCAGCTCACGTATGAATGTATTGAATTTATAACTGTTTTTTTTCTGTCAAGCTTTTTCCCAATAATGTGAATTAAAATTATTATACAAAAATAAATTGCATTACATAGTATTGTAATGTTTTCAAAGATGGTATTACATTAGTCTAACACAGGTCAATTTTCTCTGCTCCTCTAATAGCATAGATAATACCTTGCTTTGTGGGTGTTTTTGTTCTTGTTATTTCTGATTTTCTCTTTTTCCTGGAAGAAATGTGCAACATTTCCCGGCACTCATAAATAAGGTCTGGTTTTAGACTGTACTGTGGGCACCATGTCTAGGTTTACTTCAGCCTCCAAATCTAATAAACATCTACTGGGATAGTAATTTTTAAGTTCAAGTTCAATATCAAACATGTCAGCAGTGCACTTAGCAAGAAGCAGGGCTGCAGTTTGAAGAAAATGCAGATCCAGTCACCAGTATTTTTTATCAAATTATAAACCTTGTTAGAGTGCTGGGATTTCATCAGCTAACATTACTAAAATAAAAGCAATCCTGCAGGAGGTGGTTGCTTTTCTTAGACATAGGTAGATTAAACATCAATTCATTTACATACGTTTAACACATGCTCTGCCACTAACATCTTCATTATCTCTATTTGTGAAATGAATGCTACATTTTGCATGGTATTATCAGGAAGTTCCATGCTGATCAGAAATGTACTGGCATTAGTATTTATTTCCTTATATCTACGGATGTCATTTTTCATTCAAGCTTTTTTTTCTCTTTGTTAAAAAATGGCTATGACTTAAAAAAAAAATATTAATCATATTTAGAGATGTATAATGTTGTGGCAAATTATGTATATGTATTTTAGAAGAATTAGTTCTACAGTAAAATACTGAAGGTTTGTGTATATTTAGCAGATAGATAAAAGATACTGAATACTTTTTCAAACAACATATGTTATTTCTGGGCTATGATTACAAAGAGACAAAAAGGATGTCGTATTTCAGGAAGTTAAATCCAAAATTTAAGGCATTAAATTTTTTGTGTGTTGATGAATTCTGAAGTTACCTTATTCCACTACACATCCATCAAATTCTGAAAGAGGTAAATGGTTTGATGCCTAAATCCAAAACAACTCCTAAAGTAGTTTTCCATCCAGCTTGGACTAGATTCAGGGATTGTTTTCAGCAGCCACATTATGACCTGAATCTTCCAACTGGAGAACCTTTCAGATGAGGAGAGGCTAAAAGAATTGGAACTTATCTTGGAGAAGAGAAGGGTCAGTGTAATCTTAGAGTGTATTAATACCTGGGGGGAGGGAATGAGGGATCCAGACTCTTCTCAACAGTGCCAATTGACAGGGCAAGACTGAGTGGGCAAAAAATAAAACAGGAATTTCCATCAAAATCCAAGAAATGACTTTTTACTTTGAAGATAGTCAAACACCATAACAGGTTACAAGGAGAGGTTGTAGACTCTCTAGCCTTGGAGATTTTCAAAACCCAATAGAACATTTTCACAGGCTTCTAATTGAGAAGTTGGGCTGCATGATTTCAAGATGTTCCTTAGCACCTCAATTATTCTGTGATTCCATAACACAGACACACAGACACACACATACATACACCAGGAGATAGTATTTCCAGTATCTAACTAGAATGTGGAAGGCCTGTGTGCAGATACTCATATCTGACTTCCCTCAAGTTCTGGATTTGCAGGACCCAGTTCTGATACTTGCTCCTGCAGTATATATTAAAGTTGTGGTTACAGCATACTCCAGATTGGACCTTCCAATTTCTTTATTTATTTATCCTTCTTCCTGAAGTTCTTCTGTGTGTTTTCAGGGCTATAACCGCATACGTAAAACAATGGAAAAATAAAGATTATCAGTTATCTACTCATTTTAGTTGCAATGCCAAAGGAGAAAAATATTTAATTGACTTCAGAAGATAATCTTAAATCCTGTTTATCTTCTCAGAATTGCCTCTTAGATTGCTTAATTTTTCACTGGTAATGTCAATATATAATAACGCACCAAATACCTGTAATATTCCTTTAACAATGATAAATTTGTTATCTACAGTGGTTGCATCTACATCACCACTACTTTTATACTTTCATGTTCATCTTGCAGAAGATTCAAGGTATGGCTCAGTACTGAGGCTTTGAATTGCCCATGAAAGGTATTTGCTTTCACTAGTCCAGCACATTAATTCAATATGACTGAGCTATTGGGAATCAATTACTTAATAAAGAAAGGTTTGAGACATCTTGTCCTGTAATTGTGACAGTTCAGCTCAGTCTCTTTTCTTCAAGTCTTGAAAGGGCTAGAGACTGTGACAGAGGTTATAATTTTCTTAGGTAACATGACCTAATCCTCTTAATTTGTTGTCATTTGCTCCACATACCTGACTAAACTAAGCAATCTTTTCCCAGAAACAGGATTTAGGTATGCCTATGCTCTCCATTAAATGGACTACATTTGGGGAAAAAAGAAATCACTAAAATACATATGACAGAAGCTCAGAATTGTTGAATGTGTCCTCCTTCTGATACGAACTTAATGTAGATCTATGTAGCTTCTGATGAGTTCCTTTATTTTTTTTTTTTTTTTTTTTGTGTGTGTGTGTGTGTGTGTGTGTGAATAAACTGCAGTGATTACAGCTTCAGTAATCTGTCTTGGTCTATCCCTGTCAGCTTGATAAGTCAAAGTCATTTTAGTCCTTTTTCTCTCCTTTAGTTTGGGTTACAAGTCTGTTATTTTAAAGTTGGGGGGGTGGTTTTTTTCTTTGGTTTAGTTTTCTAAATAAAGAAAGATAAAGATAAAAAACCAATATTTTTCAGCTTGTGAAAGATAGATTTTTCACAGGGATTTAGAAATAACTTTCTGCATGCTTTCTTGAAACTAATTTTTCAATGACTGATGTGTCCGAATTGACTCTCTGCTAGTTCCTACAGTACACTTCTCTTCGTTGCTCTGCTAAGGAACAGAATTTAGACTTTTTTAAAACTTCAAGGATAAGAATTATCTTCCTTAGTTGTAGTAGTCTACATAAAGAGTAAGCAAACTGTATCCTGGATGTACTCCATTCTTAATAACTTTATCATTAATAATATTAAAACTATGGCATTTTTGTCATAACATCAGGATAAGACTGAGCAAGCTTATTCCTTAGATTTCTTCAACACATTTCTGTTTCAGGAAGTTACAGTGGGTTAATGCAGATATTACATGAAAGTCCCAGCAAAAATATCTTTTAAGAATTTAAATCAGATCTACATGTTCCTGTTGCACAGAAGTGAACTGCAACTTTTCTGAATTTTGTTGGTGATAGAGGAAATTTTTCAAACTTTTTCTTCAGGGTATCATTTTTTTACCTTTTTGTTCTGTTCAGGCATAGAAAAAGATGGAATTTCAGGACTCGGGTTAGTCTTAATGGCTGAGACAATATGATCTTTGTTGTTTCCTGAAATTTATGTTGGGAAATTAAAAATATAATGGTGCCAATTTGTCAAAACAGGAATTTGAAATTCAATCAAGGGACCATACAAGAATGACATTTTTATTGCATGATATTTACTTAACTATGCAATATTTCCTTCCTGTTGTGTACTACTAGAAACATGATATAAAATAGGGGAAATAATTTATTGCAACAAATGTCTTTTATTTCATCAGACTTGGTAAGTAAGAAACTGCATAGAAGTGCCATCCATTACAGAAGATGAGAATAAGCATAAAAACAAATCTAAGTTCTAGAATTTAAATTAAATGGCTTATTAGTAGAAAGGTGAAGACCACCTAGAAAAGAAATAGGAAAATACCTTTGTATGGCTTCATGAACTAATTTGGAAGTAAATAGATAGTAGTCTGCCAGGATTTATTTCTGGCAAGGGAAGCAGCAAGTAGATTTTGGTGGGTTTGTCAGAGTGAAAATATTTTCTTATCTTTCTTAGTCCAGAAATTTTCTTCACACAACTCCTGTGAGATGCAGATGTAAATATGAGCATAGATTGAAACCATCTGCAGAAAGAAAATATCTTAGTGTTTTCAATGGATTTAAAGGGACTTTTATGTTTATAGTTAAATGCATGCCTATGTGCTGGCTGTACTAGGTAAGGAAAGAAATCTTTATAAAATACATGATAAAAAATAAAAGAGTTTTATCAATTGAATAATATATTGTTTGAAACTGTTCCAGCACTGCATTCTGGATCCCTGTTGAAGACGGTAATAAGGAGGAACTAAACTGACAAACTTCCCTAGCCAGTTGTACCTCCAACTATGTACTTATTCATTCCACAGATGAAATTTGCCTTTGATGAAAATCAGAGCGTTGAAGATCAGAATTAATATTTTGAGGGTGTGTTTGTTTTTTGGTTTGTTTGGGTTCTGTTTGAGTTGTTTTTACATTTAGTTTGTTTTCATTAAATTAGTTTACATACAAAGGCACTCATTAGTAGTCTTGGACACCCTGAGAGATTCTGCAATAGAAGTCAAAAAGGGGATAACAAAAATCAAAAAAGATAGCACAACTGCAATGAAATAGACCAACAAATATTTATAAACATAAATGTCCCAAAACAGTCATGTCTTTACTAAGTATCATAACTAACAGATTGACTGTGAAGTCAGTATGTTTTGAATGTCAGCAAACCTATACAGTTCCAAATCAAATAGGCTACCCATTTTCAAAGCTGAGGGATTCACTTTGAAAGTGCTTTAGATAGCACAATTCTTTTGTATTTTGACTGCACTTTTAACTACAGTTCTTTAAATAATATAATTAGGCAATTATGGAAGGAAGGCTGTCCTATGTAATTGGAAACTTAACAGGTAAAAACCATGTTCTAATAATGGCTGTATTTATAAAGAATTAATTTTACTTGGTTTTAGATATTTAGGGATAAATTTCTGTCTAATATAATCATATTTATATAGAAATAAACAAGAAACTCCAGAGGCATTGAACTCAATATTGTAATATTAGAGGATGAGTTTAATTTATAAACTCAAGCTTCTAGCAGAAATTTCTCTACTAGATATTCTTTGCAGCCAACGGAAAGGGAGCTACTCGCCTCCAGAGGATGACTAATTTTTAAGAAACCACAAATTTCCCTTATTTGCTGCCCTTTTGTTCCATAGAATGTGAAGCAGCTGGATTCTCCATTACTGAACTCTTTCTCAGTGTAAGAAAAAAAAATCATATAGCTTTCAGGTAATAAAAACATGTATGACTTAATGGATCAAAGAGAACCATCAAAGATGGTTCATGTTAAATTTCAAAATAGTTTCTCTCTCTATTGAAGAACTGCCATTTGAGTGAAAAATCATTTTTATAGAATATTTCCTGATCTTAATCACTGAAATCCAGTTATTATACTGCCTTCTCAACAGTCCATACATTGTTTAATTTGTAAGGAAATTCTTTAGGAAGCAAAATGCAGGAGAAGGAAGAGACCTATTTGTTTCATAAGGTTTTCATTCTCTTAAGAGAACATTAAATGAATAATTTCAGATCTGTACACTTTTACAGTCGGTATCTGTACAGAGTAAGGGTGGGAGGGGGGAAGAAAAACAGACACTAGAGATTTCTAGAAAAAAAAATAGAAAAAAAAACCAGAAAGAAACGTTGTTATCCATAAATTTTCAATATCTGAGCTTTTGGATGAAATCCTGTCCCATATAGAACTAAATTAGGGGCTCAGCTTTGATATCTGTGAGGCTAGAAGGTTCACTGCATTTTGTGTGATATAAGGCTACAGGGATAAGTCCTGAAAAGAAACCTGAAACATCCCAGACTTCTCATTTTTACTAAAAGTCTGTGATTTCAAACAGTGTAGTGTATGTTTGCTTCATGTAAGACCTGTGGGGAAAATAGGATAGAAAACAAGCCTAAACTTCAGACTTCTCCATCAGGAATCAAAAAATTTAATTCATATCAAAGAATTTGCCCTTCTCACCCCTCCTTGATTTAAAGTAAGAAAAATTAATGTAAACATTGAATTAAGGAAAAGGCATTTTTAATAAACTTCAATATATTGAAGCTTGTGAATTAAATATAATCATTCATTAAAAAGATAAAATAGGTCAGGAAAAATAATTAACCAGAGAAGATAACTCAATGCTTAGTATTTTTCCTTCACAAGATGAGGGTTTTTTTTTTTTTTAATAAAAATGTTTACTTGAATATGGTTTCCAAACACCAATAAGTTTTAAATAACACATGAATGAGAATATAATGTACTGAGAATAATATCACAGATGAATGATATATTGAATTATATATTTTATATGAATACATTATTTAAAAAAAAAATACACTGCAATTCAACAAAACAGAATCTCAAATTAGTAATTTTCTCTATCCTTGTGATATGCCATATTAAATCATTAAATTAAAATGATCTGAATCTTCAGTGTGTTAAGAAGTAGAAACAGAAGTTGGATATTAGTGCTTATTCCCATTGCTAATTATTCATTGGATATTAGTGCTTATTCCCATTGCTAATTATTCATTGGATATGTCTTGCTAGTCATCAACCTTATCCTATGCAAATCCTATGAATGCATTGCTCTCTATGAAGCTGTTGAAGCTGTTAAACAGTCATTGTGTTGATAAGGGATAGAATTAGGCTCCTCAGTTCTCAGCTGTTGTTGGTATTCAGCTGAACCTCTTATTTAATCTTTTATGAAAACCTAGGTGGGTCTTGGACTGCACAACATCTACCATCACGTGCCTATATAATTGGTGGCTTGTGACATGCAAAGAGAAAATATCCTTATGCAAAGTAGATTATAAAAGAGGATAAAGAAACTGTAACCTCTTTGCAATTCCACATCAATGATAAAGAAACTGGAGGCATTATGTTATAAACTGACACAAGTCAGCAGAAAATGATTTCTCTACATACCTGTGATTAGGCTAGAAGAAGGATACATCTCAAAAGACATGTCTAGGAACTGGTGAAATGTACTGCCCTCAAAATCACGATCTTTTCCCTGAAATCTTTTCCCTGAAATCTTTTATCAAAGACTAGTCCCAAAATTTACATTGATGACAATGTATTTTAAATATTAAGTATATGTGTTTTTTATAAGTAGCTGAATCTCATCCAGAGTGTTTGCATTAAGGTGAACTTGATCACTCTTCAGATGCCTAAAACAAAATCTACCTTAAAAACTTAAGAAGTGTAACCAACCAAGATAAGGCTCATAATATATACTGAGTGTATATGTATATATAACACTTTTGGTGCAGTTACTCTTATATAAATATTAAAATTATGATTAAAATTATAATATGTAAAGAATTTCTCAATATATAATTTACTCTGAATAGTCCTGTACAATCATTCTGTAAACTTAAGCTACAACAGTTCATGATTTAAGCACAAAAACAGGAATTAGGAAAAAATCTTAGTTCAGCTAAGAAATTTTGTACATACTTTTTTTAAAATGAGACCCTCATGTCAAACATTTCAGGGTTTGGTCAATGATTGGCTTTGAAAGTTAATTCCTTGGCTTGTATCAAAGTCTGTTAACAAATCCACAAGTAGTTGCAACTGTTACTTTATCAACCGTAAACAACTTTTCTTTTTTTTTTTTGATCCTGTTGCATTTTTGTTGTAAAAAATCAGTATTCAACACAGGCCAGGATGGGTTTCAGTCAGAGTGAAACACCGAGGCTTGCATATCTAAAAATGGACATGTAGGATTTAGATGCTTAAACAGAGGCATCCAGTGACATTTGAAACATCCTTGTGTAACCCACCTGGCTTCTGGTTCTTGTTCCAGGAGGTGTGGATCTCCTGTAGTTATTGTGGTATAACTTCTAGCCCTCTTTAGTTGCTCAAAAATTATATATGTTGATGCACAAGATCACTAGAATGGTACCAGACAGATAAGTTTTAGCAACTGACCACCATTCAGGTGGCCTATACCTAAAGAAAACCCAGCTGATAACCAGCAGAGTAATTCAGCTCAGCTGAATGTAAACATCTAAGATGTGATTCAGTGCCTTATCCATAAACCTTTACTGTCTTTTGAGACAGTCTTGCAGAAGACAGATGCCTTTCAAGAGGGACAGCTAGAGGCGAGCCACAGTACTCTAAGACATCTAAAACTATCCAACTGTTTTTAGGTAACTGAATTTCCTATTATATGATTATTTATGAAGACTATCAAAATTCTGGAGCAATAACTGCCACAATACCAACTGATATTGTGATGATGTAAGAAAAGAGACCTCACGTTAGAGTCTTCCTGCATTTTGCTTCACTACACTACAAAGAACAAAATAAATCATATTTTCTCTGCTTGAATATTAACCTTTATACTCATACCTTTTGTAGCAAAAAAAATATCAGCCCTAATGAACAGATTTTCAGCCCAAGACACAAAAGAATTTACAGCCCAAGACACAAAAGAAATATGAACTGATATGGTCCTACTTCTTCTCCTAAAAGCACAGAATAAGTGTATTAATGATCTGACTACAAAACATGTTGCTTAATATTGTTCTGCAACTTTTATTGATTCTTGAAAGATCCATACTATTAAAGCACCATTCCTGTACTTCGAAGATGAAGTTTAACCTGCAGAGTTTGAATATTTAAATGTAACACTTTTGACATCTGCATTTTATTTGATTCTAGTTAGCTTCGTTAAAAAGCAACCAAATTTTTAAGAGCTTGCTTACTGGAGCAGTTTAGTTGCAATTTTAATAAGATTGTGCAAACTGACAGCCTTTCCTGTAAGCAGCATGCCTCTAGAATTTAGTCCATCTCAGACACAGTAAAACAAGCATTATGATCAGCTGAAGTGTGATTATACCAAAGAAGAAGAAAGAGTATGCAAAATATATGGGTAAGTACAGCTCTGTGTTTCAGCCAGCATAAATCAGCAAAGCCCATTTAAGTTAGTGGAACCTTACCAATCTACATTAACTAAAACCGTGGCCCTGCATTTTCTTCTCAACAGTCCTGAATATCAACATTGCTTTTAGTTTCTTATGAAATTCTATATTATAATAAAGTACTTAGGTATGTTTAGCCAATCAATTTGCTGCCTAAATGGAATAGTCTTAATGCTGTAATTGTGCAATTAGAGTTATTTGGTCTGTGTAGAATTAGCCATTCTTAGATTAGCAGATTGATAAGGATACAAAGAGAAGGCCAAAGCATTTTTTTAAACTGAAACTTTATTTTATTATTGTGTAATTGAGTTAGGTTTTATTTTATTATACCATATTTCAGTGGGCATGATAAATATGAGGTGCCCTGAGGGTGATGCTCATGTTATGATTTGCTGTGTGCAGGGTTTATCTGGGGTAATGTTACTGTCCCAAGATTTGGTTTTGGAGCACAGTATTTGGAATAGCACGAATAATTTGTTTACTATAGAATAAAATATATTACGCTTTACTGATATAGTTTTAGCACTTATACTTTTCTGTAACACAAATTCTGATTCACTGTCACTGCTAACTTAGGATAAAATGCTGGCAAATTCAAAGCACTACTGATAAAGGTCTTGCTTTCCTTTCTGTTGCTTTACTGGTATTAACAGAACTTGATCCTAAACAGGAGAAAGCATAAGAAAGGAATATTTAGAAAAGATATAAAGTATTCAGAATTTTTTTTTTTTATTTCTGTCAGTAGTTCTCTTCTGTGTAGTAGGATTATACCACAAAATACAAATCATCTGTTATACATTAATGAAGAATGGGATTCACCTTCCTGCTATATTAATCACTGCTGTCTTTTTAGTGGTGTATGTGAGTATAAGAGGTTTATATCTACCATTAAATTGTTTGAACAGTAAAAGGCATGTCTTTGGCCTGGGCCAACTGGTTTCTGTGACAAAATTCCTGGACATTGTTTGGATTTAGCACTAACCATGAATATTTCTGAATAAACTGTTTGGATTTGGCCACTTTCTTTTAAGTGTTGGAGGTTAATGTAGCAGAACCTATGCTGCTTTGTGCTGGTTGGCACTAAACCTCTGAAAGTGATCCCAGAGACTGTTTAATTTATTAGACTAGATATAGTGAATATGTCTTCCTTAAATTGTTCATACCTTTTTTCTATTTTGAGGTGGATTTTTCTGTTATAACAAAGGTCTACCTGTGTCAGTAGGTTATTTCTGACAGTGTTAGCAGTCAGTGCTTAAGGAGAGAGGGCAAGAGGTTATTTCCTAGGTATATGTTCTCATCTCTTTGGAACCTGAACTATGACTTCTGAAGCAAGAGATTGCATTCACATACTTTGTGTTTCATGAAGCTCTGCAGTTCCTTCTTGAACTCATGCTGCAGTGTCCTGTTGTCATGCATTCTGCAGTGTGTATGTACTGTATGTCTAATTTGTTCCAATGGTCTGTTACAATTTCATTATGTTCAACTTTGTTTTTTATGCTAAACATTGATTGCTTTACCCCTCTTCACCTGTGTGGTGGGTTGGCCCAGCCTGGATACCTGGTGTCCACCAAAGCCGATCTATCTTAGCCTTCTGCATAGGGACAGATGGCAAAAGGTACACCAAAAGGGTTGTGATAAGGACAGGGAGAGATCACTCACCAGTTACCATCATGGACAAAACGGATTTGACTTGGCAAAATTAATTTAATATATTACCAATCAAATCAGATTAGAATAATAGGAAATAAACCCAAAATATTAAAGACCTAACCCCTTCCTCCTTCCTGGGCTCAATTTTACTCCTGAATTCTGCACTCCCTCCACTTCACCATTGCAGGGAATGTGGATTATGATAATTTCATCACAAGTTCTCTCTGCTACTCCCTCCTCCTCACACTCTTTCCCTATGCCAGCATGTGGTCTGTCCCATGGGTGACAGTCCACCAATTTCTCCAATATGTGTTCTTCCAACAGGCTTCACTTCTTCATGAACTGATTCAGTGTGAGTCCCTCCCACGGGGTGCAGTCCTTCAGGAACAGGCTGCTCCAGCATTGGTCTCCCACAGGGTCATAAGTCCTGTCAGGAAACCTGCTGCAGCATTGGTCTCCATGGGTCCACCGGTCCTTCTCGAGCATGGGCTTCCTATGGGGTCACAGTCTCCTTCAGGCATCCACCTGCTCCAGCATGTGGCCCTCCATTGACTGCAAGCTTACTGACTCTGCTCCACTGTGGACCTCCAAGGGCTGCTGGGGGACAACCTGTCTCGCCATGACAATAAGATCACAGTAAGGCCTACAGGGTGGGGAATGCAGCACCACACGTTGTATTCACCATGGACTGCAGGCAAATCTCAGCTCTGGCACCTGGAACACCTCCGCCCCCTCCTTCTGCACTGACATTGGTGTCTGCAGAGCTGTTTCTCTCACATTCTCGCTCTTGTTTCCAGTTGGCTGTGCAGGTTTTTTCCCCCCTTTTCCTAAATTGTGCTATCCCAGAGGTGCTGCTACCACCACTGATGTGTTCAGCCCTGGCCAGCGGTGGATCCCTCTTAGAGATGGCTAGTATTGTCTCCGTTGGACAGAAATGAAGCTTCTGGCAACCTCTCACCTCTGCAGGCACTCCAGTAACAAAACCTCATCATGCAAATTCAATTTGACTTGCTATACTGAATCCATTGTATTATAGATCCCTTTTGTATTTCACTTTACGTAATTTCTTTTCAAAGCTGGAAAATCCCAATCTGTTAAATGCCTTCTCACATGAAAGAGTATCTGTAAGCCTGTTTATTCTTTTTTCATTTGTTTTCTTTCAGTTCTGTATCTGTGGGTATGCATACAGGCACATACTCATGACCAAATACCAACACAAGCAGTTCAGCTACATATGCAGAAATGTTTCATCCATAGTAGAAAAACTGATCACCAGTTGCAGTAGAAATGAATGTTTTAATTTATACACCATATTTTAATCTCCTTAGAAGAGAAAACAATGTGAGAAAATAGATTCAATGTCTTTAGGTGATCAGAGAAGAATTAAAGAAACTGCTCTAACACTAGAAACTTTGATGCACAGTGTTTTAAGCATAAGAAATCCAGTGCTTTGATTTTCTTTGATAAAGCTAATTGTAGCATTAGAATTAACGAAGTGCTCCACACCATGAAAGTAGGTCTAATCAAGCTTAGGACAAACAGAAAACAAACAGTATCTGCCTTTATATTAAGTAATCTCTGCTTATTAACAGGGGTTTATGCCAAATTTCAGCTACACATGATGAGTAATTTCTACCAAGACTTCTAAAGAACAGAGAGCCTAACTTCATATGTTTTTAGTGTCGTTCTCTCTCTTTCCTTTAAGGATGGACTCAGCTACACAAGCTAAATTTTGTCTCTTTCTTTTGTTATGCTTTTACCTTGGACACTTGCTGTTTATTTTCAGGCACATAAAGGATGCTGTGCCATATTAGTGGCTCATACACTGGCCCAGAAAGAAGCATTAGTGTAGAAATAATCTACTTCCCAATTTGACGAAGTGATTTAATGCAATTATCAGGTGTAATAACTTCAGTTAAGCTAATTGTGTTTCACGCATATCAAGCATGTAAATTTTCTTCATTAAAAGAGAGCTGTTTTTATAGAATGAGGCTTTGCAGAGAGTCCAGTTTGCAGTTAAATACAGAAATGTTGCAATTATTCTGTTTAGGGTAATACATCGTGACTATAAAGGTTCTAGTGTAGAAGTTACTCTGTTAATATTAAGATACTGTATGCTCAATTCTCTCTCAATAATGTTGCTTTAGAGCACTACATCTTCCTGATAAAGGTGAAGCTATTTCTTTTGTTCAGGTCAGTTTGTGATTCTATCACAGCTTCTTGAAAAACCTGGGAATTTAGCAAACCCTAACATTCAAAGGTAGAAATAACAGATAAATACTGTGAACAAAAATATTGAAAAATCATTTATTGAACAGAATAAAATGAGGCTACCATTTAAAAAAGTATTTTGGTCTTTATGTCTCAAAAAAATAAAGAATATATAAGGCATAAAATGTAGGGGGTAAATACATCCATCAGAGACAGAGGCATTCATTAAATGTACCCTACTTCCACTAAAAGTATGATTTATTTGATGCTAGGAAAAACTGAGCAGAAGTTTGGTTTTGTTTTGGTTTTCCCCACAAATGGAGTTTTCTTTCACTCTAAACAACTTAGCATATACATCAACTATACTCTGATCTCTTTATCTTATGGTAAATAATCTGATGCATCAAATTCATGATAGGGCTTGTGTAGGACATAGTTGCAGTAAGGGGGTGAAGCTGACTGCTCTTTGTAACTCTGACAGCATAGGAAATTGCAGAATGATGGACCCAGGAGAAAGAATATGTGACTGAACACTGAAGTTGTAAATATATGAATCTCTAGCACTGCTTCTGACCAGTTACAAAAAGTAATTATTTTTTGTTGTTTTTCTGTCTTCTATAGCTTACTGAGCAGGCAAACAAGCCCAGGATCTTCATATAACATGATAGCTTAAAGCAACTTGAAAGGGTGAGTCATAAATACTAAGCAAAGGAATAAAGTTCTCCAAAATGTGTTTTCAATTCTGCCAACATCAGCTGGCTGAGTTTTAGCTAACATTGATATACATTAGGAAAGAGAACTAATAATAATAATTGTGAGACATCTAGCTCCAAACAACAGGTTTACTTGCAGAGAAATTATGTGGGGGAATTATCTGAAAGGAAAACATAAGCATCTTCCTGGTCTTCTGCTTGCCTTAAAAAGTGTTGGAGATAAAACAGGCCACAATCACATTTAGTGAAGATAATCATATAGTTGGAATTCCAATGGAATTCCAAAGACTATTAGAAACCATCAGAACTGAACTCAATTATACTGAATGAATAGAACTCAAACTTCTTCTCTCAAGGGAGTATTTGGCCTAAAGTTTTTTTCTTTTCTTTTGTAGTAGTAAATTTGAAATTATTGTTCATATTTCAACATGTTTACTCTGTGTCCCCTGGGTACACTATTGCATGGAAAACATTTGCTGTATCAGATTTTTCAAAGGTCAGTAACTCCCAATGTATTTTTCCCTTGGGACTTCTGTTTATAGATTCTGATGCTGAAAATTTTCATTGTATTGTCTTGCTTAAAGTGCTGTCAGGGGTCTTTTAGTTCATTTCTTTATCTTCAGAATGTCATATATTCTGAGAAGAAATAATCATGGTTAATAAAAGAATGTATTTAGATTTTTTATTTCAAACCCAAATAATAGAGTTATCTTTCCTGCTGGTACTGTCAAGACCATTATATTTCCATATTAATTCTAGGAACATTTCAATTATAGAGGTCACTTACTAATTAATATGGGCTCCTGTTCAGCAGTAAACAAAATATTTTCTTTGTTGTAAAAAGAAATAACTAAAATACTATAATTAAGGATCTCCACAGTTTCTAACACTGATATGCTTAATCCTTAATCCCCTGGAGAGTTAATTAATACAAAAATGCATATTGACTAAACTAGAGTGTTGTGCTCATAGCACTCAACCCAGAGCCTGGTTATCTCTGCCAGTCCCAGAATGCACAAGTTGTTAATATTCAGGTGACACTACCCGGTTTCCAAAATGACAAGTCAGTTGGATAGGACATTTTTGAACCAACAAATCTCCACTAGAAATAGAATCAGAATCAGACTATTATATGTTTGATTGACTGAAAATTAAGACTCTCTGTACACATCAGATATGAAAGTCAGTTAAGTGCTTCAAAAACTTCTTTGTGGGCTTTTTAGAACAGTACATCTATTCTCTGAATACAAAATAAGCTTTTCTATGAGTGAAAATACATTCAGTTCCTTGAGTGCTGATGGCAATCAAATAATTGATTGGTGTATGGATAATAAAAATCAACTCTAATTTTAAGTAAACATTCGTAAAATTTTGTGCGGTAATAAGGTAAATAATTAGTAAGTACAAAGCAGAAAGAATTTTACTTGTGTCATACAGAAAATTTTAAAAAAACCCATATTGTTTCTCATAAGATTTGAGCTGTACCTCAGAATTAGAATAGCAATAATAATATATGTCAAGATAGGTCATATGCTGTGTTTCCTATGGAAAAATAAGATGGAACACAGGTTGAGATTCTTGGATTGGTTTGGGCTTTGGGGAGTTCAAATCATGCTACAAGTGCTTTTTAAACTTAATTTGTTCATGTGTAACTATCTAAAGGCAGTGCAAAGTGGGATGTTGTTCAAAACTAGCCACATATTAAATGGAAAAGAAGATAGAGAATATTTTCATTGAACGAATTTCCATTATAGTCATAGAGAATCAAGTTATTTTCTTTGAATTAAATTATGACTAAGTTAATAAGAGAATGAAAAAAAAAATAGTGTGGAGAGGAGGGAACATAAAACCCAGTATGTAGCATTAGCAAAACCAAGCTAAATCATTTTGTTCAAGAAAAAACATCTTTCAAAATTCATTTGTACCATTAAAAGATAAACAAGGGAGAAAACAGCAAAAGATTGAAGCTATGTCTGCCTAAGCAGGCTATGCAGTACATAGAGAAGACCTGTAGTGAAACCCCATAGAGATATAGTGCTGAGAATACAATGTGCATTCTGTACATTTCAGGGCGGGGAGAGGGCAGGGGCAGAACGGAATATTTAGGATTAGCTCTAGTCTGTATGCCCATTAATGGCTGTAGGATTCTGCATGTGCTCCTGGCGTGTGTCCTTTGATTTAGTTTCATCAGAAAGGCATCCAGCTCATGCACTCCAGCACCTCTCTACAACGGCAGCGCAAGTATAGAAAAAAAAATAAGAACAGCTGGGAGATTTGTTTCTCAGATTAACTCCTAAAACCAACTAAGGTATTAATATAAACAACCCATGCAATAAATAGAGGTCAGCTCCTCCATAAAGAGAATACTGGCAGAGCTCAGACTTGGTTCATTTTATCTTTAAGGTATCCAGAAGTGTCTGACTGCTTGAATCTCTTTGGTGAAATCAGACAAGGACTTCAAGGCTGGGTTCCCATTCCCAGACATGGAGCAAAAGAAAGCATCAGAACTTCTTATATTCAGTGAATAAGGGAAAAGCTTATTGAATAAAGAGGGTCTATATTGCTGCAAGAAATCAGAAGACTATTTTTTTCTGCAATTGCTGAAGAAACAAATCATTAAAATTAGTACTACTCTACATAAAATTTCCTAAGCATAATTAAACAACCAATTCTATTTCTGGAAACAAATGAAATGAAAATGAGCAACACTTAAATTATAGAAGAAAAATCAAGAAAACTTAAATTCTACCTGTTCACAAAAGTGAAATACAATTTTTAAAACCTAATCTAAATGAATCTTAATTTAGGAATTTTGTGAACTTTGTTCACATGACCACTAAGATGCAACGTTTGAATGGAACTGATGCCACTGGAATTCATATATGGTTTTAGCTCTTAGATATGATCTTACAAGGTGCTCTGAGCAGAGAAAATGGCTTTAACACTCACTAGCTGGTATATAAACCAGCGGTTGAAAGCTCTGGAATTTAAATCCCTATGACTAAATAATCCAGAAATTTGTGATTGATACTGAGATTCTTTCTTGGCCCTACTTTTAGTGTGTCCAATCTGATCCAATCCTTATCGACAGAAGAATGTGTGTACTGAGGTCATTACATGACCAGACATCTGTTTAGTCATTTATATAGCAGATTTCACTTGATATCAGAACCCAAGGGATTAATCTCATGTCATTCAAACTGCAAGATGTTAGTTGTTCCAGTCTGAGGTAGCCCTCAAATGCTCCTTCTATAGCTGACAGAGATAAAGAGGCACTTTCAAGGAGTGTCTAAGCTCATTAACATGAATTTCCTTCTGGAAGTGCTGTTTTGCTCCACTTACTGTAAAGGAAGCACAGAGAAACCAGCTTTGGTTTACATACATACAAAGCAACTAAAACAAAAAAAAAAAAAACCTTGAGAAGAATACTTCAGACCTACATGCAAGTCTCTGTTTAATGGCTGTTAGGTTGAATTGGTGCACTAGCTCCAAGTTGTCTGTAAACTTCATAGAAGTCCATTTTTGATTACTGGGTCTATCACAGAATGACTTTGGGATCCATTTTCACTTTGAACAGCTCTGCTTTCACTAGTGAAGTACATATTCTTGGTGCTGTTTCTACCTGCTTTTCTCTTCCTTTCCTCATGTTCTTTCTGTCTTTACTGGAGGGAATTGAAGGGTGTGGAGAAGAAAATCACATTCTAAAATTATGCTTTGTTTCTTTGAGGTATTGTTGTATACGACTAGTTTAATCATGCACAACATTCACCCTTCATTACACTGAAGATTGTTAGTACTAGTTGCCTCTAAGCACAATAATGCCTAATTTGCATTAATCTTGCTTTGCTCAATTCTTTTATAGTGATACAAACATGTGCCACAAATTGCTCTCCATTTTTTAAACCACAATAAATATATAAGCTACACTCCCATATTAAACAGCACTTAATTTACAGAACTCTATACTAACTAAAAATGTTACAATGTTCTCAATTCTGCAAGAAAAAACAGAACAAAAATATCTCAAAACAGGCAATAAAACAGTGTCTGTATAATAATGTAAATAGGTAGTCAAGTATAAAAAAAGTTTCCTCAGACCACAAATAAATAAAAAATTACACTTCAATTCTGGGTTTTTAAATTTCTTACCTCCCCACTTCTCTATTTTCCTGCAGCAATTGTTTAGCAGGTGCAATCCCAAAGTTAACATTTACTTTGTTAGTGCATCTGGAAAAAGGCTTTTACCTAAATATAGCTGCCATGTGGCTATTACTGAAATTGGTATCCATTCAGTTTTCCATTTAAATTCTCCAATGTATATTACTTTATTGTCATTCATTACAATTGTCAAAGTTGTACTATAAGTTCTCATGTTTTGTTTTGTTTTGTTTTGTTTTTTTTCCCCAGAGTAGTCTACATTCCTCCAACTTACTTCAGAGATGCTGATGTTGCGTGACTTGTATGTATTAGTCCAGAAATGACAGAGGCTATGCAGAAAAGCAGAGATCAGCCTCAGTGTCATTCTGTCTGTGACAATGTAAACCCTCTTTGGATATTCCTAAAAGGGAACTACCCAACACTGAGTTGGTTACTCTGTGGAAGTAAAGGGGACACTCTCCATCTCTCAGCTGCCCCAGATTCCTTTTTTTATTCAGTGATAATGGTATTCACTCCCTCCTGTATTTTAAATAAGGTACTGAAACATGACTGTGCTTTAAATAAAATACTAAAACAAGCCTGTAAGAAAAGATCAGCACAAAAGACCTTGTAGTAAGTATTATGACAATTAGGTCAGATGGTTATATCCTATCAAAATCTTACTATTTGTTCCTTATTATTTCAATATAGCAGATGTAAAATTTCATTTTAAGCAGTGGCACATCATCCGGAAAAAAAAAAAAAAAGTCTGAAGCCATCCAGGGTATCTTAGACCTTCATGAGTATGTTCCTCCTCTTAGAGCAGATGTGGTTTAGCATAGTCTCCAACAAAGAAGCAAGTTACACCTGCATATTTTCTACTCACCACGTAAAATGGGACTGTTACTTAATATTTATTTCTTTCAGCAAACATTTCCAAATAAGACAATGTTCCTACTTGGCTGCTGGCCAAAAAACGTAAAAAGTACATAGACGTATTCCCTGGGGAAGGCCTGGTGATGAAGGTTCCAAGTGAGGTAATTTTTCTACCTTGTTTAAGATGCCTGGGATATGGTCTAATTTAGGTTAACCTTATGTTCTACCTTTTAACAACTCTGGAAAACTGTGCACATGGTTAGTACCATGCCTACACTGTGCAATTACCTCCCTCCAGACTTGAATGCAATACATTGTTTTCAATACTGACACAAACCCCAGCTTGTGACCTACAAGTGGTATCTTGTCATAGAGGCCACTTAGCAAGTCAAAACCTTATCTGGGATGGGTACTCAGACCTTTATATGCATCTCAAACATTCACCATCAACATTTGGATACATGAGTTTGAATCTTTACATACTCAGTGATATCTGCATAGGAAACCTGCAAACCACAGCAGAATTGCTGTTTGGGCAATTTCTGAAAGGTGAAGGGCATTATTCTGCACACTGTCCTCTCCTCCATGTCCTATATTGATTCTCAAGGAGAATTTTGTCCATGAAAACTGTCAGAATTCCAAAATGGAACAGCTTTCAGAGGAGATTAACCTTCTATATGGCACAGCAATTTTCCCTCCTGAGGAAAGCCATATTATTTCAGTCTAAAGAAGGTGTCTATTACTTTAGAATTTAAGAACCCACATGTTTCTTCTCAGAGAGAGAAGCAATTACTTTAACTGCTGTGCTCAGCATGAAAATGTTTGGGGAAAAAATGCCTCTCTTAATCACATTTTGACATCTATATTTTGAATGGGTCTAAGTATATGAAAAACTAAAATATAAGTTAAAAATATGCTCCTATAATGAGTCTCCTATCATGAAACTGTAAAATACAATGTCTACCTTATTAGTATTGTGCTGTGTGTCAGTACATATTAATATAATATTCTACATTAAAACTTTGAGAGTCTTTTCTGACTAAAACACAGTTTTGATGAAAGATATTTTGATAAACCAAACCATATTTTATCTATATGAGTAAGTATGGACCTTGCTTTATTATTCTTTAATGGTTCTCCATTAACAATTGAACAATTTTTTCTTTTGATTCTTCTACCAGTTAAAGTACACAGAAACAGTGATGGAAAATACCACCAGAATTGCTTTTTCATTCTCCTTTCCCTAATGCAAAGGAAAGGATAAGTAAATTGTATAGCTGAAAAAAAAAAAAAAAAAATTCTCAAAGGATTTGCCTTTCATGAAGACCACAGATGTACAAAATCGCTGGGGTATAGCAGGTGTAACAAGGTTTATGCCCATCCGTGTGCCAGCCTTGTCCTTCCCCTGCTGAAAGTCTCACTGCATCTTCAGAGGCCGGTGCAGCATCAGACAAGCTCAGTCTCTCTACGCAGAGGGGACTGTCTACTTTAAATTATTGGCCACCTTTCACAGCTACAGCACTGCCGAGAGTAAAGCCTGTGGAAGAGATGTTTCATATATCACAGTAGATCTTGGTGCTCAGTCACCTATCCGTGTGAGGCCTTCCTAAGATTCCTAGAAATCCACTGTTCAGTCAGTTCCTTTACCTTTCTTTTGCTGTTTCTTTTCTGTCTCTTATCTCTTCATTTCTAGGGAGGAAATTGATAGACACTAGGAGGTTCAGAAGAGGGCTATGTGTAAAGTAATTTTTGGTGGCAAGACTGCAACATGTATCCACTTCTTCCTTGGTTCCTTCACAGCCTCCTCCCAGTGGAGTTTAGCCTTCCAAACATCTCCCGCTGGGAATGGTTTCCAGTCACAACTGTTGCAAAATCACCAGATAACTTCAGTCTGTATTATCTTTTGAGAGGAATCACTTAATCAAAGAGGATGGAAAATGGGACCAGGGATTACTAATGACTTGAATATTTTGTTCTACGCTACAGCTTACTGGAGCCCATGAGCAAATTAGTGTAATTCAGCTTCAAAGTGATTAACTCAGAAATTTTCATGAACAGTAAATTCACCGCAAAGATTAGGAAAAAAGGTAAAAAATACATTGCAATTATCATCAAGTAGAAAAAAAAAATCATTCTTAATATAAAGTTTATGACTAAATAAACATTATAAAAAGAAGCATTGAAAAACACATTAATTTGAGACCACCTTCCCTGTTCTGTTCAAACAGAGTAACGGGAAGATGAAATCAGTAGGAGAGACATAAATGTCATACTAGCAATTTATTTCAGTGCTACTGAAAGAAGACATATGAAAAAATCTACAGAGACAAGCAAAGTCTTGATCTGTATCAGTGATAAGAAAGCAGGACAACTATCCACAGAAGAATTTGCAAAGCACAGTTGTCAGAGAACCCAGCACAAATAATTTTACTGGGGTTTCTGGGAACTCTTTGAAGCTCTGTTCTACCCTCCCTAAAATGTTTCCTTAGTGCTGAAGCAAAGCTCCTGTGACATCATGGCAATTCGATTGCAAACTGTGAGAGTGTTGCCATCTCTCTCTATGTCTAATTTGGTATCAACTCAGAAATCACAGTGTTCAACCTGTGAATAAAAAGACCAGGTTACAGCTTAAAAGAAAAAAAAAAAGTTTGAATAATGCATATCTTTAAAACTTGAGGTAATTTAAAACACAGGATGAACCTCCTTTACTCCTTAATGACTACTGACATATTAGTGACTTGAATTAATAATCAACTTTTGTGACCCAAATCTTCCACAGATATTTAATCTAACTGAAATAGATTTGTTATTGTGTTGGTGACTCCTACCATAAATTACACTTCTACAAAGACAAACTGATTCCGTTTTGCACAACATAAATGTTGTTATGTTTTGCACAACATAAATGAAAGCACATTTTGATAAAATATTGCTATATTTGATTGGAAATGTTTCATACAGGGGTATTCATACACTGAATACCACATAAAGTGATTCTGTTGAATTATACACCACTATTGGAATTAGAAGTAGAATATGATTACTGGGACCTTAAAATCTCTTCCTATATTAAGCAGAACACATATTATAACTTTGACTTCAGTTTTGTTCTTAAAATGCTCATCTGGGTTTAGGAACAACAGTAAAGGTCTGGTAAGCAAGTATTACGAAAGGAAAGGCTTCTGCTTGGCTAAGTCCATGCTTACTAGGTTTCAGTCTTCTAATTCTGTCTCTGCCTTTACCATTATTTGTCTTGGGTGATTCATCTGATCTTTGTGTCTATACAGCATAACACAGTATAATGATCTACTGCAAAGAAAATTGTTTGACATCTTTATTTAATATCTTCATGCTGCTCTGAAAACATGGTGAGCTATAAAACTGCAAAATATTTTATTGTCATTGTGTTCCCAGAAGTGGTTTATCTCTCATAAACAATGATCATAGATGTTATTTGAGTCAGACAGGTGCCATCAGTACTGTCTCTTATGAAGCAAGGCTGTCAGTTTAATTGTACTTTTATTTTGACCTTGAATGTAGATTTAATATAACAAGGTTTAAGTTATCTATCAAACATAACACTTTTTGTCAAAGATTTCTTCTAATAAAAATAAAAAATAAACTAAAATAAACTCTGAATTATAGTATTTAATGTGCTTTTTCACACAACTCAGTAAAAGATGAGCTTCAGTCTTCCTTTACCATGTTTTACTCTTAAGAAAAAAAAAAGTGAAGAGGGTGTCATACTGATAGAACTACTGAAAGTAGCCCATTTAGTGAAATTTGGACTATGGAATGGTAGCTTAGGAATAATTATTGCCAGCTACAATATTAATGAAACAAATCCAGATCTCAAACCCTGCTCTCTAGCAGTCACTTTATTAGCAATTCAGCTGTTGACTGCGTTCAAAAGTGATCTTGATGCTCCCAGGGCTCTTACCCCGCAGGTTAACAAGGCTGCAAGCATTAAGACCTCATTCAGCAAAGCACTTCATCAGTCTGCAGGGGAATGAGGTTATAGATCACATATGGTTCAGACATCCCCTAACCCCATTTGTTCAGAGTATATTGATAATAACATCAGTCTTACAAATTAGACATGGAAAAAAACCTATTGAATCATGCTGCCTATCTCCCTGGCTATTTGTGATTTTTCACATTGGGATATTTGTAGTGCACTATTAATTTTCAGTTTGAGTGTTTCAAGACATCGAAATATTCATCTGAATCCCATTTAACACAACCATCTATTGAACTGTTAGGAAGTCTGTTTTTTCTTTTTTTCTTTTTTTTTCCTTCAGATGTTAAACCTTGATTGACTTTTATCATTTTTGTTCTGCCCCTATACGTCTTCATGATGAAGCAATCCAAATTGGTCTTTCTAAATATTTTTTAAACACTTAGAAGGTAGATATAATAAATATTATTCATTTTTCAAATTCCACAATAAATGAATAAAGAATCTGACAAAGTAGAACATGCACCTCTGACAATATATAACACGTGAAATATAATTGTATGTAAAAATAATTGCATGTATACTGTAAATCAAATTAATCACCTTAAAGAATACTTTCTGAACATACCCAAAATAATTTCTAGGAATTAGTTTTATAATGATATTTTTATAGCTTTCTTGTCTGAATGTAAAAACTCTAAATCAAAACAATGTTATCTAAATATGCCTTTTATTTTACCTTCCTATATTCTATCTTAAACAGTTGACAATTTTATATCTGTATGTTTTCATATATTTATACCATCCTCTAATACAAAGTAACTATATAAATGCATAAAAACAGTATGAATACGTTTTTTAATTGGAAAAAAATTACGAGAAAAGCATAGTTACCCATTCAGGCACTTTAAAATTATTGTATCTTTTCTCTGGGCACTCTTCTATGTGTCTCTTAATATCTTCTTTGAAATTCCTTGCTCAGAATCGTATATAATTTTCTAAAGACAGTCACACTTCAATCATATACTACAGAGCTTTTATCTTCCAGCCCCAAGACCTAACACTATTTTGCATGCATTCAAAAATGAATTGATTTCTTTATACCACATAGTATGGAAAATATGTGCAAATGACTGTTCCACCTACAGCTGTTTTCCGAACCACTGCTGTTCAATTTGCTGTTTCTGTAGAATGCTTGTGATACCTCTCTGTCTTTCAGAATCACGGAATGGTAGAATTTCTTAGTTTGGAAAAGACTTCTAAGATCATTGATTCCAACTGTTAACCCAGCACTGCCAAATCTACCACTAAACCACATTTACACACCTTTTGAATACCTCCAGGTGACCCCGCAGTTCTCTGGGCAGCCAGTTTCAGTGCTTGACAACTTTCCACATGACATTTTTTTTTCCTAACATCCAATCTAAACTTCCCCTGGAGCAAGTTAAGGCCATATTTTTCTTGACCTATCGTTTATTACCTGGGAGAAGAGTTTGACGCTACCTGGCTATCTTAGTTTTGAGAAAGAACTAAGATATCTATGTTGGCCAAGAAATAATCCCTCTCCTTTAAGCTTAGAAAAAACAGAACTTTAATTAGGAAAAATACATGTAAAGGAAAGGATAACAGTTCTTAACCACAACACATGTACATATATATATATATATATATATATATATATATAT
>JAWWMP010000116.1:76224688-76241956 GCA_035047865.1 Dendrocincla tyrannina | reverse complement strand
AGCTCTGTTTATGTACCCTGAGGGAGCACCCAGTCCCTCCCCCAGGGCGGGGACTCACACAATGGGTGAGTCTGTGAGTCATGGGGTATTGTTGAACCGTTGATGGCCCATTAGCAGCCACACCCCCTCAGTCTGGGTGTGAGGTGCTAACGACTTCCTGGGCAGCGACTGCAAATGGTCCATTGTTCTTGGGAAATGAATAGAGGAGGTAGAATACATAGCTTTGATCATCCCCATACAGTGATAACTGGCCCCTCCTGCTGAACTAGGACACTGGCTATGACCTCTTTTTTACATAGCTGTAGAAAGCAAAAGCAGTAAGTTCTTCCCCTGAGCCTCCTTTTCTCCAGACTGAACAACTCAGCTCCCTCAGCCACTCCTCAGAAGACTTGTGCTGCAGACTTTCTGTTGCCTATCTCTGCACCTGCTCCAGCACCTCAATGTGTGTCTTGTAATGAGGGGCCCAAAACTGGACACAGGACTCAAGGTGCAGCATCACCAGTGCCAAATGTAGGGGGGAAATCACACTTACCTGGTCCTGCTGGTCACGCTATTCTTGATGCAAGCCAGGATGTCATTTGACTCCTTGACCACCTGGGCCCACTGCTGGCTCATGTTCAGCTGGCTGTCAATCAGCACTGCCAAGTCCTTTTCCACTGGCCAGCTTTCCAGTCACTCTTCCCCAAGCCTGTAATGCTTCATGGGATTGCTGTGACTCAGGTGTAGGACCTGTCACTTCACCTTGTTGAATCTCACACAAATGGCTTTAGCCCACAGATTCAACCTCTCCAGATTCCTCTCCACAGCCTTCCTGATCAAAGCTCCCACCTAACCCAGCATCATCTGCAAACTTATTGAGGGTGCACTCAAACCTTTTGTCCAGGCTGTCAACAAAGATTTTAAACAGGACTGGCCCTGGTACTGAGCCTTGTCAAACATGTTGGTGACTGATCATCAAAGGAATGTAATTTCATTTGCCACCATGCTCTGGGCCTGGTCAACCAGCCAGGTTTTACCCAGGAAACAGTACATCCATCCAAGGCATGAGCAGTTTCTCCAGGAAAATACTGTGTGAAATGGTGTCAAAGGTTTTACTGAATTCTAGGTAGACAGCATTCACAGCCTTTCCCTCATCCATTAAGTGGGTCACACTGTCATAGAAGATCAGGTTGGTCAAGCAGAATCTCCTTTTACTAAACCCTTGCTGGCTGGGCCTGATGCCCTGGTTGTTCTGGACATGTCATGCAATGTGTCTGGGATGATAGGCTCCCTGACCTTCCTCAACACAGAGAGATCAGGCTGATGGACCTATAGCTGCTAGTACCTGTCCCTTGTTGTAGATAGGCATCACATCTGCTATCTACTCAACCTGTAGGCTCTACCAGGACAGGAATATTTCTCATCACATCTTTAACCTGTATCCTAGGGAGGCTGCACACTTATCTAGGAAGTCTGCATATTTGGCCTTCTGTTCCCATCAGAAGGGAGTCTTCTATTACAGTGATCAATCTTTTTTTTTCTTTAAGGAAGCAGTTTTGACACAGGATGTGGACTGATTTAATCTCCATGATACCTCCATGCTAGCTGAACCATCTTCTTCATCATTGTTCAGTTTCATTTGCAGAGCCTCACACGCATTATACAAGGGCACCTGGGAAGGAGGGGCAGTCAGGCAAAAGACATGCCTGTTGTGCCTGGAAGGAACTTGTCACCATTGCCTCTTATCCTTACATTTAAAAAAAAATTAAAAAATGGATGTTTTGCCCTTGTTCATTGCTATAACCATTCACATTTTTAATTATATTACCTTTGAGGGGCTTTAGTCAAGATCAGTGACTTGCTCTGTCAGGTATTGTGTGAGCTTACAGGTATTTTCTGGTGCTGGTTCTAAGATAATTAAGTCTCCTTGTATTACTTCCCTGTCCTCCAAGCATCTCTTTAGTATTATATGTGAATGTAATTAATGCTATACTTCTCTTGTTGGTTAGTGAAGATATTAATCCCTTACTTAATACAGATCCCTGCAGCACCATGCTATACACCTCTTCCCATCTGAATATAGTGCTGACATTATCCGTTGTTTATGCTCTTTCATCCTTTTTCAATCTTTCAATGAGACAGTGTTTCTATCGAAGCCAATTTTAATTAATGTTGACAAAGATTTTAACATGTATTGCAAATCAAATATATTGCAGCTATTGTTTTTCATGTCCCCATTTTCCTTTGCAGTTCTCATTAAAAAATAGATCAGATTTATCTTCTACCTCTTTATTCTTTCTACATCTATTCTGCCTCTTGTTGCTAGGTGCATTAGCCTGTAGATATCCACGGTGTTTTCTCTTAATGTGAGCTTTACTATTTGGGGGAGAATAAGGACAAAGTAGAGCAAGACAGTGAGCAGGATGGCCCCAATCCAGCAAAGAGTGAAACACATGGCCATCTTTAAATGCAGACATAATCTCCCTGGAGTCAGTAGAAATGCTATAAAAGCAATAGTATGCTTGAAAGTAGTATCTACCAGCCCAAGGCTGCTGTGCTGAATATATAAAAGGATCATGTGCTCATATTTCCTTCATCTCATATTTCCTTTTGTATTTAAAAATAGCTTCACACTAAACTTTCAAAGCCCCCTTCATTCTTATTGGTATTTGAAGCAGTGATACAACACATTTTTGAAGCAACATGTGTTAACACGGTAGGATGCAAAATATTCAGATTTTCTCAATGATATACCTTCATTTCCTCCCATGATTCCCCAACATGCTTCTCATCAGAACAGAAAATATTTCAACATGATAATCATATCTCCTGTTTATACGGTTAGCTTATTAGCATTATTTATTTATTCACTAAAAAAAAGAATCCAATATTTCAATCACTTTTGAAATGTCATTAATTTCACCCTTCTTCAGGACATACTTGATTCCTTCAGCAGCAAATGCAATTTTGCTTTGCACCCAGCAGCATAATGGTTCTTGTTGACAAATGTTAATTATTTGTGTGGGTTTTCTGTTCCCGACATTTTTGGCTCTAAACTTATAATCAAAGCAAAAAGTAGGGGAGGAGAGGGGAGGGAACTTTTCCCCAAATAGCAGAACAGCTTTATTTGTGAATGTCGTGAGAAGCCAGAAGGAGAAAAGAAAGTAAGTAAATGCGTTAGCCCGAGGGAAAGGATTTTTAAGGATACGCTCTTGCATCCAGCTGGGACTGGTCTCTTCTTTAGCTCAATGGATTAAAAAAAAAAAAAAAAAAAGGAAAACAACCCCATGGCCCCACGCACCCAGAAGACACAATGGGATTTTGGCACTCAGAGGTAATCTCCCCACCACAATTGAAACACAGCTTAACTAGCCTTAAATCAGACTATCTAATCAACTGAAATCCAATGAAAAATGGCTTCTGTTATGCCTTAGAAGCAGAGTGTGGATGAGAAGATTAGCTCGGGTGAGATCACTTTAGAAAGAGAACTTTAACTACTTTTTAATAACACACAGTTCAATGTGGTTGAGAATATGGAAGCTCAGATAAAGCCTTTTAGAAAGCAAGAGCCATCAAAGCAGTTTGGAAATGTTTAGCTGCTCAGATACAGTAGTGGGCAGAACTCATTTTCATCTGTGCTTGTCTGAGGTGATTCCTTATTATCATTCTGTAACTTTCACACTAGGCAGAAAAAGAAGAAAGATTCTATAGGTTTTTTTGTCATTAATGGTTGTCATTTTGATTAAAAAAAAAAAGGCAAAACAAAAAAACCTGAAACACTTTGGCTTAATGGGTAAATGCAAATGACCTCAACACTGCAGTTTGTACTTCAAAGAGGAGTAAATTTGTTTTGAAGTTTATTTAGTAGATGAATTGCTGTCAGAGATAAGCAAAAAGTTTAGAACTCCCAAGGGCTTTGATAATGCTTCAGAAAGGAGAAAATTCAAGAATTACCACACTTGTGATCAAACATAATAAAAATTAAGGCTAATAAACAGCTTTCCTAATGTCAGTCTAAAAGGTGAGCCAAGGAGTCTTGTGGAACATAACATTATCCATTCAAAATTCAAGAGGCTTGTTATCTTTTTTGGGGTTTTCTTTTTCATCATTTTTTATTGTTGTTGTTTTTCTTTTTTTTTTTTCTTTTTAATGAATATTATTTCCACACCTAAATTAAAAATATTCTTTTTGCACAATAACACATCCAGATTCAGCTCTTACAATCACACTTTTATATGTGGGTGAAATTCTTTCTTCCCCACAGATCCCTTGAGAGGCAGAAGCAGGGTAGTAGCTCTGAAAAGATAATTTAAATAACAATTGAACCATTGTACATGAATGGCATTTCATATAGGCTCTTTGATTATCATATTCCATGCTCCTAGGAGATATAGGGCAAAAGCAGAGGACGATATTACCCTTCCTATGCTATAAATTTTTTTCTCCAAAATGTCTCTGATTAAAGACATATAAAAGGCATGATTTTACTTCTAAACTTTCCAGACATCTCTTCGGTATTAAACACAGATAGATGTACATTTTTATATATTGCATTTGCATTGATGTTTTTGAGTGTCGTATTGTAACTGGGAGATATTCTGTCTAAGTAAATTTATGCTGATTTGAGTCTCTTCTGAATCTCTCCTGGTAGCAAAGTTGTAGGTGTTTATATCCTCCTCCCTCATTGATACACACTGTCCTGCAAAACTTTCAGACAAGGTAGACTTGTCAGTACTCCCTAGAAACTCAGCAGTTGATGCCCATTCAAAGGGGTGTACTTTGTACATTGTCTGACTTGGCTTTTTAAAGTCAGACATATATAACAAGGCACAGCTCATTGTGTGTTTGCTTCAGAAAGAGTGCCATGCTGTCAACATGACAAAATCAAGTACAAGACAAGCCACAACACTGTAAAAATCATTTACCCTCTACTGCATATAAAGATAGCTTAAAACAAGGAATACTAGTTTTGACAAGATATTTAAATACTCACAGCTATCCATTTTCTGATATTCACCAAGTCAAACATATTTTGTTCTAAAGTCCAAAGAGAACAGGAAAAACTAGGGCACAGCCTGGCTGTTTCTGCAATGTTTCTTATGCTGACAGAGACACACAAAGGAACAGCTGCAAGACTGTATGGGCGGCTCCTTGCTGACCAGTGTCTCAGCCTTCATCGATGGAGTAAGTAAGAGAACCTTGTATGTATGTATGTATGTATATATGTATGTTTGTATGTAGCACAGTAGAAACAAGAAAAGCAGTTCCAGAACATGTCAACCTGTTCCTGATGTTCTCACCATGGTCTGAATAGACTCATCACTTGAATCCTAGGTATGTTTTGGTTTGGTTTAGTTTGGTTTTGGTTTTTGGTTTGTTGTTTTTTAAGTCTGGTACATACTCTTTACTTACCCTCTGTGACCTAAGTGGACAGCTCAGCAGCTCAGCATCTATGAACGTAATCCCAGTGTGAAATAGCAGGCAAGGTAGACAACTGCATTTTATTGTAATTAATTTTTCTCATACATACATTCTGCATGTGATGTCAAAAAGAGTCGTATAGTCTTCTAGTGTCTTATTTTTCTCTATTCAAATTATACAAAACAATAAATTGTTTTAGGATGGAGATTTACCTCATTTCACCTGAGGCATTCAAGTTATCTGTGTTTGATGTTGTAGGTTCCACTGATAGCTGATGGAGATAATCTTATAGAGCTGACAGAGTGAAATAGGCATTTAATTCTCATGTTATAATTCAGGCTTCAGTTTGGTTGAACCGCATATTAGAAAATCCTCCTTTTCTCTCCTCATTAAGTACGGAAGAAACCTTGAGGTTATTTATCCAGCTTTTACAACTGTCCTAGGCATGTAAAATTCTATCAGATGAATCTAGACCACAACATCTGCATGTGGGCTACATATTCTAAGTTGAAGGGCCTTTAGATAGATATATCAATACTTACAAGGTGACTACAGTGATAAATGTGTTAGGAAGTAAATAAAGATTGCCTTATTTCCATTTGCCCTTCAGAATATGTTTTGAACTCAAGCTACAGGTCTTTTACATATATATGCTCTTTCTTGAACAGTCTATTTTCAATTAACCACCAATTTATGTTAAATCCACAGTGTATGCATAGTTGTTCAAATACACCTTTGGTATTGCCGTCACATTTCAGGAGCTCAGAGGGGAAAGAGGTGACTTTCTACTGCTCTGAGTAAATTTGTGAAATTATTACTGAACTGAGGAAATCAGTCAAGACCCACACATAAGTAAGTAAAGAAGGAGTTATCAACTGAAGCCTGGTGGATACATGCTTCAATAGACTGATGAGTGCTACAGAGAGAAAACAACATGTCCTAAGTCTCTGTATGTGCAATCTCAATACCATTCAAGTTAATGGGATTCTTGCCTTCTGTTTCATTGGAAATGGGATCAAGTTCCATGCTGATAAGCTGCAGGGATGCTTCCTGTTTTGGGTAAGGAAAGAAAGCAAAAGTTGACCCCCTGGATATTATCCAGAGGGAAGCTTCCCCTAAGTCTATGGAAGTTCATACATGGCTGACAGTGTTTCCAAGTGCTGTTTAAATTCACATTCATGGAATAGATTATGTATGGAAAATTAAACCTTTGCACTAACTCATTTCCATGGGGATTTTTGTTTGTTTTTGGTTTGTTGGGGATTTGTTGTTGCTGTTCCTTACTTCTTGGTAGGTTTTTTTAGCTGTAAAATGCTCAGCTGTCAGCCTTCAGGTATGCAGTTAAGGCAGCCCAACATTCAAAGTTGTCTTTTTTCTCAAGATGAAAACTGCAATGCTTAGCATTCAATATAGGGTACATGGAATGAAATGAATTTGATGATATAACATGGAAAAGTAATCACTGGATTGTGATTAATTTGTTTTTAAGGGGCTCACAAAGGAGCCTAAGAATCTAGGCCTATTATTTTATCAGACAAAAAATATCTAACACTCTCTATGAAGTCAGGTTGACTAATGTCGATTTCCTTGGAAGTTACTGTTGTTTCATCAGCTAGGAGAACTCAATAAACATTACTTACTTCAAAACAAACAATGAATTAAACTAAGTACAGAAAATAGTACTGAGTAAAGAGAAACTGTTATTTCTCCATGTGCTCTTTAGATCACCTTATGAATCTTACAGCTTATAAAGACTCTGAAAGTAATGGTGGTTTAGTTTGTTTCCTTGAGAGGCTGAGGCAAGGCTAATCATGTATTTGTTGTTTCTTTCCTTTTGCTAGGCATTCTTTGAGACCTCAGTGAAAGGTAACCATAGCAATGAAATTTATACATTTATTTATCAATGTTTTATTTGTTGCTATTTGAAACCTTGTATTGCTTTTTAGAATGAGGGCACAGACAACTCCAGGTCTCAGTTCAGGTAACTGCCCTCCACCTTGCATGCATTTCTTCTTCAGTGTTTGTTAGAATAAGATCCTATTCTTCTCTTTGTCCTATTCTTTTTTTATCTTGCTGTGCACAGTGGAACTGCTCCTATGTCTCATTTTACACCTTACTGAGCTGTAGTAGGAAAGCCACTGCCAGACCATCTCCTTTTGTCAAGCAATTCTTAGGCCATTTCTTGTTTATATCAAGTCAGCACTTACCCACAGGTCATTTTGCCAAAGGTAAAAGCACTTAGCGTTTCTCCACAGGATACTGAAAAGTCTAAACACTTTCTGGGCTTATCAGAGCAATTTCAAAATTGTGAGGATAAACTATAGTTATTCAATAGAAATACTTGTTACTTTGCAGTTTACAAAGGAAAGTTTGAGGTTTGTTAATGCTAGTAGAAATATAAATCTTCTTTTCCTTACTCTCTTGAATATTTGTAGACAGAGGATCAATAGCACAAACACACTCCAGCCGAGAAAACTCTTTAAAAATGTGTCCAAACACAGTATATTCTTAACTGAGCTGTTCATTAGGCACCCAAGTGAGATGACAATTCACTGTCAGAAGCTGTTAATTGAATATAGAAACAGCAAGATACTCTTTCAAAAAAACTTCATCAGTTTTTTTTTTTTTACATTTTGTCATGTGAACATTCTTGTATTTATTTTTTTTATCCACATTATCTGCTTTACCAGTATTTCCATTGTATTTTTATAAGATGTTGAAAATTATTTAAATAGTTTGCATTCACTTTCAAGTCATGCATTGTTTTCTATGAAACATCTGTGAATTCACCAGTATCTCTGCTAGAGGTACTGGCAGTCTCTAGTGATACTCTGTGAATTATGTCAGTGAATTGGATGTGCTCTGGTTTGTTCTCTGAGAAAAAGTCTAATAGACACAACATGACCCACATTCATAATATTAAAATCTGTTTTCAGGTTGACTATTGGGAAGAGTTTCTGTGACCTCCAGACTTTTTGTTCATGCCCAGGGAATGTTTGAGAAAGTGGCAGCTCAGGCCAAAACCATTCCAGTGACCATTTAAACTTTTTAGTGATGCACGTAATAAACATCTAGTACCAGGGAACATTTATGTCCCATTGCCTAACTTACTGATTTAGACACAGAATAAGTTTTTTTTGAGATCTTGCTCACTGGGCTTTCCAGACACTGTAAAACCTTAGCAAAACTAAAGGTATACTGAAAAAAACCCAAACTCTCTGTTTAGTTATGTATCACTTGTTAGGACACTTAGGATAAGTAGTTTGCATGGTTTCAGATGTTAAATTTATGGAAGAGAAATCCATAAAGGACTACCAAATACAGAGAAGCCACATATGATTTGTAGTTGTAGTTCCTGAGGTAACATAATTTGAGAAAATCAAGAGGTGGTATTGTGGTACTTTCCCTTCTCATTTTCAGGCTCTGTGTAGTTTTTGTTTGAGTATTTAAGAATTCCTGCAAGATATGCCTTCCTTTTCACAATTCTGTTCTATTCACAACCACCCCATGCAGCACTAAGGACTGGGGAAGAGTGCTGAAAAAGATGGGAAGAGTGGGAAAAGATGCCCTGAGACCAAGGACCTGGGAGTGCTGGCTGATAGCCAGCTGAACATGCGCCAGAAATGTGCCCAGGTGATCAAGGGGAAATGGCATCCTGGCTTGTATCAAGAATGTTGTGACCAGCAGGACTAAGGAAGTGCAATTTTGCCCTTGTACTCAGCACTGGTGAGGCTGCACCTCAAGTCCTGTGTCCAGTTCTGGGCCGCTCATTAGAAGACACACACTGAGGCATGAGCATGTCTAGAGACAGGCAACAGAGCTGGGGAAGCGTGAACAGCACAACTCATCTGTGCTGAGTGTAGAGTGGCCAAGGGAGCCGGGATTGTTCAGTCTGGAGAAAAGGAGGTTCCAGAGTGACCATATTGCTCTCTACAACTTCCTGAAACCACACTGTAACAAGGTGGGTGTCAATCCAGGCAACTAGTGACAGGACAAGGGGGCATAACCTCAAGCTGTGATAGGGGAAGTTCAGGTTAGACATCAGAAAGAATTTCTTCATGGAAAAGGTTGTTAAGCATTGGAACAGACTGGCCAGGGAGATGGTGAAGTCAGCATCTCTTGAGATGTTCAAGAAATGACTGGACACAGCACTTAGTACTGTGGTGCTTAGCGCTAAGGTGTCCTTTTCTGAAATATGATCAAGTCTTGTGAATTTCGTCCTTAACACTTTCATTCTATCCTAGACTTAGGGGACTGACTCATCACAAGACAGGTCTTCGAAGTCTTGACACAACAACTCTCTCACGTTCCTTAACTTTGCAGTCTGGATTATGGAAATATCTCTATTTCCTTTGGGAATTTAGCCTTAAAATTCTCAGTTGTTCCTCATGCTTTTCTATTGAACCTGCACTGTAAATCTAATTGAAAGCACAATTCAATTAAAAGAATATTTTGCTCCTGTAAAGTAAGAAACATCTACATGAATCTTTAAAAAAACAGTTTTAAATATCTTCAGTATCACTAACATTTGTTTTTGAATTGTGGTATAATATATGAAAGGTCACATCTTTGGTGGACTTTTAAAAGCTTTTCATAATATTACATACTCATATTTCTTCATAGCAAAAAGAAATCTATTCCTGCAAAGTTTACAATCAGCCAGTTAGCCTTTTGGACTTGCTGTTGGAAAAGTCAAGTGAGCAATCTGCTTATTGCAGTCAATCAATCTCTATGTAATGTGCAAACTTAAAAAGCAATTTAGTAATATAGTAATCTTCTTATCCTACAGCTAGAAGATTGTATAATCTTTCTTTATGTATTTTTCCCTAGATACAATGTACCAGACTACAACAATGTGCTATTTAGTGCTAAAAGTAATAGACTAATGGATTTGTTGAAAATAATGTTTTCTTTATTTGATTAAAGGTGCAATATGAAAAATATCACTTTCTCCACTTTGACTCACCCATCATCCTTAAACTCTAAAGTTTTAGAGCTATCAAAATGTAATGAAACACTCTGAATGCCTTGCTAAAAAAACCCGCATTGACTGCATTGTAGCCTGAGAAACAAAACACTTATTTAAAAAAAAAAAAAAACCTACCAAAAGTAAATCTAGTTTAGACTTTCAGGATTTACATCTAAATTTTGACATTTACAGAGACATAAAACAAACATCGGCAGCTGTAGTCAAAACCCTTACAATTTGTTGATTGTTTATAGTTTAGATTTAATTTACCATTTTTGCAATAATTTAATGACATTTTCAGTAATTCTTGCTTTTGACACTGAAACAGCATGGGGTTGATTTACTGTGTTTTCAGACTTCTGCTTTTATGTAAACACATTAGTATTTTCACAGCATGTTTGGAACAAATAGAGCAAATTCTGATCCTTTTACACCTAAAAATCCTTCAGACTTTAATGAGCAGCAAAGAAAAAAATTGCCTGAATTGCTGGAGTAAGTCAAGAGGAGTCAGGATAAAAGATGAAAAACTTCTGCCCATTCTGGAAGACAAGAGAAACCGATTTCATATAGCAATGAAGAAATAGAATAAACCAGCAGTCAAAACGGCTTCTGTGTCTGACAGCTTTTACCTGTTACAGTTTTTATTAGAGCTGGGTTTACCAACTTTCATAGTTACAGAAAATAGATTCACATTTATAGATAGCACAATAGGATGCAAGCGTGTTGTATATAACATCTTTCAAACAAATTGATCCCTAAATGTTCTCATGGAGATAGGCAAAATAATTACAAAATGAAATAAAAACCAGAGGGAAGAGAAGAAGGTAAATGTGATGGGTAAGGCAGAGGATTTGTTTTCAGAGGAGACTTGAGATTATAGCATCCCTATGAATTATAGCTTTCACTGGCAACAAACACTCCTGCTGTTGCTAAAGGATTTTTTCCATCTGCGTTGCTTGACTCCTTTATGCTGTTGCAAAAGGTAATAGAAACATCATATGGCTCTATTTCACCCTTTTCTGCAAACAGGATGTTTAAGTCCTGAAACGCAAAGATGTTGGGATGTGTTTAGTGAGTAGCGAGATGTTGGATCTGTGATCTGTTAACTGTGAAATGCCACTGAAGTCAATGTTATACAGGTGTAACTGGCAGGAGACTTTGCTTTTTAGTTCCAAAATCTGTCACCAGTGTCAAAGAACAGAAACTGATTTGAATGCTGTTTAGCTTATCTCATGTTCTGTTCTATTATCTTTCTTCAAAATGTGTCAAAAGGTATTTTTGCTGGACCTTATCCAGCTTCCACAGAAATCAATGAACTTTTTTCTAATAGTGGTTTATGACCTGTAATGGAACCTTGTGCACAGATACAGTGACCAGCAGAATTTTTTGTTTATGTCTTATTTGCTAAATCATAAGACCTTATGCTCTAGGGTGCCAGTTTTGTAAATCTTATCCATTTCAATTGGATCAGCAGGACTACACTTAAAGGCATGGAATGGTTCATTTTCAGTAATCTTCTATCTCTAATTGTAAGTTCCCTGCTACTGCACTGTGGGTTCTAAATAACAAAATAATTGGCACATGAAATAAATCTGCAGTTATGTTTGTAAGTTCAAATCCAGATAAATATCCCGTGTCCAATAGAAGAAAAAAAATAAGCAAGCATTTGACCCAATAAAATTCAAGAATTATTTAAACATCTTCTTATAAGATTGGCAAAGATATTTTCCTGCATCATCACACAGATGTTGTGTTTGAGTTTACCAACAAGTTAAATGCTACCTAAAGGCAATATTTCAGTTCTAATTGCACCAATTTTTCACCATCTCTAAAGGAATAGATGGCCATTAAAAGGCAAATCCATGATTTGTTTGTACAATTACTGAAATTGTGCAAACATTGGGTTGAAATTAATCACCTGAATTTGTATACATATGAATTTGGAAAAATCAGACTGATGTGCTTTAGAGTATGATGCGAATTATAAAAAGTGTGGTTGAACTAACACCAAGTGAGGAATTTTAATTTGGGGATTTTCCCATTTGTGTACTTAATGTTATGCTAATGTTTTTTTCCATTAATAGATAAAAAGATCCATTGCTTCTCTTTTCAATGGCCTTGTTGCTAATGAAAAAAAGGTCTTTTGTTTCATAGCAAAACTATACAGTTCAGGCAGAATGCTAGCCTGCTGGCTCTTTACGTTTTGGATGCTAAAAAACCTCAGGCAAAATATTTTGCTGAAAAAGGCAAGCTTGATTCCATTCGTTTCACAAGTACTTCCCTCTTACACTAACTGTGATTTTCTCTCTTTATTTAATGACTCACTGCACCCAGATATTTGCATAACAGCATATATCTATATGGAGCTAAGTGTTAGCCTTCTTTCTAAAGAGATCAGTTTTGAGAGTAAGAATATATTCTCTTGTCCTGGGGCATCCTTCCACCAGCAGTTGTCAAGGTGGTATAAATAAATCTCAATACCATTGCAAAATGAAATTAACAGGAAAAAAAATCCTATGTCTCTTTCTTTTTGAAAGGTGACTTTGAGCCTGAAAATTCTGCAATGTTTGAATGAGGCCTCTGTTTATTAACTAAGTCAAGAAGGGTGGGAAACTATTCAGGAACTATTATTGATTTTAAGCATCATTTAGACCAAATAATAGATTTCAAGTGACCTTCTGCTGTGATAAAAATACCTGTAAACTTGAAAACCAGCTTTGTCTAAAGGAAGTCAAAGTCTCAGCTCTGAAACACAATAAATGACAATTTTAGTTTAAACCACTAACCAGCACTAGCATACCAGTTGATACATCAAAAATACTTCTAGTGAATCAACAATTTTGATCTTATTTTGATGTCTTGCTAAATTTTGAGTAATCACAAGCAACCAATACAATCATTCAAAGTCTTGGCTTTGATTTGGTTTCAAACAATTGTTACCTTGTATTTTCCCTTCTATTTCATTTTTCTTTTATGATACAAATGAATTTTGTAGTGTATTTAGGTATATTTTCAGTACATGAAATACAGAAACTCAAAGGCCTTACAATTAACTTCAGGAACTTCAGTCCGGACAACAAAAATCATCCCATCAAAGCTGCAGGCTCACTCTGCATGAGTATCAGCTCATCAAAATGGTCTTTAATCACTAACACACCTGCATTTGTTCATAAATATTTAATGAAGGGAATTTTCTCCTGAGTTTGCATGGGCTTCGTTAACAGCCTTTTTCACAGTAGGTGGTGACTTACTACCCATAAGACTTCTAAATGTTTCTAGGGAATTCTGCTGAAGAAGTACAGAATTATAACTTTGTTTCTGGGCAAGAATAAGGTAGGAGATTACTGAAAGGTCGTTTTACCTCAGATCTGTGATAGCATGTCAGCACAGCTCAGCAAAAAGTATAGTAACATGTAACACTCGTATAGCTGAAAGCTTTTCCTTGAAAAGGGCCTGGGATCACCCACTTTAGAGTGAAGAGTTATTGGTTAACATGTCTTGGTACAGAGAGTAAAATCCAGCCTCCTGCATCACCCCACGTTCACCTTAAACTTGCAAACACACATTCTTTCTCTAGTTGACCTTGATATCATTTACATATTTTATTAAATAAGTTGAGCATTTATTCCTAGGTGAGTACTCACTAATCTCTTTACATATGAGGGAAAGGGGAGTAGAAACTGTCTTCTCTAGCTGTGACTTGAAAGAAGTGAGTGACCTCTGCTGAAGGATGTCACAGACCTCACATAGCAGATGATGACATCTCCATGTTATGACTTAAAATTGCTTCAGCCGAGAACTTGGTATTATCAAGATGAACTGGAGGGAAGAAATTTTGTATTGTACATTTTGGGTATCACCCTCATGAAGCAAAATGTCTGCTGCAAAATTCTTTGCAAGTCCTTCAAAACCCCCTCAAACCCTGTGTAAGGAGCATTGGGCCAGATTCTTGCTTGTGGATTCCCTTGTGTAAGGTAGCTGCTGAGCTCTGTAACTTCTGCACAACTTTGTGGTGCTAGCTTCCTGTCTTCTGTCTGTGTATGCATTTAAAAATATACAGTTTCAATTATTTATAGTTACATTTAGTTCTGGTAAGAAAAAACCACAAAACATACATTTAGGACAAAAATTGCAGATTATTTTTTTTTTTCCATCAAGGTCTAAAACAAGCATCACAGGTTTGTACATCAGTACTTGCAAGGAGGATGATGGGATAGATTCCAAACACTTGCATTTTTTGCATTGTTAACAATTACTTTTCAGTCTCCATGACAACAGTGGGCTTCTGCCACATATTCTTAGCATAAAACTCCTGTCTGCATGGAAGCAATGTTTCACCAATGCCTTCTTTTTAAATCATTATTTGTACTATACCTACTTTTCCTAGAGAGGTGAAGCCTCATTCTGAACTTGTCTCCATTATTTTTTTATGGGTGCCACCCTTAGATAGAAAACAAAAAGTTCAGTTTGACTCACAGCAATGAAAAAGAGATCAGAAATAAGGTCATGCTGGAACTGACATAAGACAGAATTTTCATCACTCAAAACTTTGTTCACAGCTCTTCCAGTTGTATTCCTTCATGTACAGTCACACTCCTTCTAATAGATGCATATACCCCATAAATATACATTGAGAAAAAATAGATCACCTCACCTGAATGGCAGTTTCATTGGAAGGGGAAAAAAAGAAAGTAGTAGACATCCTACAACACATGCCAACAAAGTAAGAATAGAGCCACACCTTTGATGACAAGGTGTCCCCCTTCCCGAAACAGTGAGAGAAAACCCTAGCCACTGACAGAAAATTTAGTCACATTTTTCATAGCCAAACCCTTTCTTGCACAATTTGCACATGTAAACATTTACTTGAAAATCCGGTTGGTACAAGAAGGAGAGACGCTGCATTATCTAACATCCAAATTATTCCTCTGTGATTTTGTTTTTTGATTTTCTTCTCAAATATACCACACGGTTGTTGAAAAATGAAGTGGCATCCGGTCTGAACATGCATTCATGATCAGCTTAAAGACTGGAGGTATTAGCTTATGCAGTTACAAATGTGTATACATTAATCTACTTATTATTCTCTTTGTACCACCAAGTATTTTTTTACTATCCATCCAATTTTTAACAGCTATCCAACAATACATTCATCAGAAAGGATCTACAGATAAGACCAGCACCTGGATTAGAAATATTCCTTAAAACTGGTCATCCAATGATTTGAACAGTTACTATTTTAACACACATCTTGGAGACAGAATATAAGAGATACCCACTGTGTTTACAAATAATAACGTGATCTCAGAATATGAAGACTTTCTCCTGAATGACTTAACTTTGGACAGGATAAAGAAACCCTACCACTGTCAGCATTGAACTCACTGAAGCTTCTGAAGCTTGAACTCATCAAGTTGCAAGAGGAGTGAGTGATCTTCTTACCTAGGTGTTTCCCTGTGAATAAGGAACCCTGCAGTGTGAAAAGGGAATGAAGATATATGGAAACCTTATTCTCTCATGTATGAAATACTTAACAGCTGTCTATTTGTAAAATTAAAGATAGTAGATTATTACTTCATCTTCCTATCTATCTTCCTTACTGCTATTAAGTAGTTATGGGTTACCAGGAAGATGAAAAAAAACAAAGGCATATGTTATTTATAAAATATTTTTCAGCATATGAGATGGTAAATCACAAATGCTACCAGCACTATCTAAAGCGATCTTTTATAACCAAAGAGTCACAGTTTTCCTCTATGGGAAAGCATATTCTTAGTGTGATTATTAAAAAAAAAAAAAAATGAGAAGATAACTATGTTGTCCAGTAGCAGAAGACATGGAGTATATATAAAGCATTTATTCTATATTAAAACTCACAATTTCAAGTGACTTTCAAGATTTTGATTGGTGATTTTAAAATGCATGGCAGAATTTTCTTCTGAGTCCATCTATCATGTAATGTTTGAATCTTTTATTCATAACAGTCCTGATTTTATATGAATTGTTTCACTTCATAGAAGACTATTGTAGGGAATGTGAACTTCTTGACACTGAGAGAGATTTAGCAGATTAGTAATTAATAAGGTTGATGCTACATCCCAATGGCAAAATTCTGTTGCAATGGGAGCATGGTCAGGCTCAAAGTCACCTGAAATTTCTGTGAATGTAAAGGCCTCTTCTTTCTTTCAGCTCCTTTAGGACACTAATAAGGCTGATTTTATTGGAGCTTATTACATCCTTACTGGAAGCAGAATTTGACCTCAGCTGAAAAGATTGCCCCCTTCTTTCACTTTGTTTTGAAAAAGAGCTACATTTTCATAATAGTGTCCGGGTACGCGCACAAATCTCATTACACAATAATAGGATTTGTCTACATACCTCCTGCTCAGTCTTTTGGAAATGTACATGTCCCTCAGCATGAGTTATTTTTTTCTCTCCTTGTTTCCATTTACATATGTCCACAAGTACAATAGATTTATTCTATATAACAGTTTTAGTCAAGCAAAAGTAGCTAAGTATATAATCATGGAGGAGGCGGAGATATCCTTAAAGTACAAAATCAACCCTGGAAGCTAAACTCCCACTTTTGTCACAATGATTGAGACATTTGAGACTAAAAATATGCCACAGAGGTGAAGCAATATGTCAAGGAATAGCTCAAATATAGCAGCAAAATGTTAAAGTACTGTTTATTTATAGTCTGCAGTCCAGATATCCCAAGATTGGATCTGTAGCAGAGAAGGTGTCTCATGAAAACTGGAGATACTAACATTTCAGACTGGGGATATGAATGACAGCTAAGGTTGATCCTTTTTTTATTTTTATTTTTTTTTTTTATTTTTTATTTTTTCTTTTTTTTTTTTTTTCCCTGAACTAGCTTTGCTCTGCATTTCTTTCAA
>JAWWMP010000116.1:76208847-76224588 GCA_035047865.1 Dendrocincla tyrannina | reverse complement strand
TTTTTATTTTTTTTTTATTTTTTTTTTTTTTTTTTTTTTTTTCCCTGAACTAGCTTTGCTCTGCATTTCTTTCAAATTAATAAAGGAAAAGAATTGAAAATCACTTTAATCATTACTGCCTTACTTCCAATCACTAGTTCTATATCTGTTCTGACTAAACATGTTATAGAAGCTGAATTAAGATTTTTGTTCAGAATGTAGAAAAATAAATTTTGGAGAAGCCCTTACATAAAGGTTTAGAGGTAAAAACCGACAACCCCCCCCCTCCCTAACCAAACCAAAACCAGCCCTCTCCAATGTCTTGCCCCTAAAACAATTAGAAGTAAAGCAGAAGAAGTAATATGGAATAGAGAAAAAAATAGAGCAGTAAAATAGATCTTGATCTTTCCTGTATACTGTGAAACTCTCTGTAAAGACTCATGTCTTGAAAAAGGCATGAAAAACAGCTAGAAATTTGGTCAACAGAAGGTTGCCTTTTTCTTTATTTCTTCTATTTCTATATCACACCACCAGTCTATCTTATGTTTCTTAGTGTTTATTTTTATTAAAATAGCTGCTTAACTCATACAAAGAGGCATTGCACAATAAGTCATACTTAATTTACCTTTTGTTTAATTAACCTCCTATAAAGTTAAGGTCCGTCTATCTCGCTTGTTGAAAAGTAGGGATAACCTGTGAGGCCATTATTTTGATGTGGAGATTCACTCTATGTGCATGCATTATGCACTTGAAGTGGAAGGCTAAATTTTCACTTTTTTTTTTTTTTTTCCTGAATATAGGCAAGTGTCCTAAGTCTTGTTGCTATGCAGTTTAGCCATAGCAACAAACACAAAATCCAATGTGTTGTTATTTCCATTTTCCCTTACAGACAGTTTGCCTAGTAAAGAAGACATTCTAGATATAGCACTGTCAAAATAAGTGCAGCATTTCCTTTGAGAGATGTCAAACATTTCATCTTTCAAAAGATTATATTGTGAAAAAATGCTAAGCAAAAAGGTGGAGAGATTATAGCCAAGATACCCACATCCTCTCAATGCACAGGTAAGGATGTCAAAAAGTAATTGCTGTAAAAAGAGAAGTCAGGGTTTCAGTTATATATTTATCAAATATAAAAAAATATCATAATATATTTTGTTCTTTGCCAACATGACAAAATGAATTTTCCATATAACCAAAGAAGTGAGCCCCCAGCCATCAATATTTAAATTTATTACATATCTGATGTGTCTTCGTGTAACAAAAGTTGTTATCCCTCTTCTCCAGTCAATAATAGTTTATAGTCAATGTTGTTCTGAGCTTAAATAAACATACATAAAGCTTGTGAGACAATATTCCAGTCAGTTGCAAAGATATATAAATGATTTTCTTGTGGTTGAGGTGAGGAGTGTGAGGAAAGACAAACAGCAGATTCTTTCACAAATTCCCATATGATTCCCAGTAGGTCAAGCAAAGGTAATTTTCAATGTGAAAGAAAAGTTTGGCTTCCTATTTCTTGCTCACTTTAAATGGGACTTAGATTCCTGAGTGTCATTTCTGTTATGGAACATCTTAATAATTGCCTAGGCAAATTCTTTCTCCTACTTGTAAAATAAGAAAATAAGAATAACTCAGGCAGACACTATAAATTTAAAATTCTTAATAACCAAAGGTATCCTTTCAGTTTTGGATGCAAAAGTTCAAGGAACTTAGTGGCTATTAGTACAAATTTATTTAGTTCTGCCAATTTACCTATGCAAGAATTTGAGACATTTCCATAAATATGACTAATTTAAGATATATTTATGAATGCAACTTCACTTCTTTTGAAAATATCTTCATCTATTTCAAACATCTTCATCACATTCATTGATGGCACATCCATCACTGAAAAAATATATATCATTACAAGCACTGGTTGGTGTCCTTTTTCAGTTGTGGACTTCAGGCTCTAAATTTGTCTAGTGCTTACAACCATTTAACACAGATTAACCAAAACCTAAGAATTTTGCCTTTGTTTTGCCCAAGGGACAAAATTCCTGTGTTATCTGGAAGTATGTGTTAAATCAACGTGCAGCAAAATAAGCTCTTCAGAAGTTCGGGAGAACAATTGCAGTGCCCTAATTTCCAGTGTGCTGTGTGTCCTCAATTTCAAATATCGTTATTGGAAGCACTCTTGCTCTTTCATGAACAGGGATCTTGATCCCTGTCTCTCCACCATTTCTTTGTAAAAGCTGTGGGACATGTTAACAGTAACAGACCACAGAGAATGAAAAAAAAGCCCCAACCATTTCAATGACAGAAGAGAAAAATAGAAATAGCTGTTAATTTTGTGATGCCTCTTTTCTTATTAGATGAAATAGTAGTCTAGTTTCTTTTTTGTTTGTTTGTTTTGTTTTTGTTTTTTTTTATTAATCCCAGAATTTCAAAATGTGATTGGTTTCCAATTGCCAATATGGATACCAGTGAGTCATTATTTTAAGGAATATAATATATAGATATACTCAAGTGATATAAATTGTTTCTTTTTTTGAAGGAAAAGAAAGCTGTAAACTATTTATTAGAGTCTAGGTAAAAAAAATTGACCACATTTTCTGAATGTGCTATGATTTTAATTTATGCAGTTATATGTAATGAAATCTATACCAAACTCCTTCCCCACACTCACTTCATCAAGTGAGAGTAAGACTTTCAACCTGAATAAGGGAAATTATTCAGTATCCTCTCTGGTCTAAAAGTTTCAGGAACAACTCTAGTTGCAAAACCTGCACATAACTCTTTCTTTCAAATCCACCTCAGTATGACTTGCATGGGCTTATATTTTTTTTTTCCACCCACTAGCTTGCAAGGGATATTCTCTGTCTTGCAAAAGTCTGTGTACTGCGGACAGACTTGAAAAATCCTGATCTTACTAATATATGTTGTCATCACAAAATTGCTGGTTGCATTGATCTTGCTTACTTCTTTCTCCAGGGATGCTCACTTCTGAATAACAGATCCATTTGAATCTATTTAAGAGCAGGAAGGGTTTCAAATTTTGTTTTGCATTTAACTCAACTCCTTTGATAGAATGCATTTTTTGATTGTTTCCTGTATTTTGAGGCTTCATGCACAGTTAGGATTGAAAATAGCCCAGTTTCAAAATGGGCTGCAGTAAAAAACTGTCTTCACATAAGTAGTTATTGTGTTTCTCATGAAATTTCAATGTAGATTAGAAAAATGTACTATTGCTCTAAGAGTTCTTTCACCTCTCTTAAAGGTCAAAAAATAAAGCTTTTCTTAATGATTTAGCCATCCAAGGTTTCCTTTGACATCAGGAAGGAAAAACAGTCATCTCAAGAAAGCAATTGATCCCATCACAAGATGGATATCTGGGATCAGTTACATAAATACTCCCCTTAGAATCACCCATACTTTTCTGTTGACATTGAGGGGAATAGAAATTATTTATATTGGGACATCCACAGTCAGATAGGGTGAATACTGGCATTTGTTGCTCCTTCCTTTTTATGGTAGGGCTTCCTTGTTATGACAGTGGTTGCTTCACCTGGGGTTATGCTGAAGCACCAGAATTCCTGGAGTAGCAAACAGTCTCTGTGTGTGCTTCTTGCTTTGCTTATGAGAGAGTCTTGAGATGTTAGACAGGCTGGTTTTAGCCTCAGACAGGGGAAGATGTTTGGGCAGTAGCTTCTGATGGGATGGAGAAGTCTTCTGAAGACTTAATCATCATTCCTCATCCTCTACTGAGAGCAAGCCCAACCCTCCAAGGCTTTTGAGTTGTTTTACTATCTTGATGGTATTCCTTCCTTTTTTTCTCTTTCTTCAGTTTTTCTATTACTGACATTCTAGTTTTACTTGCACATTCTCCCAAATGGGTAATTACTGTGAAATATAAGTAAAATCATTCAGGTCTTTTCCAGTGTCAGATTACCAGTTTGATTCAGGAGAGACAAGAACTAATTCTCAACTCTGCAGCTGCCTGGATCTTAATTCATTGCACTACAGCATGGAAAAGTCTCCTTCTCACATGGGAAATAAATGGCAGAGGAAGATGGTCACAGGATGGCTTCTTGCCTGGCAACTTGCAGCGAGCTTAAAATTACCTGGTATTGCTGAGGCAAACAGAGGTGGAAACAGAGCTGTAAATCTGACTTCAGTGCACTGTTAATGAAGTAAATTAATTTCCCTTTTTTGTTCCATATTTTATTCTTTTATTAATTTTATTTAATTCTTTAGCCCCTTTTCACATTCTCTGTCTCTGTGCTGTTCTCTCAATTCCCACTGTCTCAGCAGTTCTTCCTTCACATGACTATTTTCTTCTGCTACTTTCCATCTTTACCTTCACTTGAGATTCCCTCTCTGACTCTGTATTTCTTACATTTTCCCATTCCCTGATGATTCATGTGGGTCTTCATCCACTTTATTTGAGTGATGTAGTTTCCTTCTTTTCATTACAAATCAAAGTATGTTTACACCAGTTTCTTTTTTTCTCTTCTCTTCCATTTATTGGTAGTACCTGTGGCATAGTCTCTTCAGAAACAAAAACTTCAGCAACAAAACAAACTCCTCAAACTTTTTGCTTACATTTATTTATGAGAAATCTAAATTTCTAACAAAATCAAATTTATCACTTCAAGACTTTTCCTACCTAATCAGAAAGCATAAAAGATGAGCTAGCTGACCATTAAATAACCTGATATAAAAACTTTTATTTACATCTAGAAATATTCCAATACAGTTAACCGTTTCTTATATAAAGCTAATATTTTTCAATGAAAGAAGTTATAAAATAAAAGAATGTACATAAGCAGAAAGAAACGACCAGCCAGATAGTTCAAACAGAAAAGTCTCATGTGAGTTATCTGGTCCTTTTGGCTAAAAGTGACTCTAAATTTAGCCATGGTCCCAAACCACAAGAATTTATTTAGTTAGAACTTTCCTTAATATTTATAAAAAAATTCAGTGTATATATTCTAAAAAAAAACCAAACAAAAAAAAATAAATAATCCAAATTTGGTAACCTCTGATCACATTAAAAAAATCAGCCTTATTAAATCTTGTACTTCTTATAGGATGGATTTGGGATTCTGTACCTTCCAGAAAGGTTTTCTTGTAAAATAACTTGCTGTTGCAAGTTGAGATACAAATAACACAATACAATACAAGTACTAATAGTTAAAAAAAGCTCACAAAAGGTAAATTTATTTCAGTATTTAAAAAAGAAATTGAAAAGTACATTTCCAGTGATAGAAAACACAGAATTTCTTTATTCTTGGTAATTTCTGTACCGTAGAATCTCTGAGCAATCTTTGCCACTTTTCCTAGTTTAAATGTATGCCTTATTAGTAAGAAAACTCCGCACTCTAGGACTCAGTTTTGCTAAGGTAGATAGAAATATGGCCAATCTTATCTGCATGATACTTGTAAGATTAGGTAAACTCATCATCAGTGAGACAAGATGCTGGTAAAATGGCTTTTATCACTTTTATCAGTGACCATACTTCCTCAGTTTTTTTATTGCCTTCCTTTTTTTCATCAACATTCACTCAGTTCTATTAAGTATAAATTAATTGAAATTCCTCATAGCGGCTTTTGATCTAATCACATTCTTCATATAGTAAGATGAGACAAATACAAATCATATATTGGTTAAAAAACATCAACAAAAAATATGTAATCAAAACTATTATTTCCTTTTCCATGCCAACTCCCTTACCTAACATTTGCTAGAGAAATAGAGATTGAAAGGTCATAAGAAAATGAAGGTATAGAGTTAGTTATTTAGAAGCGTAGTACTGATTTCTTTTATAAATACATAGATAGACAGACAGACAGACAGGTAGATAACATCACATTATACTATCCTATATTCCTTTAAATAGCAAGGATTAAAAAATATAGTCAGGCTCAGGAGGGTATGAAAGGATCCTGTCATCATTGCTACTTTTAAGCATTTTGCATATAAGACTACACTGTTTCATACGTTTGTCAAACTATAAAGACATGATGAACAGTGTTCCATATCACAGTGCACAGACTTTCTTTAACATCTGTTTGGATGTGCATTTGACACTATCGAAAACCAAAAAATGCTCTCCTTTGCCTTTGCAAGGACTGTGTTTGATACCAATAGTCTTTTGAAAAATTTTCTGAAGCTTCTACTTGACACAAAACCTGGAGGCTATCTGTTGTAACAGAAGAAAACAGAAAGAGGGAGAGAGAAAGTTAAAAAAAAAAAAAAAAGAAAAAAAAAAAGAAAAAATATTTTTGACAAACCGATAAGATTGATCCTAAAAAAAGAGATGGATTATGTCTCTGCCCAGCACTAAAGTTTTAAAAATAATTGCCTCAACTAAATATATTTTTGTCTGTGTTTTTATTTTTTTTCTCCCCACTTATACATACAAAAAAGTTGTAAAAATAAGGAAAAAAAAGAGGGACAGTTAAAAAATGCTTTCACTAATATTTTTCAATATCTTCCTATAGCAGATTTTTCTGTTGTAATAGTTACAATAAGACAGTACTAAGAAGTACGTAGATGGTGACTTACAGTCCTGCAAAGGAGTCTGTGAAGAAAAAATTCCTGTATCGCCACTAAAGCACATAGCTCTTTTTTTTTTTCTTGGAAGAATCAGCATTTTAGCTCCAAAACAAGACTTTTATACTTAAGGTGGAGTTGGTGTACTGATGTCCAGGACTGCAATCCCTGCTTAGCTCCTAACCATCTTGAGCCTGTACATGCTTAACTCTCCAATAATAAAGGCCTGTAGGTGCCCAACATTCTGCTCTTGGGCATATCTAAAACTGCTACAGTCTTGACAGCACAGACTCTCTCTAAATACGTCCTCAGTTAGAAACTCTTATTTTCAACCCTAAGAGCATAATTTTTATAGAGGCATTTTTATGATGGATCAATAGACAAACAGATAGAGAAAGATAAAAAAGAAGCTTACATTCACTATACTGCCCAATCCAGTCACCAGCACAATTTTATTTTAGTCAGTGAAGCCTTCTGGAAAGAGATCTCTGTACTGACCCTTGCACAAAGGGTACTTAACTAAAGCCAAATGAAGCAATCATGGGTTAAAATATATAAATATATTTTCCCCCTCTTGGATCTGTGCTCTTATCTCTGTAAAACACACAGACTGTCTTTGAAACAGGGTTCAGAAGTTGCGTCCTCCATCTTTTGCAAACGAGGGAGTAATGATTACAACCTGCCCAAATGAAAAGCGTATTTCAAATTCAGTCTTCTGAAATTTCTATTTTGTTCAGAATCTAATCCTAGCAATAGGAAACATATACAGATACATTTATGTTTCTCTTCATATGTCCACCCTACCACCATGCCCCCATTTCAAGGAATATTTTTTATTTATTTATTTGTCTTTGACATTTGTCATACAGCTTTCTTTAAAGGAGGGAAGCTTCTGTTAGAATCACATAGAGACTGAGTAATGGAGGATGCCAGCTTCCAGTTTTCAAGTTTTGAAAAACACTTTAGCCACTGAATTTGCATATAGAACAGGATATTTCTGTCTGCCTTTCCAAATTTTTATGAAGGAGTTAAAGTGTCTATTGTTCTATTCTAGGATATTCCAGGCTATGCAAATTGTTAGAGATGTGTTTTTACAGACCAGAGACACTGACATAAGCTCCTCAGAACACTGGGATTTTAAACCAAAACTAAATTTCAGTACTTCAGATTGCTGAATGACTCAGCCTTTCCACAAGCAGAAGCCTTGTTCAGTATCTTCTGTGTTTAAATGTTACTTGTCACATATAAAGTGCATATGCAGTTAGTAATTCTTTACAAAACTGGTGTGAAACACGTTTACTTTAAAACTGATATACAATAATATGTGTTCCATAGGATTGTGCAGATATTCATTTAAAGAATTAAATGTACATGTGCATGCACATCTAAGCAGCACAGAGATTTTTTTTTCCTCCATGCATTTTATGCTTCTGACATATATGTAAGGGACTTTTTTGAGCCTTTTAAGACATATTTTTGGCAACTTTTATATACAATAAAATACATATGTAAAATAATGCTACCATACCTCACTAAGTGTTGAAAAACTTTAGGTAGTGCAGATGCTATGTTAAGACAGAAGAAAAGTCATTTGTACCTGCTAACATTTACTCCTGGTGACACTTTGATAAGAATTCTCATATGAGTTCTTTCTGACCTTTCCACGATTTCAAGGCACTTCAAAAGCTGAAGCGGAATCCATTCAAATGAGAAATATTTTTGTACACATCAGTTTTTCTTAGGTTCAAATCCAAAGCTCATTAAAGTAAAAAATGTTTCCATTGAGTTTCTTGGGCTTTGAATGAAGCTCCATGAATAATGTTTAATTCTAAATGAGCATTTCAGCTATATTCACCCAGTTTGGAAGATCACTGTGTGTGCCACTTTTAATTTGCTAGCCAGGAACTCGTCAGTCACCAACAGTGCCCTACTTACCCTCCAAATGAGAAGAATACAGTGCCTACCACAGTTGGCAGCTGCTGCTGTTGCTCTAGCTCCTGATTTCCTAACTCAGCCCTTGATGAAAATGGCAAAGAAAAAGGAGGAGGAAGGAAATGGTTTTGTAAGAGAGATGAAATCTCAGCCATATGCCAGTGTTTCTGCACTGATTGTAAGGTACTGGCCAGAATGATTCCTGTTGGTTTTGCTTTCTGTCCAGGAATTTCAAAATCTACTCAACTTTGCAATGTGAAGTGGAATGTTTAGAAATTGCAAACAAATAGCATTTACTGTAACAGCACTCAGATATAATCAAATATATAATATTCGATATTATATATAATTATATATATTATTTATCTATTTATATATATGTATATTTTATATATTATATATATATTATATAATATTTGATATTATATATCAAATATTGCATACACCAAATACAGTACTCAGATATAATCATATGATTCCAGGAAAACCCAGGAAAAGACCTTTAGGACCTGTGAGGTTGATTTAAGTGTTTAAATATATATACATCAGCATAGACTTCCATTAACTTGTGACACAAGAAGACAACCATCTTTCCTGGGGTACTGTTTGTTTTTTAGGTGTCTACATGTGTCATGTAGGAAAAGAACTGCTACTTTAGTGGCAATTCTTATGCATGTTTGAGTACTGGAAGGAAAACCATCTTGTCCAAGATCGGGTAAGATATGTGTGTTTTCAGAGCAAATTAAACTTAGGTATCCTAGCTCTGCACCTTGCTGCAATAACTATTCAGACAGATCATAAATAACTGTGTCCAACGTATGAGGAAGAACTGGAGGAAGAAAGAACTTGATGATTCCTTAAAGAAGTTTGTGCTGAGGAGAGTTAACACAGACTGCTGTTTTAGGGAAGTGTCCTAAAACTAAGTGCAGAAAGAGAAGGTTAATTTTGCAGATAAATATACTGAAGTTTGCAATTAACAGCAAAAGTAGAAAACTTACAGATTTTACTCCTCAATAATATTTTCTTGGATATTTGAGATGATGATTCTGTATATTTGTAGTATTGAATCTGATCATTATTTTTGCTCAGTGATATCTTCCTCTAATGAACTCTTCCCTTCATTTCTTCTTCTTCCATCTTCATTTCTTATCCAGTTCATATCTGATAGCAGACTATAAGAATGTGATGGACAGAACAGTCTTTGCCTCCAGCACAATCTTTCTACCTCCCCACTATTAATATGAATGTAGATAGGCAGATAAACATATATGAAACACAAAGAAGGCAGGTGTACCTGTATGTGCACAAAACCCCATCAATCCATCTGTATGAAACATATAAAAAATAGGAACATCTATCAAAAAATTGTTAAACAGCAAAGTGAAAATAGATTTAAAGATACTGTTTTAAATAGCTGTTGCATGCAAGGCACACTTCATAAACTGCAGATAGGCTTCCTGAATAAAATATGAGGACGTGTAGCTCCATGACTATCTCAGTTAGCAAAAAAAAAGAAATCTGAAGAAAATTTATAAATAGGCCATACACTATCTCCAAAGGGATAAACAAAATAGCCAGCAGTGACAGTATTTGCTTTTCATGTGTGCAAATACAAGGCATAACAAATGTCATCTCCTCATTTGCAAATTAAGATATAAAGGAAATGCCTCTGACAGTACATGCAACAGTTCATATTTGAAGTTTGGCACAGTGAACTGACAGCCACAGAGGAACTGCAGTCGCCTAATCCTTTCATTCTGCCTTCCAGCTACTGGCGAGGAGGGTGGAATTTAATAAATATGTGATGAGGAAAGGCTGTGAAAGGCTGGCATATCTTCTCCTCTGCAAGAACTCATCTTCAGAGATAATTAACTAGATGACAATATACAATGTGCCATTTAACAAGAGCATTCAAATAATTTCTGGACTTAAGTACACTTTTAAGCCGCTTATCAGATTTTCATTTCTGAATCCATTCAGCTGTCAGGCTTACATCCTGGCCCTTTATTGAAGCTCACATGGGAATCCAAACCTTCTAATTTTCTATACAGATTCATTTCAGAATCAATTAGAGCTGGTGGCAGGCTTGTCCCTATGTGCTAAGGGGATTAGCTGGACACTTGTTCAGCTGAAGCTACCTTTGAATGTACATTCAACCCTCTATCGAGAAAGAGTTGTTTTCCAGAGGATTCTGTAGCAATTGAAGTACTGAAATCAACAGATGGCAGATAATCACTGGAAAGATCTGCAGTTTTATTAAGACAGGGAAAACACTATTTCAGAATGATTCCAAGGTAAGAATCTTACACTATACAAGGAAGAGAAAAAGTGAGAAAAAGAAAAGAAGAAGACAGATAAAGAATCTGGAAAATAAGAAAAAAAAGAAATTGAAAAGGAAGAAAAACGGGAAAAAAAGGGAAAAAGAAAGGGGAAAAAGAAAAGGAAAAGAGCAAGGGATTCTTTTAGAGCATCCCCCAATTCTGCAGAGTGAACACTGCAATGACCAGAAGAGCTCCCAAGGGCTCTACTTTTGATCTTTTAGCCTCAGTAAGTACTTCACAACTTAGTTTTTGCATCTGACCTTTGGCCATTTTTCCACCCACATTAACTTCTCTATTATTTGTCTTAGTAATTTCAGTTTGTCGTTTTAAAACACATTGCTTTTGACTTCTAGTTAACACTTCAGAACTCAAAACCATGTGAAACAGTTATCCACTCTTTCCTGTTTCCAGGAAGTCTTTATTCAGTGACTCAAGTTGTTCAGGTTTTTTGGTTTGTGTATTTTTCTGCATGAAAAAAACATTTATGAGTGATTATTTTGAGCTGCAAAATTAGAAAGTTCTGTTTAATCCATTCTCAGATTTTAATTCTAGAAGTCTCCTTATGTTAAGGAGACTTAACTGAAGTCAGGTGGTTTGTGGCATTTAAAAAAAAAGAAAAAATATCTGCTAAGGTTTTAAATCAAGTTTTTCAGGTGGCTTGCAAAAACTGACAACTTCACAAATAAGCAGACAAAGAGAAACTTAATTGTAACTGAAGTTATTTCACCAGTTTTAACTTTTTATGGCAGAACTTCTGCATCTTCGGAGACATGAATGTTCTCAATAATTTGATTTGAAGTCTTTCCTTCTGAAAGGAAAAAAAGGTATTTGAGTTCTTCATTCACTTATATATTGCACTGTTAATCTGCTAATACAGGCAATGTGTTCACATTTCAAAAAAACTTATACATTCTGCAAGGTACATTTGACCTTTAAGACACCACTAGGCCATATGACATAGGGACAGTTCTGAATGCTCCAGCTTTTATTGAGAATAAAACAGCCTTACAGAGAAAATATCTCCTTCAAGATGAGCACAGAAAATTAAAAATTTACACTCTAGTGAAATATTTTCAAATTAAAGATTGCTATAATTCTACTACTAAGTATTTGAATTTCAACTTTTTTCTACTCTCCTGGGAGTCTTCTTAGAGTCACTCTTATCTCACATAAACAATGGTGAGATCACTACATTCATGTAAAGGATTTTTCTAAATCAAGAAGAAAGAAATTCACTACATAGTCCATGCACGTTTATGAAAATGCAAATTTAATTAAATTTGTTTTAAAAAATAAAGTAACTTTTAGATGTTATAATTCTGAATTTTTCTAACTCCTGGAAAAATAAGAGTCATAATGAACATACTTATTTAGTAATGTTGTTCAAAATCTCCTTTTACTTCTCAGAGATATCCATGGGCTCCACATGTTTTCATAGTTGTCATATTTCTGAACTGATAGTCTTCAATATGTTCAGTTCAAATGAGAACAAATTTGGAGGTGTGAGTTTTTAATGCAGTTTTCTGAATGGAAAAACACAAAGAAAATAAAGTTCATGCATTATTCATACAATAAAAAATGGAAATTATTAAGGCAATAAGATGCCTTAATAATCACTTGCACACACAAACAGTGGTATGTCTATAGATCAAGAGTAAGATAGTACTGAAATTACTGTATTTGCAAGATAACAATTTTGAATTCTGATATTCAGAGATTTAGACATACAAGTTTTGCAGTGCCTTATATGTAATAATAAATTTGGATACCGCTTTCCAGTGGAGAAGAAAAATGCTTTATTCTTAACATATGCTTGCATGACATTCATTTTAAAGTAAGATGACAGTATGTTATATTTAATACTGCAGAGAGCATCATCTCCAGAATTCTGTTACATAGAAATGTGAAACAAAATGCAGTCACACATGTGTATAAGTAGGATTCAGCTTGTATAAACAGTTGTGACTCTCTTAATTTTGGTAAAACTTTTATATTTGCCAAGAAACATATCTATTACGTTCATTAAAAGTGACAGAGTAACAGCCCTTGAGACTGAAGATATCTATTATCAAGAACATCTAGCCAAGTAGAGCCATCCACAGAAAGCTAGCTCAGCTTTATTATGAGCTAGCTCATAATAAAGCAATGTATTCTGCCTGTGTGAGGATGTGTGGGTGCATATTTTTTCTAAAAAAAACACTGGTAAATATGCTTTTTTCCATATAATGAAATGAGTAATCCCACTCTTAAACTGTAGATACATTAAAAACAAAGCAAACAAGTCCTGTTTGACCTCTTTATCCATCCTGTTTAATACCTTTATGGATGATCTAGATGAAGAGATTGTGTGTACCCTAAGTTTGTGGACGACATTGAATTGGGTGGAAGTGTTGATCTGCTAGAGGGTAAGAAAGCTCTACAGGGGGATCTGGATAGACTGGATCGATGGGCTGATGCCAGTGGTATAAGGTTCAACAAGACCAAGTCCCACACTTTGGTCACAAAAAACCCATGCAGAGCTACAGATTTGGGAAAAGTGACTGGAAAGCTACCCAGCAAAAAAGTCGAGAAGGTCAATGGTATCCTGGCATGTAGCAATTACAGTGTCACCAGCAGGACCAGAGAAGTGATTATTCCTCTGTACTGGTGAGGTTGTGCCTTGAGTCCTTGTCCACTTCTCGGCTCCTCACATCAAGAAAGACTTTGAGGTGCTGAGGAGAGTCCAGAGAAGGACAATGGAGGTGGTGAAAGGTCTAGACAGTCAGTCATATGTGGAGGGTTTGAAGGAACAGGGTTTAGCCTGAAGAAAAGGAGGTTCAGGGGAGACCTTATCTCTCTCTACAACTATCTGGAAGGAGGTTGTAGCCAGGTGGAAGTTTGCCTCTTCTCCTAGTCAGCAAATTACAGGATGAGAGAACATAATGTCAGACTGCTCCAGGGGAGGTTTAGGATGGACATCAGGAAGAATTTCTTCATGAACAGGATTGCTGAGCATTAGAACAGGCTGCCCAGGGAGGTGGTTTAGTCACCATCCCTTGAGATGTTCAAGAATTTGTGTCAGCGGAGGCTTAGGTTGGATACTAGATAAAGGTTCTTCACTGAGAGGGTGGTTGAGCACTGGAACAGGCTCCCCAGGGAAGTGATCACAGCACCAAGCCTGAAAGAGTTCAAGAAAAATTTGGATGATCCTCTCAGGCACATGGTGTGACTCTTGGGGAAAATCCTGTGGAGGGCTAAGAGTTGGACTCAGTGATCCTTGTGGGTCCCTTCCAATTCAGGATATTCTGTGATTCCGTGAAAAAAAAAAAAAAAAGAAAAAAAAAAGTTGCCTCCTGCAACACCTCCCCTTTATTCAGTAATAAAGTATGCAGTAATGCTACTTTTGCTGTCGAAATCAGTAGCAATTTTGAACCTGGATTTCAACTCAAGCAAATAAATAAGGAAAGTTCTTTATTATACATCTTTCAGAAATTTCCCATTTGCAATTACTTTAGTAAAATAGGAAATTAAAGCCTGACTGAAGAATACATTACAAATACTATTTGCACATTTTCATAAATCAACTTGAGAATGAAACTGAAGATTCAGAAATCAGATATATAATTTCTATTAGTATTAACAGGAAGCAGGAAACAAGGAAATTTTTAAGGAAATTTGCCAGTGATAGATTTAGAAGAGTGGCAAGTGCCAATGAGGACTTGGAAACTGGTAGCATGGGCAGAAAAATCAGATATTCAGGTTAAAAATATACAAGCTCAAGAATCTGTACAGAGATAAACCAAATCCTACAAAGGTTGAAAGAGAGTCGACAATCTGGACAGCATTAATTCTGGGGATACTGAACATTAGTTTTTAGTTTAGCAATGTGAAATTTTTTTGCAATAAAATGAAAAAGCTAATACAAATTTTGGACAGTATATGTATAACCTTACAAAGCAAAGGTCTAATAGAAGTTCTCTTTCTAAGTCACTGATGTGGTTTTCCCTACAACAGTGCATTCAGCTCTGGGCATCAAATTTCCATAAAGATACTGACAAACTGGTAAAGGTTCAAAGAGTTGCACTAAATAAATAAATATATTTAATTATTTATGCCCTGATCCCTGCAAACGTTCTAGGTCAGGTTGCATGGAACTTTGAGGAATCTGATCTAGTTGAAGATGTCCCTTCCCGTGACAGAGGAGTTGGGACTAGATGATTTTTTAGGTACCCAAATTAATCTATGATTCCGTGATGCAAGGAGCTAAAAAGAAGCTGGACCACATAAAATGACATTTTTCTGTGACATGAAATATTGCCACTGAATGACATTTGACTTTCATGAAAACACAGTCTTTTCCTGAAAATCTTTCTTTTACCATAGTCAGGTGTCTATATAAAAAACCCTGTTAAAGCAGCAGTTAAGGAGAACAGCAGATATGGTTCAAAAAAGTCAAAGAATATTTAACAGAAGAATGTCAGATGTTAGTTTAATACGTTAAATCAAGAAAAGTAAGAAAGGAGGCTCAATAAACTATGTGAAAGAAAATCCGTTTGAGGGGAACTGTGCTTTTATAAGTAGCTTTTGGACACAGCTGAGCAAAAAGTCATATAAATGGTATGTCAGGAGGAGTCCTGGAAAGAATAGTTCCAGAGAATCACCATGCTTTTCTTCAGGATTCTGAAGAAGGTGGTAGAAACAGCATGTAGTGTATTTCAGAATTTACTAATGTTAGCAAAGAAAATCCTCTCACCAGCTTTTATTACTTTTATTGAGGAGTACAAGCTTCCCGTATTAAACATGTACACTTAGATAGAAAAAGAATAGCATAAATAGAGATATAGAAAAACACTATAGAATTAGGTAGATTTAAGACAAATAGAACAGACATAGCTTTTTCCACCCCACTGTAGCTAGTTTTTCTTTCTTTCTTTTTCTTTCTTTCTTTCTTTCTTTCTTTCTTTCTTTCTTTCTTTCTTTCTTTCTTTCTTTCTT
>JAWWMP010000116.1:76193792-76206529 GCA_035047865.1 Dendrocincla tyrannina | reverse complement strand
TTTCTTTCTTTCTTTCTTTCTTTCTTTCTTTCTTTCTTTCTTTCTTTCTTTCTTTCTTTCTTTCTTTCTTTCTTTCAAAAAATTGTTTAGTAGGATATTCAGAGACACTATCTTTGGCTAATTCTGCTGTGAGTACTAATTGAGACTTCCTAAAGCTAGGATATGACTGTATTCATCACTTCTTACAACAATCCTAATTTGATTTACCTACGCTCGGCAATATTTCACACATTTCATGTTATTCCTCACCTTCCAATTTTCATTGATTTTTTTCAGTAGATTTGAGATCCAGTACATATGCAATTCCAGGATTTAATTCCATATTTATACCCTCAAGATAAAGTTTCCTTCTTTAGACTTCCATAACGCAGTCATTTCTCTTCAATTCCACTCCCAATCCCATTTGTGACTGAGATGGGCAGTTCTCGCTTTTCTCTGAGGACTAGGAAAGAAGCAATAAATACATATGAAAGATGGATAGCTTTCTGTTCTTTTTTCTTGTGCTTTATACTGTGGCAGTATAAGAAAAAATAATCACAAATCCTGTGCAGAACTTGCATATCTGGAGATGTAGTATTCTTAACAAAGAAGAAATCTTCAGAGTTTTAGCTATTAAATAACTGTTAACACTGCTTATATACCATGTCTGAACGGAGTTTTTCTCATATCTGACTTGCCTAAGCTTGGTTATTTTGAGGTAATGCAATTATGCACCTGTGAACAAGATGCTGCAATTGCAAATATCAACTTAATTTAACTATGTGAGCTATTAAAAGCTTGCTTTCACATCTTATTTTGCTATATATTTTTTATTTGCAACAGATAACTTATATATACCTATGTCAGACATAGTAGCATTTGGTAGTTTGTCACACTCCAAATTTTTTAAATTTGTTTTCTATTCTCTCACAATGGGTAGCGACCTTCCACTGTCATTAAAATATATTTTCTATGTGTCTTACTTAGACATATTTATTGCAAGATATTTAGGTTCCCTAAAATTGTTTTCAATAATTTATCAGTATATGTCTAGTGTCCAACAATCCAAACATCTCCGTTTTGGTGATGTAGAACCCATCTTTATTTCTGACTCACAATATCTTTGTTGCATATCTGAGGAAGGACAATTAACATTTTAAGATTACTCTTTCAGGTATATTCTTACTTTTCTTTTTTGTGACAGAGGATTGACATCCGGTCCTATTATTTTTGTCACATAAGCATCTTTCAGAAGAATGCCGTAAACAACTGTTATTCAAACCATTAGAATTGTTCTGTGCTTCCTATGACACCCACTTCCTTGTGGCCATAATTTTAAAATAATTTAGTAAGATTCTGTTTGAAGTGTTTTTATAGATGACTTGTATGCATTTTTCCACTGTAACAGTAATAATTTTTTTCTACAAGAATTTTTCCACTATAGAATCAAAGAATTAGGTAAAATCTTCAGAATAAGATTTATCTTTTTTTCCAAAACCATAACTTTCTAGTTATTATGACCTATTTATTTATAATCAACAAATTAATTTCACTGGCTAATAAAGAACTGCTACAAAACCAGAACAAGCAATCCAGCAAATAATAATTATCAAAATTATATTGCAATTATGCCACATTTATACATTTCAAATATTGAAACTGAAATGGTTAAATAGTCTCTTACTGGACATTGAGGTTTTTTGGGTTTTGTGGGAGTTTTTTTTTTTGGTTTTGCTGTTTGCCTTTTTGTTGTTGTTGTTGTTATTCTTTTGGGGTTTGTTTTTTTTGTGTATTTTTTGATTGTCAACAATTGCATTTCTACAAGGATTATATAGCTAATACTTTGTGTCAGTTTACAATTCTGTATTTATACTGTTTTGCAGTGCTGTAGATTTGGGGGGTTTATACCTTAATTCAAATCGTTCTGTCAGTTGCCTATGATAGGGAAAACATCTAGCTGTAACTCATGTCAATAGCAGTGAGTGGCTATATTAGATAGGGTGTGCCTTATTATTAAGAATAAGGTAAAATATACGATTTTCTTTTTCATCTGCATGTTAGTAGAGTTATTTTGGGATAGAATATGAAAATTGTTTCTGTGGGGAGAATAGACTTTTGATTTTTTTTTTTTTAATTTTCTACAATCAATTGCAGTTAGAAAAAAAAAAAGTCATTTTTTTTTTTAGAATATTTAATTCTACAGAGAAACTGGAAAAAAGTTTCTTTACTTTCTGAAAGTAGATCTGCAAAATAATTATTCTACTTTGCAGCAATATACGTTTAATCTGTGATCATCTCAGTTATTTGTTATTTCATTTTATTTTAAAAATAAAAAGCTATTGTGGTTTAATCCTGGTAAGTTAGCCATTATGTAAATCAACTGCTTCACCCTCTCATCATTAACTGGGCAAAGAAATGTTGATAAGTAATTTACTTCAGAATATTTATTCATTTTCTCAAGAGTAGAGATCTCTGTTATTTGGTTTGTACCTATTGGACAGACATGATAAGGGCCACAATTTTTATGGGACAACAAAGATTTCTCTGGGTATATGAGCTCTTTTCTCTGTACCCAGCTGTATTTAATAAGAACTAAGAAACAGAGTCTGTAGTATTTCTCTAATTTTAGGTAATTTAAAGGATTGCTTTAATCTTGACAGCATTATGAAAAAGCCTGATTTTTTTTTTTTTTTTAATATATATATATATTGAAATGCTATTTCATTGATACTCTTGGTTTATTCCTGCTTGCATTGAGGTCTCAGAACTTCTTCCCAAGGACAATGCTAAAAGATAATGACTTTCCACAGCTGTTTTTGACTATAGCATCATATTTAAGACCACTTATAATAGTTGTTGAATAACATCATTGTTACTTAAATAAAAATGCTACCTACTGTTTATCAGAATCACTTTCCAGTTGAAATTTGCAATTGCATCACTTATCACAGCAAGAAATCCATTTTCCTAAATTTAATAGAAAGGGTCACACTGTATGCCAGCTTCATATAGCAGTTCTTTTGAAACAAGTGAATTCAAAATGTCTGTGAAGGAGTCTTCTATTAATTGCACTTTCTATTTTCCTCTAATTCATATCCTACATGTTGGAAAATATATCTAAGACTTAACTGACATTTCTGACAATTTCCAACTGTTTTCTCAGACTATTTTTTAATGAAAAAAAAGAATGGATTCGATATTTCAACACAAACTTAATTCTTAAAAAATACTTCAAAATAGACTAATGTATTACTTCAGTGTGTATATATTTTAATCTTAAAGGTCATTTACATTTTTCTACAGTCAGAATCATATTTATTTTCACAAAATACTTCAACAAGTTGGATCCCTTAGGTAGAAAACTGCATTAATATAGGCTTAATTTTAAGGATATTATTCAAATGTTGTTATTTCTTCCAATAAGGTTCTATTATATTTTGTACGTGATAGTCTAATGATAAATTTCATAGAAGATTGAACGTTTTAAATGATATCTAAATCATAGTAGATGGGATATTTCACATTTTTCTTTGGAATCCTTGAGCCCATAACTGAGTCATAAAAATTGAATATTGGGAATAAACCCCTCAGATTTCAACTAGTGATCTGTCTGAATGCATTCGCTATCTAAAAATTATTGAAAAAATAGTTTACAAACTTAATTAAAAATTGCTGATTAAAAATGTTGGTCTTCATAGAAGTTAATATTGCAAAACAAATTTAAGTATGAGCAAATACATACAGGAACAGGAGCTGGATTATGGTTAGGAGTGATGTGAATGTTGGATTTGAAAAAGATCTCTTAGATTGTTAATCTATGGATTGAAGGGTTAATTTCTTTGGATTAGTGTACATGGCAGTGTTGTACAAAACCAGTCACAAAAGAGAGAAGAAAAATATCATTACTGCACTTTATTACTCTTTATTTGTTATCTTCTATTATGTTAGAAATTTACAATAATTCAATAAAATTGCAGAAACGCTATGTGAATTAAGCAAGCTTCCACACAGCATGAATAACACAGAACCCAACTCCCCAGGATAACACTCAGAAAACTAATTTACCTGACTATCCTACAAATTCCTGTCTAGACTCCATACAGTTGCCAAGTTCTGCATAAAATTGAGGTGAACTACCTAAACTTTGCAGTCAAATTCAATACAGAAGCTCATTTTATTGTGAATAGAGGGGTTGAGTGAGAAGCCACTTAAAAAAAAAAAAAAAACCACAAAAAACACCAAAAACCAACCAAACAAACAACCAAAAAAGCCCCAAACTAAACAAAAATAATCAAAACAAGAAAATAATGGAACAAGTTCAGATCCTGAAGGACTGTGCAATAACAGGTGCATACACACAGGATTGAGGATAAATAAGATGTCCTGCACAACCATAGCTCAATTTTTTCCTAACTTCTCGATGTTGTGATCCAAACAAGACAAAATACACTAAAATATAATAAAACAAAGTAAGCCAAAATTAAATGAAATCTAATTAAAAGCTGCTTGTGTGTCTTTCCATCTTCATACTTTGGCCCACACAACCCTGTGACCATTGGTGCTATTGCTTCAGCACTGCTTCCTATTGATTAATTCCTTTTGTAGTATTTTGTCATACTTCTAGCAAAAGATTCATGGAACAGGACATAGACATAACCACAGTGAAACACCATAATTTTTTTAAGTATAGTCAGTTAATTCTGGAGTTTTGGTCTCAAACTTATTACATAACTTCAGGCACTCAGTTGAAGTTACTAAATCAGAAGCTAGGGCTTCATCTATTCTTGGGGAAGTAAATTATCTTAATGAGGCAAGTTCGCTCTTTAGAACTGCCCACACAGCTCCGGTATAAACAAAGGGAGAGATAATCTAATATAGACATAGGAGTAATGTCAACTAAGAGGGATGACTTCAGAGACTGTCTTCTGTTCCAGTCCATTCAGAATTCAGAAAACTGAAATTCTACTCCCTTGGTTTCCTAATGCCTCTGCTCTGGTAGGTAAGGAGAGAGACTCAACAAAGTGTAGAACATGTACTTTATTTGAAGGGTAAATAGGCAAAAAAAATACTGTTTAATGCCTGCAGGTAGTCAGAGTTTGAAAACAAACTACTTTAGTTATGGAATTGTCCTTCTGCCTTATTTTCCTGGTCTACTTAAGCACACAGGATACCTGACATCCTGGAAGACCTAACTCTTGAGCATTTGGTGTTCTGTATTGAGGATACCTCCATCTACAACCAAATAGCCTTGGTATTACCCCTAGACTTTAATTTGTCCTGTACATGTACCATCTGACTGATAAGGGACAGTCAAAGAGATATGTATTGTGTCATTACATGGGTTATGCTACCACCATGAAAATTTACTTTACAGATTATTTAGGAAGAATTCTTTAGTCAACCATTTTCAAACAATGTGAGTTTCGTATTGTTTTACTTCTAAACCCTCCCTCATATGTTACTTTGTATGAAGTGTTCAGACACATACTGCCCTAAAAATGAACTCCTTGTCTATTTTGAATTTTGTGCTGTTGCTCAACAGTCAATTAAAGCCCTTAAGGCCATAGTTATGCTTTTTTATTAGTTGTGATGATGTTTATTGTTTGACATTCACATCACTTTGTTATATCTCATAAAAGTGATTAATGAAGAACTCCTAATTGTAGAATACAAGCTTTTTATTCTTGTCGCTCCTACTGCATAAAGGTTTCCAAGTATTTAAAAGCCTATTGCAAGCTAAGTGAAAAGTTTTCCATTCTGAGGTGCAGAAGATTTGGCTAAAAATGTGGATTCTGTAGGTGATAGTGGACCAGGATATTCTCCCAGTCCTTGAACCATCACTTAACTAAGGGAGATTTGTCTCACTACCATTCAGCATATCGCTAAAACAAGTGAATAAACATGTTATTCTCAGTCTACTTTAAAGGTTAAGGCAAAACTTACACCTTTGCCAAGCTGGGTCCTGTACTATGTATTGCAAACCTTGAACCAAATCTATGCTAATATACTTACCGAGGGGGAACAGCTATACTCATGTCATTAGAAACATTTATTAGTATGTCTATTTTCTAATCAGATATTTTAAAGATGCCCTTTGTTTACCTTTTTCCATATATATGTATACATGCAAGCTTAGCTATCCAAACCAGATTTCCCACATAATTTTTTTTCCGTTGTTACCCTTTTGAAATATAACTACATTAACTGAAGGCAAAGTAGGTGAGAGGAAGAAATTGTGTCTGGTATCCCTTAGTTAAAGGAAGGAATAACATTGTTGACATGTCACAGGCTAAAGATATCACATTTATTAAATAAAATAAAAGGCTTCTAATATACAGGGCAATCAGTCAGAAAAGGGCATTAAGTCTGGTCTACACTTAAATGCTTTCCTGACATAACTATTCTACTTAGAAATTCTACCAGACCAAGGAGCACTTCTGGACTAGTCAACTTTATTTACTTTATTTTACAACTTGTCCAGTTTAACCTTGAAAAGCTCTTAAACTTTGTCTCTGATGGATGTTTTTTAGTATAGTACAACAAGTAGAATCCTGTCAGTATTGATACACTTTGAGATATCTGATGCAAGAACTTCTCTGTATGACTGTGGCATGGAGTAAATGTGAAAAACTGGCTGCTCTGTGCTTGATTACTTGGGAGAATTGCAGAGGTTCTCTCATGTGGTTATAATGCTTTCAGTTATTTTGAGGAATTTAAATTAGTGAAAAGATTGATTATATCTGAAAAATGTCTGTCCATCCTGTACACCTCTAATCAAAGAGAATATGACATTTCTGAGTATGTCAAAGGCCGTGAAGCTTAAGCACTCTCGGTCATGTGGAGTTTTCACTCTTTGAAAATTAAGAGGAGCACTATGATAGTCAATATTCACTGTCTGAAAATTTTTAACAAAAGGAAAGTCCCAACAAATAAGTTGTATTTTAAGGGGGAATGACTAGGAAACAAAAATGGCAAAGCACATTTTTAGTATTACTATTGTTTCCATAAACCTAAACTGAAGGGTATTAGTCTGAGCTTGCATAAGTATATAATATTTTTTCTGTCCTTGTGCAGCCTGCATAAGAATCACCCTGGAATGAAAAAAGTCAGCTAAAAGCGGAGTAAGGAATTTTTAAAATTGGTGTTCATTTTAAACAAGTCATAAGAGTTCCAAAGAATTTTGAAATTTGAAGGAAGGAGGAAAGGGTGAAGGACAGAATGGAGTAGACATATCCTGTATCTTCCCTGGAGTCAGACAGGCATGAAGCTTTCCTGGAGCAGCTCTAGTGTTACCATTACTTCACAGAGCTTCAGAGCCCCTTTCCCATGGTCATGCCTGCCGAGTAGGTTTTACTGCCTTTCTCAGGTATTCTGCATACATAACTAAGGAGTATAAACATGCCATAATATATCCATTAAAATGACATTTAGAGTTGAAATTTTCAATCAAAAATTGATTTTTAAAGTAATATGAGTTTTCATCTTACTTTTTTTTTTTTTGTTAATTGTATTTGTTTCCTCTGACAATACACTGCTTACAGCCAATTGCTTCCTCTTACAAAACACCTGTTGCAGTCAAACAATTGAAGAGTCCTGTAAAAACGAAGGTAGGAGTATCTCCTAGATCCTTTGATCTTCCAACTCCCACTATCCATTGTAACAAGCTTAATTGGTAATGAATTCTATTATGTGGATGCTAAATTTTGAAAAATCTCCTCATCAAAGCAGGAGATCATAACACATCTTTAGAGAATAAATTCACTTGGTGAATGAATCCCTACACTTGGACTGAGTAGGAATATTAAATAAAATTTCAACTCATTCAAAACATCACAATCTTGGTTGAACATATTTTATTTTTATTGAAATATCAATTCTTAATTTCTTTCTAAAATTTGTGAGTAAAAAAGTCTTCTTGGATTAATGTTTCCAGAAAACTAATGCTCTTGACTGCATTGCCTTTACTACACTTGATAGGAGGCAATCTGCTCTACTTCCCACTCCCCCAGAAAGTGCAAAAATCCTCCTCTTCCATTACTGTAGCCTTTGTAAGTGTGTGAGCAGCAGGGAATAGGCAGACTGCAGATTTTGAACTGCAGTCATACATCTTTTGAGCAATATCTCTGTTGGAATTGTGTATGAAAAACCTGTATTCCCTGACCTATCTTGATAATCTGGAACATCGAGCAAGAGAGATATAGTAAATAAGGCTGATCTTTTCTGAAAGCAAAAAAACAAAACCAAACCAAAACCAAAACAAAGCAACAACCAACCAACCAACCAAAAAAAAGCCCCTTCCAAAAACTGTGTATGATAATGCTCTCCTTTTGGAACAGTGATATTGATGAGGCTTTATACATCAGCCTCTCTCTCCAGTTTAGCACAGAAATATCAGTAGATATATGACATAGCACATACAGGGGTCTCTGTCATTTTTGTGTTCCTCACTGTGAAGGAATAGAAACTTGTGTATGTTTGAAACCAGACCCAACAGACATATTGGCCAATATGCCTACCACTACAGTCAATGAGTGTCTTCAGGCCTTTTGCATATTAGACGAAACCTGAAAGTTCAAGGATGACCCAGCTTAATACCATCTTGGGCAGATTACAGACCAGAAATAGAGGACTTTGACCTCTGTTTGCTTGTATTCCACTCTACAGAACTTTACATTCTTATTTCATGGCATAATTACTGGTAATTACAGGTAATTACTGATTGTACCACACATTGCATTGTGAAGGTGACTGAACACAGGAACAGGTTTCCTAGAGAGGTTGTGGAGTATCAATAGGATTTGACACTTTTGGTAGTCAAAATACAGCTGGACATGGTTCTAGGCAATGTGCTCTACCTGATCCTGCTTTGAGTGAGGGCTGGGAATAGAGAATCTCCACAGGTTCCCTTCACCTGTGTGATTCCACAGCTGCTTGAGGCAAACTGATTTAGAGAATTTACCAGTTCCACATGATTCAACTATCTCCATATTAGAACAAATATTTTCCATGTTAGAACTAAACCCAGTAACAATTATGACAATCTACTTCCTTAAGACTAAAAGAAGAACCATTTTCTTACTTATTAAAATTTCCATTTATGCTTTTCTTTTACTTCACAACTTTTCCCCAACTTTATTAACGTGATTTCCAAAATTTGACTGGCTTTAAACTATGCACTGGTGGAAACTAAGTGTAGAGCACTGTAGATCCTTCTATAGTACACCAGCTATAATTCTTTATTCAACCATCAGAATTTCCTTCAAAGAACTGAGCTCTCTGAAATGATTCCTTTTACAGAGGAATAAAAATGTCCCTCTGGAACAATTTCAAGAACTAAAAAAAATCCACCATGTTCACTGAAAGAATCCTGCTCCAAAATAGGCAGGCTTTTCCAGGTTAATCTGTTATGCTAAAAAATTTAGATAACTTTATTATTAAGGACAGCTAATTTTTCACTGTGCGTCATGATTGTAAAAAACATTTATGCTTTCTAATCCTGGTGAAACTTGAATGCATCTGTTAAAAACACCAATGACTTCTGCTAGATATGAGTAGAAGGAATCATTAACTCTTTGAATATTGCTCAAAAGAAGTGAACACATCAAAAAGTTTTGAAGTGTTCCTCTCTGCTGCCTTTAATTGTCTGCAAATCACTGCATCTGCTTTTCCACACTATTATACATTCGCACATATGCTAAGTGTCAACCTCAGCCTTAAACTAATGGTCCCAACTGTGTCCATTCTCTTGTCACTCAAATTCCTTCAGAAGTCCCATATTTCCCATATCATCTAGAAGCATCTGTCTTCTCTACTTGAAAATATAAAAGAGAATACCAAGAGTCTATAACAGTCCAATATGAATTGCATCTCTTTATGACTTGTTATGTCAGTCACTGTCTTCTCCACTGAAGCCTAGAAATTTTTATCTAGACTAGCCACAATTTATGAAAAAAAAAACAAACAAACAAAAAAAAACCAAACAAACAAAAAAACCCCTTATTTTTATGTTGGTAATTTGGATGATAAACTTTTCAGACCAGGAATTTTGCTTATTTTATTAGTTTCAGAGACTGCAAAAGGTTGTTTATCTGAAAGCTAGCATAATAGCAAGTCTTAGTAATTTTCAACAGCAAACTGAAACATGCCTTGTAAATTTACATGAAGGTAATCTGCTGTAGAAATGGTCAAGAGTTCCCAAGTGTGAAAAAAAAGGGTTGAGTCAAGACCAGAAACCACACAGCTATTGAAAATCTTGGCAATTCTCTCTGGAGAATTGTTAAAAAACACTGATGTTTTAGCTTCAGTATAGTTGTTTCACTATCTCACACATACAACAATTCTGCTATGACTTCAAGTGGTGGAAAATAATGGTGGAAAAAGATTATAGACCATATTTCCTGCAACTGCCAGTGAGAACTGGAGTTATTGAATGGTTGTTTGCAGTATTCAGATCCTGCAAGTAGAAAATCTTAAGTAATTAGAATTTTTGCAGTTTTTTCCTCTATTAGGCCTGTTCAATGTATATGTATGCATTTTTTTTGGCATTCTCTTAACATATCTCATGCTTTAAAAAATGCATTAAACATTACCCTTTGATTAGTACTGTGTTACAGCTGAAGAACTCATAATAGCAAGGTTATTTAAATATTTGGATTCTGACTCTATTAGTCAAATACATTTTAGTTTAAAAAGATAGCTAAGAAGAATCTTTTTACTCTAAAATATATTAAAAATAATTCCGAACAAAATGTTAATGTCTGAAGAAATAGAAGTATGAAATGCATTATTGTTCCTAGTCTTTGACTGAAGCCTGCTATTGCTATGGTGAACATTATTTTTTAATCTACTTTTGCTGCAAAGCTTTGAAACTGCATGCTGAGTATGCATGTTGTGATTGCTGAGAGTTCTTTTACATTAAAATAGAAGTGGTCAAACTACTTTTGTGAAATGTGTGAGCTAGTTTTGAGAAACTTTCTTTGGCTATCTCTGTTTATCAGGTCTATGTTTTTATAATATGTGCAGCAGGCTGTTCTCTGCCTAAAGGTTTACATACCACAGAATTAGATAACTGTCTGTACACTGTGATATGTCCTGTCACTATGTGGGGGTGATAGGCATGGCAGTGACAGTCAGTAACCGGGTTGCTGGTGAGAGAACGTGGTTCCCAGACTCTAGTATCAACAAATGTCTGACCCCAAATGCAGCTCCAGCATCTAGCTGGCACAGGGTCTGTCAAACCATGGTTCAAAACTGGGCCCATTATTAATTAATTTATTTATTAATGACTTGGATGAAGGGATAGATGCCTCCCCAACATGTTCTGTGAAAACACAAAGCTGGGAAGAGTGGCCAATAGCCCAGAGTGCTGTGCAGACCTGTGGAACCTTGTAGACAGCAATCTGTCCATGAGCCAGCAGTGTACCCTTGTGGCCAAGAAGACCAGTGGTATCCTGGGGTGCTTTAGGAAGACCATTGCCAGCAGGCCAAGGGAGGTGATCCTGCCCTGCTACTACATCCTAGTGAGGCCACATCTGGAGTGCTGTGTCCAATTCTGGGCTTCTCAGTACAAGAGAGACATGTAGCTCCTGGAGCAGGTCCAGCAGAGGGCAGCAAAGGTGAATAGGGGACGGGAGCATCCGTCTTATGAGGAAAGGCTGAGGGAGCTGGGCCCATTCATCCTGGAGAAGAGATAACTGAGAGGGGATCTTACAACTGTTTATAAGTATCTGAAGGGGGAATATCAAGAAGATGGAGCTAGGCTTTTCTCAGTTGTGCTGAGGCAACAGGTAGAAACTGGTGTACAGGAAATTCCTCCTAAATATGAGAAAGAACTTTATTGTGCAGGGGATTGAGCACTGGAACAGATTGACCAGAGAGGCTGTGGAGTCACCCCCACTGAAGATACTCAAGAATTGTCCGGACACAGTTCTGCGCAATGTGCTCTGGGATGACCCCGCTTCAACAGGGAGGTTGGACCAGATGACCCACTGTGGTCCCTTTCAACCTTACCTATTCTGCGATTCTGTGATTCCAGAATGGCACATCTGTCATAGGTCATCTGTCTGGTCTGCCATCTGAAACAGAAGTTTTAGATAAATGAAGATTGTGACAGAAGCTATTGATGTCTACATCTTTGTTGAACATTATGTATACTTAAACAGCTCTCTCAGAGCCCCACAAAGGACCTCAATTTTTCTTGTCATATACAACTATCTGACTACATTAAGGATGTTCCTTGCATCTGAGACACTCACCTGATACTGGTAGATACTATTGGGACTTAAAGGAAAGCCACTACCATTTCTTCTAGTGTCAGTCTGCAGCCAGATGGACATACAAAAAGTTACTAGAGACATATCTGGCCAGCTCAACAGGTCTCACAAAGCGAGAAGGAAAGCAAAACAGTGGAGACTGTAAGTGCCCTACAGTCCTTCACAGTTTCTTTGTTCCTGGGTTTATGAGTGATGTCTAACACTTATGATAAAATTTCCATTGTTGCCGTAAGGAAAAGGGGAAAAACTTTCCAAGACGACTTTATGTGGGTAAAGCAGAGAAGAGTTCTTTTACTTATAGGGTTTTGGGGTACAGAATATAAAGGAGTATAAAATAAAAGAGTATATAAAGTATAAAAAGTGTAAAAGAGTACAACACATGTTGATAAGTAACAGATAGAAAAGACCTGTGCTAGGATGAACTCATGGCCTCAGGAATACCATGTGAGCTCTTTCCAAGCACCACCGCTTCAAAACATGCAGAGT
>JAWWMP010000116.1:76153781-76193692 GCA_035047865.1 Dendrocincla tyrannina | reverse complement strand
GTACATGTTTTCCTTGCACAGTGTTCCAGCTATTATCTGACCCTTAAGACAGCTAACACAGGGTTAGAGGTTACAAGTTATGCTATATGTGAGAAACTACCTAGAAGTATAAAAATCTACAAATTCATGAAAACCCTACGGCAACACCATATAACAATGTAGATCACAAAATGAAAGCAAGAAATTAAATTTTGAGTAGTCTTTTTTGTTCAGTTTCATCTTTTATTTTTTTAATCTTTTATTCTTTTTCTAAGATTCCATGGGAACAACGGATTTTGAACTTCAATATTTTCTCAGGAATTTCAATACAACTTAAAGATATTAAGCTATGAGAGAACACCATCTACTTTAACCTCTTCTCCCATTATGCTTAAAGGCATCTTAACTTAGTGATTTCAGATCTTTGTACAGAATAGGAAGATATTAAAATCAAGGGAAGAACAAATACACTGTGTCAGAGTTCAGGGATAAAAACAGACAAGCAAACAAAACACCAAAAAGATAAAACTCTTCAGGCCCAACACTGCACAAGATGCCAAATTCAATTGTAAAAATGTATCCTGAAATACATATTATTATGTATCTATGACACTGCATATTGAATTAAACCTAGTAAGTATTTAGGAGACAAAAACCCACCAGATCATAGACTGCAAAAGAAAAATATTAATAACTGTTAGGAATTTGCCTCTTATCAATGAATGCTTATATAAACAGAAGTTGAGCATTTGTGGTGTTGCATTGTTCCAGACTGAAGGGTAGTCTTGCTTACAGAAACCTGAGAATTAGACACCAAGTCAGCACACCTGGAAACACTGTAGGAGAGTCTAGCAATAACTCCTGATTGGCTTGGGTAGTTATAAAGATCAGAACGAGATGATATTCAGGTAACAGTGAATTATTCAAATCCAAAAGAAGTCCCTGACAACTAATGAAGTACAGTACAACACTTTACTAGATCTGGCCCGACAATTTTTTACTGGAGTGGAGACAAAAGCATGGTTAAACCAGCCTACTTTAGAGATGGAATTCCTCTTGATGCAGTCTCTTATTCCATTGAATTCCAAATCAGAAGCAAAATAGGGAATAAAGATCAAAATTATAAAAGCCATATAGGTGTGGCATACTAGCATATTATAGTATCCAAAAGACTGAAGAGAATTCAAAATATCAAGATAACATATTCATAAGAACTTTCAATATTTTCAAATCAATATAAAGGCTGCATATATATACTTCACAGATTCAGACCTCAGAGCATTCCCATCAACAAGAGGAAGACTCTGATGAATTTACTAAGGTGCAAGAATGAGACTGGTACTTATTTTTGAAATTCTACATAACTTCTAAAATTCACCAGAATACAGTAGGCTGTCCAAGCATCTGCAATTGCTTAAACAGAATTCACTTGTTAGTAGTTGACTGTGCAATAGATTTATTGGTATATAAAAATTTAAGTCAAAGTGATAGGATTGGGTGTTTTGAAGCACATCACATTATGGACAACATGTTACTTGTGTGGAATCCTCACTTTAGACTAAAATGCAGTAATTTCCTGTTTTACTCTGAATAATGTAAGAAAAGAAAGTTTAGAAAAGTAATATATTAATCCTAATTTTGAAAACTAACATATGTAAAGATAATTACTTGTTTTTGTAATGGGTTTTCAGAAGTAGCTATTTTTTTTTTAGCCCTCTGAATAAATTAAAATGGTCCTTATCTTATTAATATGAAAATCCCTTCTGTGCTCTGTCTATCTGGTACATCGGTAATTAAGGATTTAGAGGCCCTTTGTCTGAATCTCCTCAGTGAGGCAGGTAAAATCATAGAGTATGTGACTACCTTTGTAAATCCTGAAGATTATAGATATCAGTGCCCAATGATTATTCATTTCAAAAGCTCTGGAAACATAAATATAGATAAATTAAAAGAAACTGCCATTTCACAGTCCCCATTCATTGATAAAGTAAAGTCAAAAAGGAACTTGTTTTCTGATAACACATAGGAGTATGAGTAGACTTAAACTAAAGATCTGGTATATTAGTCCCTGTACTCATGTTTGAGAAGATGGCAAGTGAGGTCATGTCTTTTTTTACATTGTGACAATATCTTAAAGAACTAGAACTGGGGACAAGAAACACTGCAATGACTAAATTTCAAGGTCTTAGAAGACTAAGTTGTCCAAGTTTTCCTACATAATGCACTAAGATAATACACTTGGCAAAAGTATTTGCAAAAAACTGACATAATAAGTAGGAAGCCCTGAAAACACAGCAATCTAAAAGGCTCTGTATAGAAATACAGCAGCTGAGACAGATGCTGAAAGTCAAACAAGAAGGCTGGATTCAGCCGGCACCACAGGTTAAGGGTTCATTATAGGTCTTGGTGTTTCTCAATTCAGTTAAAAGTAATTAGTATACAATAAAATATGTGGTGACTTTTTCTTATTTTAACTAGCAGCTGTAATTGCTGCAGAATACTTTTGGGTGAAAATATGAATCTAGCATTCATATTTCCTACTACTGTTCTCCTTCCTGCTTGCACATGATGCAGCTTGATTATTGTTCTAAAACATAGGTTGTTCTTTGGTAGCTGGTTAGTTATGTTCCAAAAGAATTTGAATATCCAGGAAATTTCACAAAGCTCAAGCTGTTTTCCTTTTGTTACCATTTGTTCTTTCATTACTTTTATTTCTCAATGATGAACAGTCATCAGTAAGACCAGAAGAACAGTATATAATACTCTTGTTTAGTCAGCTGGACTAGTCTCTCTAGGTAGAACCAGTCCTGTTCCATTGTTACAGTGTCATGGAAGAATGTGTTTGGGAACATCTTGCCCATCTCCCATGGCTCCATTTTCCTTCTTTCCTTCTTGCACTTACATGATTTGATTACAACCGTGTTTCTTCTCTGATCCTGATAACTGTCCAGCTGTTTGATTTGTTTAGTATTTCAATGAGTTCTGCAATTTCATCTAAAGGCAAGGTACTCATGGAAATATGTGGGAAAGTAAGATACTTAAAACAAGGCTGATATTAATGATATGCTTTAGGATCTGGATTTCCAAAAGTAGTGATAATTTTGTAAGATGCTGCAACAGCTATTCAGTTTTTGTGAAGTTGAAAATACTACAAGCCAGTGAAAAATAATCAGAGATATCCTGAATTAAGATGTTATTTTCATAAAAGTACATTTGAACAAAGAACGACCTAATATTTTTTGGTCTATTCATACTTTGCAGATTTACATCATTATCAGTTGATTGCTGCTATTTATTACTTAAAAGTCTGAGAAAAAGAACTATGATATATATAAAGAGATGGGTAAGACTTCAGCAATATGTTACTTACACAGTTTCATACTTATACATTTTAAAAAAAGAATCGCATAGGCTTTTTCTGGAGTGTTATGAGAAGTTGATTTGAGGACAAGAAATTTTAGATGCTTCAGATTATGCTTGCATATAGTCAGTCTTCATGCCACAGATACATTATCATGCCTGAGAGAGTATTGCATGTATTAAATAGATTATAAAAGGTTCATAAATATCATAAGCATGTTAGGCTTAAGTACTACATATTACAGATAATTATATGCTTATAAGTAGAAGTTTTACAGTTAACCTATTGATCCATTGAACTTCATAGTAATTTACAGTAACTGACTGACCACTCAAGAAGTCATATATAACTCTTTATTATCCTTTATATGTGGCTACCAATAACATTTATTTTAAAATAAAACATGATTCAAATGCATATTTATGAGAAAGCTACTTCTCATAAATGGCTAGGTTTAATTAGTGACTACTGTTACTGTGTTTTAGGAAATCTGATTTATGAGTTTCAATAGCTCTGGGGATTCATAACCCTTGCTTTCTGCTTTATCCTTGTTTCAGAAAATTCTTCTTTCGATGAAAATTTCTGTGGTTTGGGTTTTTTTTTAGTATAGGAATAGTTACTTGGGAAACATTGGTGCAGCCCATGTATTATTCAGATATACATGTCTTATACCAATGCACTGCTACTGAATTGTGTTTTCACAATAGGCTCTCACTAAAAGTAAATAAAAGATGATGTAGAAGTTGGGAAACTAGGATATATACCATATATACTAATCTGTATAATTAGACTGAAATGTCTCAACAAATATTTGCAGTTATAAGTTTATTTCTTTATCTCTATAGTCCCCAATCATTATCAGGAACTTCCTCCATTTATTTACTTGAACTGAAGATCAGAAAATAAATGTATATATTTAAAAAAAAAAGAAAGTTGTTCAGTCACTATGCCTTTTTGAAGGTTATTAACATACTTCTGCGCTGGAGCCTAGGACTGCACAATAGCATTGCATGTGAAAACGCGTTTATAGACCCTAAAAGCCCTCTAAGCGCTTAACCATCATTTTTAATGATTTCTGTTGGACTTTACTCCTGGGATCATATATATATTTAAAAATTATTTTTGTAGAAATGTGTGTTTCTTGGTCTCAAAAATTGCAGATGCACATTCATTATGTATATTTGACCTCTAGCCTTCATTCTGAGTCAGAAAGGGTGTGAAGCTATTGTCTTTTTCTGTCAAAGTGAGTAAAACTGCCATTTGCTCCATTAATGAGAAATTCAGCTATTGATCTGATCTCTTCTCCACTGCCATTGATTTCTTCTCTTTGTTTTGCCATTTGGACCTAGAACTGTCAATAAGTTATTGACTGAAGAATAGAAAGTCAATCATTTGTATTCTCCTTAGAGCTTGTGAAAATGGAATTTATCGTTATATTCATTGACATTTTACTATGAAATTCTGAGCATGTAATGAAGCTGTTTCCAGATTCTGGCCTTTAGAAGTTTATGATTATGAAAGATAATTTTCAACAAAATTAATTTACAGATTATCAGTTTCTAAATGGAAATAGAGAACAACTCAGAATTAAACATTGCAATAAATTAAAACCGTAGCTCCTTTGGTAATATAGCGTTTTACATCCATGTATCAATGCCTGAATTGTTATTAGGCTTTATTTTGGGTCTTTTTTAATACAAAGAAAGAGTAAATTAAGAGCAGAATACAGAAAACATTGATCTATCTATCAATAGATCATGATCTATCAAAATAGATATTGATCTATCTAATCTATCACCTGAGATTTCAGTGTAGTATGGAAGAGAGGGCTTGAAGCAGAAAGGATGCCTTCAGAGAACTTTATACTATATAGATTTATATTGTTATATTTAATTTTCTATTTTCTGTTTTTAATTACATAACCACTTTGAGGAATTCTGAATTCTCTCTTGGATGATCTCGGATTTAGAGGTGTGTTTAGGTCATTAGGTTTTCAAGTAGCACTTTTCCAGATCACTAGATTCTCTGTGAGTATTTTTTTATGGTATATTTTACTTGATACTTCTGTATATGCTCTTTCAATTGAGTCTTCTGGGAAAACTAACAAAAAGAAGTAAAAGCCAAAAAAATGTGGCAGCTCTAGAAGCCTTATTGCCAAAGAACACTAAGTATGTTTTCATTTGACTGGATACCCTATGTCAAATAGGTATGATATTGGAAGATAGCCTGCTAAAAATATATGACAGGAAATGGTCTCAAGCATTTGAGGGAGCTGCTCAAGGAGCACCAAAGGCTCAAGGAAGACAATAGAAGTAAACACCAGCATGTGTCAAAAAATACCAATTTCTTCTCAAAAAATAAGTGTCGATAATAATGGCACAAGTAACCTTTACTGTCAATTATAAGTCTTGACATGGAAATCAAAATGTTAGTGAAATTACCAGAAGGAAATTAAATAAAGCATGGTAGTATTGTAAGAGAAAAATTATCATTATTCAGGACATAACCAAGTCAATCACTATGTTCCTATCAATTTTCAGTAAATTTTTGTTGGTTAGACTGTTGTGTTCTAGACTCACTATACATTTTTTCCATAAACCAATCAATTTCTATTTTCCTTATTTAGAAGAAATAAATGCGTCCATAATACAAATTTCCCTGAAATAGATAGTGAAGATAATTGCTTTCTTTTTGAGAAATTAAGATAAAATTGAAATTTTTTAATTTAGGTTTATACAAACAAGAAATACCTACAGTCTTTGCAGTTTTCCTCTAGTGATAATTTGGAATCAATACAGAATGGAAAGCATGTTGAAATTTGACAAGTTTTCATTTCAGATAATCCCCTTTCAGTATTCCTCTGAGTACTGTATTATTACCAATTTGACAAGATGCACACCCTGTAGAGAGTTTTGTCCACTTTCTCTACACACAGCACATACCATAATTTCCTAATAAATGTTCTACTTTAACAATGACAGTCGTGATACACTCACATACCAAATAATATATGATATGGCATGCACATTAAGAGGCCAGGAGTATGGAATTTTCAATGACTTCACAGTTTTAATCAGAAAAAGTAGTGTTACAGTTGAGTGTTCTGGTGGAATCCAATGAGGCAATGCCAGTAATATACTGGTTGGCATGACAATAGTATAATCACATTATACCTACTATAGCTATGCAGTGATCACTCCAGTGAAAATTCAGAGCTTTGACATATAGATATTTAGATATATATACATATATATATATTTCAAAAATCAAAATTTCCTGATGATGGTAGATGAGATCTCCATATTTACTATCAAAAATTGCTACTTGTTTATGATTTTTCTAAGGATCTGCTTAAATATATAGACATGTATACTGAAATCAAAAACTAAGTCAACAATAAAGTTCAATTGATTTTGAGGAATTTCATGCTTTGCTCTTTAATCAAATTCTAGAAACTTAATCACTCTATGTGAAATGTACAAGTTTTGTTGGATATAATTCTGTACACAAACTCCCAAACACTTCAGCTTTTTATGTATGGGATGTGCCACTGTATCTTACACCAGTCTCTTTTTTCAAAAAAGTACCATGTGTCATGACACCCCTGACCCGAAATATTTTTGGAAATTTATCTGAAACAGGATAAAGTTTTGAAAACCTAAGAAATTACATGGTTGTCTACATAAGGAAGCACTCAGTAGAACACTTTTCTGATTTATATATTTATTTATGCACATGATGATGTATAGCTGTACATTGAAATCATGGGAACTGTATATTAAAAAGGGGAAAAACCTTGCAGGTAAGTTGAAAGGCAAAAGATAGATGGGAAAATGAGCAATAAAAACAGTTACTTAAGGTCTATGAAAGTTATAGCTACACCTTTGGCATACAATAATGAATAAAAGAGTAAACAGCATGCTGGTACACAAACATGATCTATAACAGAGTTTAATTGACTTTAAGTACATTGTGAATTTGTATTTTTGGGTTCAAGTACTAAGAATAAAACAGCTAATGGGTTTTTCACACTTCATTTCTGGCTTTGGTTTGGTTTGGTTTGGTTTTTTTGCCCAGCCAACCTTGTTCAACAGGAAAATGTGATTCCAAGTTGTCTGCAGTTATTGCTTCTCAGGAAGATGTTTAGTGACCCATATTGCCCTGCTCAATAGAAAGTTTGGGAATATGTACTTTTACATTATTTTTAATATTAGTATATTCACTTATCACTCAAGCCTACAAGAACAGATTTTAGAGAGATTTGATCACTGCAGAGCGGGGGGTGGGGGACAAAAAACCTGGAAGGCAGTCTATAAGTTTCTTGTCCAAAAAGAGAAGATTATTTTTGCTTAATTTAACTAGATTAGTTCCTTCATCCAGAAAACCTAGCTGTATATTCTATAAACTTTTTTATTTATCAAAACAGCTTCAGTAACCCCATGCAATTAAAACAATCCCAGGTTTTTCACAGAGTGGCTTTCTCTGTATTTCACCCCCCTTTTGTAGTCTCCTCTAAGTAAAAGCAGGAAAAAAAAAGTATTATGATTATAACATTGAAAAAAAATATATATAATCTGTGCATTGAATGATCAGTTTTTCAGTGGAGTACTTAATTTGTTTGCATTCCAAAGAATCTTTTATACAATTCTCGTATTCAAGAATTCTGATGACCAAGAACAGAAATTTGGAAAAGTGAATTCTTAGGATAAAACATGAACTTATCACAAAATTTTATTTGTGTTTAAAAAATTAGAGATTGGTAATAAAAATAACTTAAAAAGATGTATCTTGTCCTGTCTCATTTACATAGGAATTCTCAAATGGAGAGTTGGCACAAGAAAAGTTCAATTAAAATGTACTCCTCTAATAAACTTTCATAGAGCATCAAGAAAATTGAATACGAGGCCTTTAATATAGAAAAAAATCCATTCTTTAAGGCAGCTCTGGAGAAGTTTTGGCACTGATCTCAACCTTGAATGAGAGTGTATTCTTGTGACAAGTACAATCGGGTTGAAACTGATGAATTTTCAGAATGAGAAAGTTAAATTCTTTCATATCAGAGATCCCAGAATATCAAAGAGCTCAGGAAACAGTGCAAAGTATTTTCAATTTCAGGTTTTTCAGTTTCTCCCAACACTGTTACTGTTGTCATCAAAAAAAAAGATAATATTAAATTCATTTAGAGAAACTGAATCATGAAACCTTTTTGTCAAATGTAAAGATGTAGTGAATGTAAATTTATAAGTGACATTTAATCAGTTTCATTGTTTAAATATTATGCGTATCTGTCAAAACATAATTAGGAAAAGCTACAGGCTTTTTGTCAGTCATTGCGCAAATTGAGAGAACCCTGTATGAAAGGGTTTATCTTATATAGACATAAACATATAAAGATCTAAAGATATATCTTCATTCAATAAACAATGAAGAGATCATCAAGCTTTTAATGCTTTTGTTTCCTAGTTAACATATTTCTCAGTGCAATAGTTTTCTCCAAAACTGAGAGAATTTTAAGTCCTAAAGACTATAGGCTAAAAGTTGGGAGGTTCTGTTTTTGTTAGTTCAACTGAATTAGATTAACATGAATGAAATCCAACGGTGGGGAGATGAAATGTGAACAACCTGAATCCTGAGATTGTAATTATAACATAACCTTTTAGCCCTGGTCTGGGAATCATCAAGTATGGTCCCAAGAGAAAGGGATCAGCTGTATTTCTATTATGAAACAAGATACATGCTTTCAAACTGCTTGTAAACTCTTCCCAACATGAATTAAATATTGATGTGCTCAAAACACTACTTTGTGGGTTTTTAAGTCATTTTAAATAGATCTTATTTCCTGCACAATATGCTCCCATTTGTTGGCATACACATGTGTCCTGTTAAAGATATGGATTGGATATTTTTCTCTTATCATCTCTTTCTGATTTGCTGCATGATGTGTGAAACAGATAAAGTAGGATGAGATCACCTTGTGTTTGCTACTGCAACTTCATGAAATTGTATTTCAGTTAAATAGATTTGGCACTGTTTCTTAGGAAAGCCATTAATCATTCTGTGCCAGGAAAAAATATTTCAGACAGAAATTTCCCTTAAGTGAAGTCAGTGGGAGTTGCTGTTATCAAAAATTTGCCAGCACTCTTCCAACAATCATGATTTTACATGGCAATCTCTACAGCAAATAATGCCCTACTGAAAACTAGTCTGCCACTTTGAAGTAAAATAATGTGTTGTTATTAATTAGCTGAACTTTTTAATTTAATTTGCACAATCCTATTGCATAAATGTTTTCTTTAAAAATAAAACTGTTAAAAATATTTCTCACTGGGTTTTTTACCTGTTTTTCTTCCTGAGACAACTATTGGTGTATACTGCCTTTATTTCTGATATTCTTTAGGGCTCCATGGATTGTGTCTTTCTTTGATCATTTTCCTAATTCCTCACGATTATTTCTTGTTGCTAATGGTATTTGTTGTTGGGATTTTGGTGGGGTTTTTTGGGGGTTTTTAAACACTTCTTGAAATATTAAGGACCATTCTTATGATCTCGTAAGGAATATACCTTTACTTTTTTCCTATTCAAATAAAAATCAGAATAAGCATGACTTTTCAAAAGACAGGCTTTTGTGGAGGAGCCACTGATGACTGTTCCTTGAAGGCAGATGAACCAGAAGTCAAGGTGGCAAGACAAGACAGCGCCAACTGGCCAGAGACCTCCCATGTTTGAGCAGGACCAAGGTGGTGACAGCAACTGGCTCTGTCAGTCTTGCACAGGTGATCATCGAGAAGGTAAGGTAATGAGGGAGTGTCCCAGGGCCCAGCCAGGATGTCATCAGCACATCAGGCTTGCAAACACAGGACTTCTGTAGACAGGTCTGAGGTTCAGGGTGTATGTCTGGAGACTGGCATTCCTGCAGCATTTCTGGGACAGGAACTGACATCCTTGGGGCTGGGATGAAATTGGCTTCAGAACTGTGGGCAGGCAGTGTGGAGGTCCTAGTGGTTGCAGGGTGTGGAGACTAAGGTCTGTTAATGTCTTCATTTTTTTCATGTACACTGATTTTGCTAGAGTTTTCTCATCTTCAGGGCAGCTGGTCCTTGACAAACCTCTTACTGATCCTAAAAAGACTTTTCTTCCATGCATCACATCACTTCCAATCATATTTAGATTTGTAGTTCAGTATTTTACCTGAAAGTTTTGAGTTGACTTTTGTCTTTTCAAGCAGTTCTCTACAGCTTGTATCAATATACATTATAAGGCTCATAAATTATTTGTTGCAAAATGTGACAGAAAATTCTGCTTTACTTGCATTGTTAATAGCCAATTTTCTGAGAAACTTGAGTTCCAGTTTGCTGCAGGTATTGTTGTCAACAGCAAGATTATATTGTCAAAGAACTTGTCATCAGAATACAAACAAGTTTTAGCTTTATCTTTACTGACCTTAAGAACAACTGTCCTTTTCACTTTCTTCATGTTTCAATAATATTTCTATGATATTTATCTTATCTACAGAAATGTCCCCAAAATTTCCTACCCAGGAGTGTGGATGGGCAGACAGCACATTTATTTCAGACTGTGCAACTATTTTTCCAAATGCCAAAGTGCTACTGCTTTTTAAAAACATCAGTGAGCAGTTTTCCTTTATTAGAGAAAACTTTCACATAAAACCAAAACCGCCATTTCCTTGTATGTCAATTTTCCTTTTTTTTTTTAATAATCGTCTCTGTAAGTTGCTGCCAATACAGAAAAGACAGATATAACATTTACACAAAAAAACACATATTTTCATTCCAAAACACTGATGCTATTCCCGTGCTTTTTTTGTTAGAATGCTTCTAATATTTCACCTTTTATACACAATATGCAATTCAGCCTCAGGAACAAGGCAATCCCCAAATGCCTAGAAGTTTCAAATCAGCACCTCTGAGCTCTGATACAATTCACATGAATACATATCCACAGTTCATAATTCTCAATCCCTTTTGTTGTAGATTATGAAGAAATATGTAAAAATCAACTTCTGATTTTGACATGATTAATTATAAATTTTAGAATTATTTAGTTATTATTGAAATGCCATTCAAATCAGGGCAATTTTCTGCAGAAACTTCTTCAATGGGCAGGTTATATGTATTCACATCTTTTTCGTATACTCAGTAGCAACATGAAATGTGGACTGGAGAAAATGAATTTTAAATAGTCCTCAAAATCAATTTTTGAATTTATTCACACAGATATAGATGCTTACTGATGCATAAAAGGAGTACACTCATTTGTACATATCATGCAAATACTGTTATGGTGCATCATGGAGATACATCCAAACTTGGCAAAAGGATCCTGTTATCAATAATGAAATTTTTACACTGAAAATCTCAATGCTGTTTGTACTGACTGACTGATCAGCTCTCAAGCTTGGAACAGTGTTTTTTATATAAAATGATGTGAAAGTCAATGGGAAGCATTCTGAAATCATGTGACTGATGGACATAAAGACACTTCACTTGTGAAGGTAGTACAAAACCTATTTAAGACTAAAATTTTGCTTTGAAGAGCATGTATCCAATCCTGGCATAAACAGGGAGATGAGATGCTCTCAGATCTAAAATAAGCAGATGCAGTTAAAATCCAGGAGCAGCATTCACCTTTATATCCAACAAATGAGAATATTAAATAATTAGAACTAGTTAGTAACCTTTATAATTTGTCTTCTCAAAAAAAAAAAAGGGTTAGCTTCTAATTTAATTTAACACCCTTTCCCAAAATGGCGTAATTTGGCAAAGCAAAGGTTTTTCTAAGTAGTGGATAACAATGTATATACTACTCTGCCTGCTTAGGAGCTTGGAGTGAGTTAACTTCCACCTCTGACGCTTGAAGTAAAATGAGCCAAAACTCCTTCTGCAGAGCTGAGAGAAAACGGCATAGCAGAAATCATTGCCACAAGGCTGAATTGTCTCCTTTGTTCCCAAGAACAGTCACCTCACACCTGTTGCCCAAAGGGAGATGACCCTGCCCTGTTCAGGAGTGTTCTAAGATACTAATAAGCCTGCACAAAACCCATGCCAGAATCATGATAAATATTACACTTAAATGATGTAAGTGACCTTGCTCAGGTGCTTTGGCTTTATTCTTGTAAGGTTAATAAATGTGTTGTAGGTATATTTGTGGCTAATATTGATGAAGCCAGCAGTGATGAAGACAAGTAAAAATTCTACTTTCTAATTAACCTATGAAAGTTTTAGGAGTATCACATTTAGTAGGGTTGTACTGTTCCAAGATATCATAAGCCTTTCTTTCTTTTTTAAGTGACATTGCTCCCCTCAAGTTTTTTTTATTTTTTTTTTATTTTGTTCAGATTTCACTTGCTTCTTGATGGTTTTCTGGGGAAAATGGAAGAGTTGGAAGGAGGAGAGGAACTGGTGAGTTTATTAAGAGATGTCAGCCTGAGAGGAGTAGCTCTCCAGCCCTGCTATTTAAACCTTCCAAGACAGGTTGCAGTAATGCAATCTCTTTTTCACATTTAGACTCTCCTTCTTTCTTGCAGGTTTCATTTTTATTGTGCGAGGCATTTAATCTCTTCCGTCTTTTTCCTCATTCATAACCTGGGATCCAATTATAGTAACTATTCCTGCTTTCTCATGTCAGCTATATCTTTTCAGTATTTATCATTTTCAAACAGTATCTCTTACCACAGACTTTTTTCATATTTTTAGGCTTAAAAAGCCAATTAAAATTCACAGGAGCAGATAAGTCTAATATTTTTCACTGTTTTTATCCATTTTCATCACAGTAAGTTTTTATATGCAAATATAGGCTTCAGCTTGATATTTCAGAGTTAGGCAAAAAACACAGCCATTAGCAGCTTATGATTCCTACTGAAATTTGCCCCAGGTAAAATGTTTGATTCACTGTAGCTGAGAATCAGAATGATTAAGATATCAAGTTTAAATAGCTATTTTTAATGCTTCATTTGACATCTTAAAACCTGCACACCCGTCTGTTTTCAAGAGAATTGGCAATTCTGACACAGATAACTGTTTCAAGACAGTACCTGTTATTGTATTTTAAGTAGGTACTAATTGCAACCTTGAAGCTAGATGAGCTTAAACAAATTTGTGATATTCTCTAAATTAATTTATGTGTAACAATTACTTAAAACAAATACAATTCATACAGTTGTAAAGGGGGTGTTCTGGGCTGCATCATAGCTTAAAGGATATTAAACTCAGTTCAGTATCTTTTGTATCTCCCTATACTGTTGTATTTTTAAGAAATTTGGAATTCCGATACATGGAGAAACTGGTGTATTCTTAATGTGTAAAAATGATAGCAATCATGATATTTTTCCAGCCCTATTTTAGGAAACATACAAGTAAGTTTGCAGTACTTTTAAATAATCTGAGAATAGAAACAAGCCTAGAGACTTGTAAAGATAAATGTCTTTGATTACATATTTATGACTTTTTTTAGTCACTGACATACCAATTTCTAATTAGATTTAATGTTTAGTACTGTAATGTAAAAAAATGAAAATAATGCAGAGAAAATATCCAAAAAAGGTTATTTTAGACAGTCAACTTAGTAGTATGTTTTTTTCCAGTAAGAACTGCATTTCAACATGGAAAGAATCAAAATGCTAAAGCATAAAAATACCCTAACTGTACAATTTAGTCTTCAGCTGGAGACTTTGATGAGAAATAGAGAGACAGTGCTGACATACAAAGAGAAATCCAAGTAATATATAAAGTGATAATGTTTTGCAGGACTTTTTGGTACTTACACAAAATTCCTGCAATTGGCAGCAGACAGACAGAATGCAACACAGCAAGAAGAAAACAATATTACTTTTTTAAAAAAATCATACACTCTATTTTTTATTTGTATGGATTTTTAAAGTTATTTCAGAAATCATGACTTCACAAAGCAGAACAAAGTGAAAAGTAACTAACTTCTTAATTGAGGATGAAAAAAAAGGAAAATATTTCCTCTATTTGGTCTCTATAAAAGGCTTACACATGAGTCTTCCAGTTAAGGTTTCTTAAAATCTATGAAGAATGACTCCTGCAGATTTTTTTTTTCCTGGTAAAAATAGGCAATAAACACTTCAGTTGTCCCTTCAATGAGTCATTCTCTATCTATTTTATCTCAGTTTCTAATAACCAAAACTATTTTTTTCTTTTTTATTTCACTGGATGTGATATTAAAATATATTTCATCCAATAAAAACATTTTGGTTTGCTCCCAATTTTTTTTGAAATCTCTAAAGAAAAAAGTTTGGTTTGTTTTGTTTTGTTTTGTTTTTTTCTTTTTCAGAAATTTGCACGTGAAGGAGCTGATAATTGAGCCATTTGGGCAGGGATTTAAACTCTGTTTTGAAGGTGACACATGATACTGCGCTTAGACCCGTATCTCAGGAAAGCATCCTAGCTATCCACAGAATGTTTAGTGCAGAGGTCTTCTTCTCAGTCTTTCCTATGACATTCCCTGAATGAACAATAAAAAGTTTATATTTTTTTTTTTCCCCAGTAACTCCTTTAAGAGTGCAGAGAGATTACACTCAGACATGGATTCTTTACCTTTGGGAGAACTTGCAGTTTAGAACACATCTCCAATATCTCAGCTCCTGCAAGAAGGGAATGACACAATTGGATGTAAATATAATCTCACTACTTGTAAATTTATTTTACCCCAAATTTCTCTCTCCAATGTTTTTCAAGAAAGCCAAAATGCTTTTGTGTTCTCTTCCAACATAATTTCACATCGTTAATGGAGACTTTTCAAAGATGTACCCTAGAATTTTGTTTAGTGTCTCTTTAGAACTGGTTTTAGAAAACCACAGAAGACCTTTTCTATGACGACTTCAGTATTTCAGATCTATTTATTTTTTTCTATAAAGACTCCTAATATTGCTTATTCTTAAAATCTGACTTTTTTTGCAGCTCTGAGATTTGTTATAAATTATAATTACTCATAAAATAATATGCTAAAAATATCCTTAATATAAATCTGAGTGTTACCAGTAACTACAGTTCATCATACTACAGCACATAATTACTATTTCAGTTACAGAGGTAGTGTGAGAAAGGTGCACTTTGTATCAGACAAAATCAAAACGACTTATTTTGAAATAAGAAAGCAAGTAGTTAACATCTGAGAAATTTAAAAAAGGAATGTCAGCTACCAGGAATCCTCCAACTCTTTTCAAATAGCAATAAATACCTTTATGATGCAGTTAGGTGACTATGTGAGTCACTTTCTCATTGTATTACTACAGTGCATCTGTGTATAGCACTGGTGATGTATCAGGAGATGTTAAATATAACAAGACAGACAAAAACCCTCCCACACTCTGTATTGTTTGGTATTGCTTATTTTGTAAATAAAAAATATTTTTAACATAACAGTTTTTCCTGAACTTCCTTAATTAATGTTTTGTAAGATAAAAGATCATGTATATGTACATGTACATGTATGCGTACGTCTTTGATGCAATGATTCAAATGGCTTCAAAAGGATTTAAATTCTTGAAATATGTGTGTGCTTACATTTATAATCATACAACCATTTAGGCAGGCAAGACAGCTAAAAATTACATAGTCTGTTTGCCTGTTTAGAGCAGAGGTCACTCTGATGTTAGAAGTGTGGAAAATAAATTTCTATATCCATTCTTGAGTCTGAATAATCCTCTTTTTAAGAGTTTGTCCAGGGCTATAGTTGATGAGATGAGTTCAGAGCTATGGTTGTTCTAAAAACAGAATGTTAAAATAAAATTCACATAAATATTTGACATTTGTGTCACTGATATTTGACTTGTTTCTAGCAACAAACATTCTAAGAAAATATTAACAAATATATATTTATTTTCAGCTTTCCTTTTAAAATGTTCTTTATGTGAAAACAGACTACAAAAATTCTCCTGCATCCACTCTTACCTTTTTTCCATTAATACAATGTATGTCCACCCATATTAATGTTCTGGCTGTGTGATTTGTCCCACCATGTTGCAGTAATTGCTGTGTTTTCACAGTTTTCCTCTAGTATTGTTGATTCAAATTCATCCTATTTAGTACTCATGCTCATGGGCAATAGGAAACTACGTGTAAAAAAAATGTGCTGCTCAAAGGGATTTAGAGCCCAGCTAGGGACTTCTTGCACCTTTTACTGCATCTTCCTGAATTTAAGATTTCGTAGAAACCAAAAAGTTCTCAGAGCATCAAATATTAGGAAAAGCCTTTACTGTGTAAAGCATGTTCAGAAGTGTCAGAAAAACTCCTATTCATCTTACTGCATTGTTAAATATAACAATGTAATTACCTACACTCTTAACCAAAGAGCTGCTGATTGTCATAGCAGAACCAATAGGCTATGGCACTTATCCACTGTGACTAACTGTATCTGCCACTTCTGAGACCCCATTCAGCTGAAAATGTTTCTTAAACATAATAGAAGCTTTGACTATACAGGGTTATAACATTTTACTTTTAAAGGTTTGCTTTTTCTTAAAGAAAAAAAAACTAGAGAAAAAATTGCTAGTTTGATGAGCTGAAAACTGCTAGAATCTTCAAGAAATTTGTTCAGCCGCAAAGATTTTTTCAGCTTATCATAGAATGGTTTGGGTTGGCAGAGACCTTAAAGATCATCTAGTTTCAACACCCCTGCCATGGAAGGGTCACCTTCCACTAGATCAGGTTGCTCCAAGTCCCATCCAGCCTGTCCTTGAACACTTCCATGGATGAAGGATCCACAACTTCTCTGGGCAACCTGCTCTGATGTGACACGACCATTGTAGCGAAGAATTTCCACCTAATATTTAATCTAAAACTACCTTCTTTTAAAGGCTATAAAAGTTCAACGTTTAAAGCAATTAGCCTTTGTCTTATCACTGTATGCCTTTTTACAAAGTCCCTCTCTGGCTACTTTGTAGACCCCCTTTAAGTATTGGGAAGCTCCTATAAGGTCTCTTCAGAGCCTTCTCTTTTCTTGACTGAACAATCTGAACTCTCTCAGCCTCTCATCATAGTAGAGGTGTCCCAATCCTCTGATCATCTTTGTGGCCCTCCTCTGACTCACTCTAATAAGCTCACGTCTTTCTTATGTTTATGGCTTAGCACATTTTGCCTATCTAGCTTGTATCTTTAGCACAGTGTTGTAGAAAAATAATGAGGAAAAAATGTACATGAAATTTACACAGAAGTTCTAAAATTCTAAGAGGTTTACTTATTTTCCAAAAAGGGGTTTATCCACCTGATATTTTCAAGGAACTATTAAAGGAACTTCTCCATCAATTATCTCGCATTTTTCATTAAGTCTACACTTTTCCCAGCATTTAAACTTGTTTATGTAGCCACAAATATTCTTGTAGGTGAGGCTTCATGAAAAGAGCCAGAGCAGAAATCAGGAAGAAAATGAGTTCCAAATCTCCCCCTTTGGGGAGATTTCACTCATAATTTGGACCGTAATCAGAGTATGAAAGCTCAATCTTAGGCAATGACAACTATAGGGCAAAAGTATAGGGATGAAAAGGAGACAGTGTAACAGGCATACAGTGAAGTCTATGTGCTAGGTGCAGTGGCTGGAGATGGTTAAGGTGAAGTGGGATGTAACAGTGCCAGTGGTTGATGGAGCTGGGGCAATTCTTCCCATTTCAGATGAGGAGCAAACACAGAGGATGACCAACATGGTATATTCTTTGGTTGTTTTCCTTGTCAGATGCGTAACCTAGAGATTGAAAGGAAATGAAGGAGCACTAAAGAGAACTTCTTACCAAAGCTGATTTAAGAGTCACATCTTACTGATAACCTTATTCTTTCTTTCCATTTACACTTATCAAATCAAAGTGCTTCCAGAAGAGCAACGCCTTCATATACACAACATACCAATGCATCATCCCACTGTCTTCCTCTGAAATCTGTGGACTTTTCTTACAATCTGTCATGAATTTTCTTCCTGTTTGTCCTACACTTGATTTTATATGGGTGCTCTGCTAGTCAATAACACTGCAATCAAATGTAGAATTCTTAGTACAAAAAAAGTTTATTTTGGCATCAGTGAGTCTAAATATATGCATTTCAATTACCCTAAGTTTGTAAGCCAGAATGATTTAAAATATTTTTGGACTAGGAGGGAAAATAATTGTGGATTTTCCTTCTTTCCCTCTGACCTGCATCAGAAATTTCAAAGCAATATATTTATTAATATAATTGTGAAACTTATCACACAAAAAATATAGGTAAAACTATTTGAAGAAGTGTATCATAACTGAAGAGTTGCACTGACAATGACAAAATTATATAGAGCTGAGGTAGAACTATTTGGTGAGTGGTTGCTCACAACGATATATTCTCTCTGGCATAAAGCATAGAACTAAATTTTAAGAAAACAATGTAAAAAACCAAAAGCATTAGCACAGTGGGGTACTGGGATCCATCCCAGGGTCCTGCAGTAACAGAGGTGAATAAAAATTTTGCTATTAATGTAGCCAGAAATACAAATTTTGCTTACAGAGCCAGAGTTTCAGTTTGAAACTCCTGGAGAGGAAAACACAAGCTTGAGAGGGGTTACTTCTGCTATTGAGACAATACACTTAAACAACTGCGAATACAAGTGAAAAAACAGCATCAGTAAATTTGTTTCCTTTTGGATAGTAAAAATGCCTTATCAGAAAAAATGAAGCAGTTTGTCATTCTTTAAAGGCTAACAGCAAGTAATGAATTATTTTTTTCTGTTAAAGAAAATCAGGAGAAGAGTGGTGACTAACTGGAAAGGATGGACACAACATGAAAATCAGAAACTTCCCAGTTCCCAGGCTGTGTGTCACTTTACTTTGACCATCTGAAGTTGTGTGACTAATAAAAGCTTTTTGAGCCAGACTTACTATACCCAAGAAAGATATTTCATACCTGTCTACAATAGCTGGTAAGATTCAGAATCTGGAGGTGACCAGCTGCTCCATGGTAGCAGAGGAATCCTAGGCAGATAGCTTAGATTTTCACACAGCTAAATGTAGATCAGATTTGATTCTTTTGGGTAGCTTCCCATATTAATCAGTCGAATGTGTCTATGATGTTCCCTGACACTGAGGTCTGCTTGTATGTTATGACCTTACATATAACAAAATACATATAACAAAACAACATACATATAACAACATACATATAACAAAATTTTTTTTTTTTGCTCTCCAAAATAAAGTAGTGGCATCAAATTGTTTATAGGGAAGGGTTCAAGGCCCATATTGATTCCCCAGCTGCACTCACGAGTTGTTCAAGTAGTCCCGCTTGGTATAAATCAAAACTATGCTAGGTACTATGGTTAAAATCTAACAGTGTGGCAAGTACCAGTGCATGGGAATTTTGCTAGCACTGTTCAATTTTCCAGTATAAAAACAGGCCATATGTCGTTTTCCTTAATCTGTTTAGACCACTTTAGAATCTTGTGATTTTTAATAGATGAACATACAACTCTAAGTTTTTGCCTATGAGCTATTCATCCATCATTTCTATGTTAATTGCTGCTAGACAGTGTAAGACTGTATACTACTAAGTGGAAAGAGACAGGCCTCCTGCTGAAACATTCAAATGGTCCAAGTCTACTTTTATCTAGTTAAATATCTATCAGGCCACAAAACACTTCTAGCTAAACTAAAGCAGTAAAACCATAGGTGGTAAATGGTAAAGTTTTAGATCCAGCTCACTAATATAAAATTATCCCTATGACCTTTATATCATCTGGTTGCAAATTAATAAAACAAGAATCTAACTTACATAAAAATATGTTTGCAGAGTCAGAATTCCACCTCTGACAGATGCTTTTCATTCCAGTTTCAGGCTTACAAAAGTTTTATTCTAAATAAATTTGAAATGAAATTATTGGAAAAAATCTTGCCAACTAAACACTGTTTTCCTGTTTGAAATACCTCTGTTATATGTTGTTAAATCTCTCAGAGAAAAAATGTGTAGTTATTCTCCAGACATTAACTCAAGGTACCAAAGAATCAATGAGTTTACAAGGGTTTGTGTGAACAAAATCTCTTGAAGCCTGAAATTAAGAGGTACATCAGCTTTGAGACCAGGGTGTAACAATATTGTATTATTGCAACAATAAAACATGCATTCAGTCTTGATTAGAGTTTTCTTCAGAGAAGACAAATATTCATATCAACTTTTGGTAAAAAACAAGTTCTTTAAGTGGCACCTGTAATTAACAGCAAATATACAGAGTGGTAAAAGTAACTCTGCAGAAAGACTGGGAATTATTCTGTTTCTGGTTTTCTTGCAAAAACTGCAATTTTATGATTTACCAAGAACCAACAGGATTAACATTTCTTGCTGCTTTCATGGACCTCCTGTCATTAACATTATCACGTTAAAATAATATAGGCAGATACCAAGAAAAGAACAGGTTATGATGGAGGCTCCAGTATTTTTCTTGGCCACTGACATATTACTATGTAAACTAAGTGTCTTGGAATATGTTGCATCCTCTTTCTTTACCTGTTTCACCTACTAACTTTGCTTGTCTTGTCTACACAAAAGCAAAGCAGTGACAGAGCCTAAAAATGCCAGCTATAGGTCATATACAGTATAGATACATATACATAGCACTTGTTCCTGGTAGGTTTAGTTTGATGCCATAAAAAGATTTTTATTATTTGGTTTTCCCTTGTATTACTAGAAAGTTTATTCTTATTTAAAAATATTCATGTTTTTCTTTTCTATTCTGTGTTGCAGTCTTCATTATATGTGTTCTCAAAATGTTATTTCTTAAAAAAATGTAGAATGTACTTAAATAATTTTCAGAATTTTACTGCTCTACTCTGTATCACCTGGTTTTAGTGAATCTAAAATAAAATATTAAACCAGAAAAATCACAACTAATATCAAAATTAATTGCCTACAGCAGCCCAAATAACATATTGCATTACTGCTTATAACTGTAACAGTATAACAAAATCAATAAATCATGCCCTCACAGTACTATTTGTTGTTGGTGAATAGTTTTCTTCAATATTATTTCACTATTTTTGAGAACCTTTCCATGTTAGGAAGAAACATATAAAACTATTTAATCAATAATATATTTCCCTTTGATGCTATCATAACTCCTTTGCTTTTATCCGAGTATGAAATGTTTATGATTGAACAAATCTTGCTGAATGTTTACATGATTTATCAGATTTAGACAGAAGATTTCTTTTCAGAAAGTAAACTGAAGACTTGGGCTCTGATCCAGGACAGCCCATAAACATGTGGTTAATTCTAAGCACAGAAGCAACGTTCTTAAAGCCATGCACAAAACATATTAAACACATTTTGTTTCCTCTTGTCTGGATCAAGACTTAAATTTCTAAGAGATGCTAGTCCTGTTCTGTCTCTTTTGGCTTTATTTACCTTATTACTTGGAAAACCAAAATATTCTTAATTGTGATATAGTGTTAAATTCTATGGAGGAATGTAAAAGTTTTGCCAGTTCATACTGTGAACTGGGTAGACACCTGGAAACTTTATTTTTAGTTCCCTACACATCAGCTTGTCACCATTTTTCCATACCTGGTTTACACTGTAATGACACTGTAAGCGGGAGCCTCGCTCACTGTCTCCCTGCTGATGGAGTAATCAAGAGACACCTGTTTTCTGCTGGGAAAAATGCAGCAGTTGACATGGTGGCTTTTTAACATGCAAAATGGTGATAAACTAGCATGCTGTAAACATTTGAATTTGACAAACTTTCTCTTGGTGTTTTCAAATTAAACATGAGCAGCAGGACACTGGCTCATGCATTCCTCTCTGTGATGACAGACAATATAGTCACTGGTAAATATTAAAGTCATGTCCAGCAATGATAGAGAAATGTTACTAATTCTTCCATCCAGAAAACTAAAAACATTAGTTAAGGTCATAATATGAATATTCATTTATTTCTACATCATAAGAACATGTGAGGTCATAAAAAACCTGGATTACACAAGTCCAGGCAACTACATAACTACATAAGAATCTTAAGAGGAACCATGTGTAAAGGACAGCACATCATGCACACTAAGGTGCCAAGTTTAGAACAAAAAAAAAAAAACCAAAAAAAATAAGAAAGAAATCAGTAACCATGTCCAGAGGAAGAGAAAGATATTGTTGTTATTTAGAAACAAGTAAAATATTACTAAATAATTAGACTGCATTCCCTCCAAAAAGGGAGTGTTGTAATTTAACCACAGCCAGCAACCAAGTGACATTGTTCATTCCCCCACCAGCAGAATCTGGGAGAGAATCAGAAGGGTAAAAACTAGAGAACTCATGGGTTGAGATAAAGACAGTTTATTGGGGAAAGTAAAAGACACAGATGCAAGCAAAACAAAATAAGGAATTAATTCCTGCTTCCCAGGTGTTCAGCCGTCTCCAGGACAGCAGGGCCTCATCATGCATAATGGTGACTTGAGAAGACAAATGCCAACACTCCAAAGGCCTCCAGTTTCCTCCTTCTTCTCCCCACTTTATACGCTGAGCATGATGGCATATGTTGTGGAGTATCCTTTTGGTCAGTTTGGGTCACCTGCCCCGGCTGTGTCTCCTCCCAGCTTTCCATGCACCCACAACTTCCTCACTAGTGTGGTAGTACAAGAAGCAGAAAAGGCCTTGGGTCTGCGCAAACACTGCTCAGCAATAACAAAGCCATCCCTACATTATCAACCCTGTGTTCAACAGAAATTCAAAACAGCCCCATACTAGCCACTGTGAAGAAAATTAACCAGGCCCAGCATAAGCAGGTAAAAGAAATGCCAAGATTCGACCTATGGGAAATACATTTTCAAAAACAACTTAATCACTAATAATGTTACGATCATACCCTGGCTGAAAAGTTTTGTCGCCTATAGGAATATGCTAACATCTAATCTTTAGTTGTGACCAATCCCTGATGCTATCTTATCAATCCAAGTTACAAAATCAAGAAAAGGAGAATAAAATATTCCTGGACCTAGCAGATGTCTAACCAAAGCCATAAAGCTTTAGATTACATTATCACTCATCACACATCACAACCGACAGACTGAGCTGACTCTGTTAACCCCTCTTCAGTGGGGGACACCCACAGATTCACATGCTTTAGTCTCTGACATTATCATGGTTCCTTACACATCCTACAGTTGTTTATATAAGCTTATATACTCCAATTAAAAAAAAAAAAAAAAGAAATTACTTTTCATTACAAAGTCATGAATTGAACAGTAAGTTTTTTCTAAGTTTGAAATCTCCCAGTAACTAGAATCTGACTTCAGAAGTGATCAGTTAATCTTTGATATCTAAAAAGGCTGTTTTTCTGAAAGGATAAAAGAATGCAAACAAATTATGTCTTGTTTTAAAGTATATATTTTTGGTTATATACATATTTCTTAAAGGAATGGGAGAAGAATGGCTCATTTCTCTGAACTTTGTTTAAAAAACCACTTTGACTTTGACTTGCCATCAATTTCATGACCCATTGGGGTCTTATAAGAGTCATGACCATTTTGTTTTTCCACAATTTTTTTTTTTTTTTCCTAAGAGAAAGGCTTGCTTTTGTTTTCCCTCTGATATTAATGCAATCAAATAAGACACCAGTTTTCATTGCTCTAAGCCCTGTGTCTTAGACACTCTCAGGTCAACTGCTGAGCCACTGCCAATCTGACCAGGGCTCTGGACATCATCTTGTGTTCAAATGACACTCAGCAAATTAGCATTCAATTGTTCCCTCCTTTAACCTAGATATGGACTATATCAAGTCACACTTGATAACAACAATATTATGCACAATAATGTTATACATAAAAGAATTTTTAGCATATCCTTAAAGCTATAAGGTCAAATAGTAGAAAAATTAGGAGATACCAAATATCAATTTGCTTGTGTTATTCTTTGTCCTACATTCTAATACTATTTTTCATGGTCCACTGCCTCTTTCAGCACACTGTGAAATAAACTAACCCAAGTATTATTTCTCCTCTCTTCCTCATCATGTGGCCCTCTGTCTAACACAACTCACATCATTAAAAAAAAAAAAAAAAAAAAGAAAAAGAAGAAGAAGAAAATATTAAATATCTCTTCAGCTTTTCTATGGCAGTGATCACTATAGTATCTGAATGTTTCATAAATATTAATGTGACTCTTCATAGCATTTTAGAAGAAGGGGTGGTAATCTTGTTAAATAAAACTGAGGGGTATTACAAAGAAGCACAATTTGAAATCAAACTTATTAGCACAGTTAACATTAATGCATTTTCTATTTCCAGAGTAGTTCTTACAGATGAAAACTGCAGCTGTGAGCACTCAGCAGTTCTGAAGATAACCTTCCCCAAGTTAAGCCTGCAGAAAATGATGGAGACATAATTAATATGCAGTCTTTCAAAACTTCAGCTTTCTATGGCTTAAAATACTGCCACAGGTGTTTTGCAGCAGAGGTAGGAACAGGGTTAATTCGTTAGGGCACTATTTATTGCCCTTAACTATCCTCTGACTACTTATTCAGTACACAATTACTAGTCTTACAGGAAAAAAAAAAAGGCTGATACAAATTCCCTAGCATTCCCTAGCACTGACTCACTCTGAAATTTTGCCATTATCTAATTGCAGTGAGTTTGACACAGTTGTCATACCACATGTATTCCAATAAAAGCTTTGCTCTGAACTTCCATTCGGTTTTGAACTTCTGGCTACTCATCTCAGTCTCATTTTCCTCATTTGTTCTTGTTCTCTGACTCCTGAGTAAGGCTCCTTGCTCAGTCCATACTAACATCACAGTGTGGCAGTCTCCAATTCCATTCTTTTTGGCAGTGTCTCCCTTTTGGACTTCTGTTATAGTCTAAAACATCTTCTTCTTCCTGGCTGTGAGGGTGGGATCTGAGCAGAGAAGAGACAGAGTGGTACCCCCAAACGTGGAGTAGCAGAGAAAATCCTTTGCCTCAGGTTGACATCAGTGTAGCACAGTCTTGGTATCTTAGTCACTGAAATCTTAGAAGTCTTGTCTCTTGTGTGAAATCTCTGGGTTTTTTTCTAAAACTACTTTGCATCACAAAATTGAGATGCATTTTATCAGAGACAGAAAACACAGTTCTGGTACAAATTCTACTTTCCCTTTTAAATCAAGTACTAGATTGAAAGATTTGCAGAATTTATGTTGTGAAAGTTAGCATGTTCTCCATTTTATGAAGGAATGTTTTGTCTGATTTTGTTATTAGAACAATAGCAATCAAAAAATCCATCTGAACTGGCATAGGGAACTGTCACAAATTCTGTTCAATAAGGTTTAGAATAACAAGATTAAACCAGACCAAAACCAAGGTCAGACAGCTTTAACGAAAGCATCTTTACTGACTTCAATTGTAATACTTCTAAAGAGATTAATTTTATTTTTTTCCACCAGTACAGATATTGCTAGCACCATGTAGCAGATTCATATGATCTCAAAAAAGGAAATGAAGGAAAGATGACCAGTGAAGATCCCTGGGCACAAAGCCCAACTATTTTGTTGCACCTGACTAACAATTAAAAAATAAATAAATCCAACTTTAAAGCAACTCTGTCATCCAGTACTCTTGTTGCTTAATTGTGTATATGACAACATGCCTACTGCCACCTAACCTGGCCAAGTCCATTAAAACTCAGTCTCATCCATACAGCATGCTGGCCATTTACCAGACCTTTTTCAGAGTGTCCCTGCAAGCCCAAGGCTTGCACAGCTTCTTTTGTGGACTGCAATTTGGACAAAAAGCATTGCTTCTCATTTATTTTTTAGTAAGGCTCAGGAAATAGATCTGCAGGCCCAATAGAATTAGCAACCAACCACCTACCACAATAGGAATGGAGATATTGCAGGAAAGAAAGGAATGTGCAATATTTAAGATATAGCGCTATGTTTTCTACTCAGTAATGTTGATGCATCAATGAACAACATTGTGGATTTTGTTGTTTTGCAGGAAGACATAATTGTTTCTGTGCTTTATACTATTGCCAGCCTTGCAGCACTTAGATCTTCTTGTGAGTATAGTGTCTAGTCCCTACTGTGCACATTACCCTACAGGCTTCTTGTTCTTTTGCCCCCTAGATATGCATCACCTGATTTTTTAAATGATATCACACCAGCAAGTGATTTAAAGATCTTTTTAAAAATATATAAGACCTTTAACTACATTCAATGCATTCCAATAATTGCTATTTTTTCCTGATAACCTCCCTAAAACTAACATAATAATAATCTTCTCATTTCAAAATCTCATCTTTTCAGAAAATGAATAGCTCATCTGTTGGTTTGAAATGTACCATCTTAATATTCATTTTTTCAGGCCAACAGACTTTTAATTATTTCTGATTTAGTATTCAAAAAAACATTTCAAGAGGTATTTTTACCATTGCCAAGCTACCTTCAGTCTGCTTTTTGGCTTCTGCAATTAATAAACCCATAGAATTTAATAAAAGACCCATGCAAAATGTGGAAGAACAGAAAGGATTAATCAAAGACACAGCATATTATATATTTTCCTAGAACTTTCTTAAATTTAATGAAAAATTAGCATTCCTATTAATTATTTACTATTGGTGCTAAGGATAATTTTCCAAAACCTATATTTATAGGAAACTGGCACTTCATGCTGTAGGTATCAAATACTGCCATATGTGCTGTCTTTTATAAGAGAAATAATCATCTATCTTAGGAAACATTTGTAAAAATGTAAGATAAATGCAATTTAATAGACTTCAACTGTACTTGGATTTATTTTATTTTGTGGTATTCAAGTTTTATTTAGCGTTATTACTATTAGACTGTGTGAATGCCTACCCATTTTGCATCATTCAGCTGTGTTGGATTCGTCCTAATTTCCTTAAACCATCTAAAACTTGGGTATCTGGCCTAAGAGGGTCATCTGACTGTGTAGTCATACCTAGTCACCGCTTAGTCATTAAAGCTTCCCCAGAGGATGATTCATCACACCCCCAGTTTGCTATCTAAAATAGAAAGGATGGGTTGTTCTATGAAAGTTTCTACTGGTGGCAAGTTAAAACACTAGCAAACGGTAATTTGTTTATTTTATTTCCATCATGATTCAGCTGCCAGAATTGATGTGACTTCCAAAATGATTGTGGCTGCCAAAAGTGTTCAGGGAAAGCAGATACAAGTAGTATTTGCCTCTTCTTACCAGTGGAGCCGAGACCATTCTCTATTACAGTCACTGAGAGCTTCTGCATATGTTGGTACCTCACTGACTAGTGCCATATTTTTTTCAAGCCCTATTATATTTTTTTTTTCTCCTTAATTTTGTTATTTTAAAACATTTCATATCTGTTCAGTCTCTTCCATGTTTTAATGTGGATGTAAATCAGGGATGAACATGAGCTGTTAATAATAGAAGACAATGGGCCATCTCAATGGACTTGATACTTGACAAGAATTAGAGTCAGAGGACAGATTTATGTTATTTGATTCCACAGTGCATAGAACTAAAGTTCATATGCTTAAAAGTGTGGCTATACTAACACAGCAAGAATCATACCTCTGGATAAGCTGTGTCTATTCAGGAAATTGTGTTTTGAAGTTTAAAGATAATGCAACTAGGGATTTTATTTAATTTTCACCTTGTCCTGATGGAAAGCAAACCAGAGGTTACAGGGATGCAAGTATGTCAGACATGTAGAGAGGTACAGAGAGATTTAGATACAGAAAAATCACCACACCTCAGCACTGAGCCTGTAGGGCTTTCAAAACCTCAATGAATTCTATTTATGAGAAGCACAGGAGAAATGATCATGCTCATAGCACAAGGACAAAGACACAGGCAATTTAATTGAGACAGTATTACAAACAAGAATAAAACACCTACCACTTTACATTAGCGTTTATATACCCCGCCAAAATGTCATAGGACCTATATATGAGTATAAAGTTAGTAGCATTACAGAATTAAAAAAACAAACAAACAAACAAACAAACAAAAAAAAACAAAAACAAACAAAAAACAAAACCAAACAAAATAAACCAACATTTTAAAATGTGAAGTAATTATTTCAACCTTTATCCTCATAGATATCTTTGTTACTGGAGATGTCTTATGTTAATATGCATTAAGTAAAATAGGCATAAAAATCCCAAACTTGAAGGTAAAATTTTGTAAGCTGCAGTTCCTGCAGATTGGATTTCGTAGCTGCAGGTGCTATATACCCATGCACATACAAACCCACTATGATCCTGTAACCACAGTTACCAGATGTCTCAGAGGATGGTGTTAGAATCACACCAAAGGAGTGTGGTGGGAGGTAATTTTTTATTGTTATTATAAAATCAGGATCAGAATGTAGACATTACACTGTTGGAATTAATAGAGGGAAGACTAGATTTGCTCTCTTTTCACAGTATATTAATTTTTTAAAAAAAAACAAACAGTTGATATGACACTTGGAATTGTGCCTGACTATTTTAATATACATATACATATATATGTATAAAAAGAATTAATATATGAATATTTTAACTGATGGATGAAAGACTGATTATCTGCAAAAACTTAGCTGAAACTCCTGGAAGAATAATGGTGCCAGCACTGCTTTGTTACTATGTTCGCTATGAACAGCTGGTACTGCAAGTACAAAAACTGCAAGCTGGATAGACACAAAAAAAAGAAACTTTTTTTTTTTTCAGTATATATTAAAAATTTGTGATGGACATTCAAAGGACTGATGAGAATCATTTATCTGAGATATTTATCTGGTTCAGTCTGTTCAGAATTGGTTTTGGTCACAATGCACAGAAGAGTACATTTTGGTGCTTTTGATAGGTTAAAGTATTCAAATTACAAAGTGCTCAGATATTTCAGTGTCTTTCTTTGACCAAGAGTTTCAAATAGCTTTATGACTTCACATATTTCCTTAAGATTATTTAAACTTTTTCCTGAGTATTCACAACCCAAGGCATCTCCAATTTCATGGTCTTCCCACTGCTCTGAATAAAATGTTCTTCTACTTCTTTGCCAAACTTTCTACTAATCACCAAGTTCCTCCTTGAAAAAGACAATCCTCTAACCAGCTCTGAACTGAGTTTTCTCAGCTTACAAATCTGTTTTCCATTTAACATCATTTTGTAGTAGCTATTGAGTTAATTTTTTTATTCTCTGGATCTCATCTGGTTTTCTTTGAATTCATTAAAGAGCATAACCTGAATTGAGAAACAGCTGAGGCTCATGATAATGTGTCAGGGCTATTGTTCTTAGTTGAAAAAGAAGAAAACAGAAAAGAAAACAAGCCATGGAAGTCACTGGAAGGAAGGGGATTGGAGACCAAGTAAAAGCTTACACAGACCCATTCTCTGAGGGATTAATATACTGCAAAAGAAAACCAACTATGATAATTCTAAGCTTGAAAAGGTAAAGGGGATACTAAAGAAGATGTCAAAGGAATTAAGATTTGCTCTTTTTCACCTCTAAAGCTTTGTCTTTACTTGAGAGGGACATGCTTAATCTTAGATGTTGAGTTGTATCAAAGGACATATGCTCTGTCTTTAAAAATTTAGCTTATTTCAGCAATAAACCTGATATAGGAACTTCATTCCTAAAAGTGATACTGCAGAAGACAACAACAAAAAAACACTTACATAATGTCTTCTTAGGGTTTTATTTTTTTTTTTTTTCAGCTAGAGATTTTTAGTTTGATGTTTGCTTTTTGGTGAGGTTTTTTGAATTCTTTCTTGTTGGTGTTTTTTTTATTCGGTTGAGTTTTGGGGTTTTTTTTGTTTGGTTGGTTGGTTGTTTTTTTCCTTAATACAGTGAATCAAGCTAAAAAAATTCCTAAGGGAAAACATTCCTATTTTTCTAGAATTTCTCTCTTAAAGCAAATATTAGCATAAATCTCCTTTTTTTTTTCACTCGAGTCCTGTTAGTAGGGTTTTTTGGGTTGTTTTTTTTTTTTGGTTTTTTACTTTAGAACAGAATAAGATTCTCATTTGGCTGTTTTCATTAATGTCATGATCTTTGACTTTGCCCGCTAATGGAGTGGACTCAGAAATTACTGGTGACATTAATAAAGAAAAGGTAAAAGGAGTCATCATTAAATTGAATGAATAATGTAACCTTCTAGGTGAAATTCACCTCTGTCCAAAATAATGAAGTTACAACAAAGTGATTAAAAACATTACTGACAGTCCATAAGATTTTATATTTCTTGCCACTAAAAACGTGATCATTTAAATGTTACCCACTAGATCTGTCAGATAGCTGCTCAAAGGAGATTAGTTCATCTCAGCACTAATTTTATGCCTAAACCCATTTGTTAATTATCATCTGGGGAGTATTACTGTGGCTTTTATTTAAAGAAAAACAAAGTTGCTGTTCTTATTTAAGGAAGGAAAAAGGTACCCAAGTCTTTGTGATAGTAGCTTCTGAATTGCTCCATTTCCTAATACATAAGTGTGAGATATCTGCAGGGGTGTAAGTCAAGAACTGAACTGCAGAAAGAAGAATTCACAAGAATTCTTCTCTCCAGTTTTTCAAAAATGGTGGTGTAAGTTCCCTAAAAATCACTTAGTTAAAATTGATTCAAAATTTCTTTGTGGATCTGAGCTCAGTCTGCAGAATGAAATCAGGAACCTCAACGCAATAGTATTACAATTTATTGAACCCACTCAGAATACAATTAAGAACAAGCAGATCTGCCTACAACAACATTCTTAAGAAACTAGAGGATGACTCTGGAGGTTAGCAGCTAAAACAAACACATGGAAAGATTAGACTGTAGTCCCTGTTTCCAGGAATATTGATGTATTTAAGATAATCATTGTGAAATGGCAGTAAGGGAATGAATTATCTCTCTACTCATCTGCTCCAGAAAAGGTAAAGAATGAGATAAATGAAAGGGGTATATGAATTAAAAAAAATGCAAAAATTGTATTTTGAGAAAAATCTCAATTTTGACAGTATATGGTAGTTCATTCCATGACCAAGTGTTGAATAAAGTAATTTTCAAGTTACATATTCCAGAAAGAGTCCTGCTTAGCATTTTGAAGTTTGAAATATACTTGTCCAGGAATGAAAAACCATCCAAGTGGCTTTGCTATAAAGCTTCATTTGTAAATGTCCATGTGTTTTGGGGAGCTCATATCACTACTGTGTTGTATGCCTGAATACTAGAACACAGCATCCTGATAAGCTAAGTCTATTCATTATTATACTGAAGTCTCAATATCTCAGTATATATATAACATTCTCCTTTATTAACTTCTCATTTTTAACATAATAGCTGTAGAGCAGTATTTATATTATTCTGTAGCAGCCCCATACAAGTAGCAATGACAAGTTTCATGCCTGTAATTCCAGATTCTGTCCTCCAACATTTAGCGAGCCTAAATGATAGATTTCTATGTACAAAATTATATATAATTGTTCAACAAGTCAGTTCTAAAAACTCCCAAAATTCTCCATGTTTCATGTGGCAAATAAAGCCCTTGTTGTTGTATAGAAAAAAAAAAAAAAGTCTCAATCAGGACTATGAAATAAAGGTTTAACTCCCAGGTACCTGGACAATCAAATGTTGCTTGATTAGATTTATAATTACTAGTGACTATCTCATTATAAAAAGCAGCTGGTATTGATGTGCCACTTGAACTTATCCCTGTATCATCAGTATGTGGTAGCAAACACCAGCAATACAAGACGCACGTCAATGCTAATGTTTGCTTGGCTCTAGAAAGGAATGTAAAAAGTAATATTGAAGTGGCAGAACAGAACAAACTTCTTCTTATTCTAGTCAATAACGCTCTGGATTTTTATTTTAGCAACTTTGTATCGGATTCCCAGGAAGTCCTGATTTAATCAAGCCAGCACCCAATGTTGAGACTGGTACGGACATTGGGAAATAACTGTTAAAACAGTGGCCACATGTGCACATACCTAGCAAAGCAGTACAATTCATGTATCAGCTCAGTCAGACACAGAGGTTAAGCGTGGAATAGCTATAGTTAGACTGAGCTAATCACCTGACATCCATTTAAAAGTCATGTGAGAGACACATAGGTTACCAAAATGGACTCACCTCATCCAAGAGGCATCTGAAATATGTGCCACTAAATGCTTTAGAAGGTTCCTACTTCTGTCCCTCTCACAGGCTAGAGTGATTAGTTCAGATTCTGATGTCTTTCTTTCGTATGCCTAAAGGTCTGTGAGATTAATCCCATTCTAAGTGTTTCTTTTGGCAAATTCCCAAAGGGGGCTGATTGGACATTCCTTCCAGAAGCATGCCTAATCAGTACTGACAGTTTTAAGCCGAGTATAACTGAGGCTGAGTCATGTTTTATATAATGTCTTAATGACTAAACCAAGGTAACCAGCCTGTGCCAACTCACTCATCAGCCTAAAATTTTCCACTTTGAAGGAAATTATGCTGACCAAAGTGCTATGGGTATATAGGAGTGAGAAACTCATGACCAAGGCAAACGTTGTGACCATGACTAAATCTCTCATGTTAGAGCAATAGCACCTTGCTTCCAAAGTTTAATATAATATTCATTTGACTAGAGGGTGAAAATGAATCAAAAGTTTGGTGTAACATGAAAAAACAGAGAAGAGGGAGGAGTCAAATGTGGATTCAAATCATCAATATATTTAGCATTTATATACTGTGTAGGGCGAAATAGTTTGAAACAGGTAAAAATGGATTGGCATATTGGGAAATCTTCCTTTTCTCCTCTCATTCAGAAAGAGAAACAATAGTATGGAATCTGGAGAAAGGTAGATGAATAAATAGGGCATTATGTAAACGGGGAGGGGGAGGAGGGGCTTGAGTGGAAGGAATCATATTCTTCCTTTACTGTGAGATGACTGAACCATTTTTGATTTTGGTCAGGTCACAGTCATAATTCCAGAAAGAGAAAATTTATAAACAAATACAAAAAATGCTTGTACAGACTGATTCACACACTCTTGAGCTTCAGGTTATCATTTGCTATTTCATTTTTATTTTATATTTGTGGGTATTTTCTTAGGAGTACATCAAGCAAGTCCCAAACAAGTCACTAAAGCAGATGTTGCTGAATGTGTTTGTCACAGTAAGAGGGCGAGTATCATTTTCTAAAACAGGAAAAAACAAGGATCAGTAATACAGATATTTTATAAGATGAATGATTTTGAAGTCCAGATTCTTTGGGATGTTTTCTGTCAAAAGACAGGATGACATGCTTACAAGATGCATACATGATAATATAACCATGCAAGTATTAGAATTTCAGATGTCAAAGATCTGCCATATGATTAATAATTTCATTTTTATTCACTAAGAGGAAAACTCATATGTGTTAACTGAAAACAGCCATCCTCATGTGGATTGCTAGATTGGTGATCAATTAGAAAAAGATTCTATTAGAATCTGGGTACATTTCTATAAAACATGGATAACCTGACTGTATGCAGGAATTTGGGTTCAGTGATGGATAGCTGAATGATGCAGAAATGATCTGCAATAAACTGGATATAAAATTAGTTGATCTATTTGTCTTTTGTGGTCTTAAACTTTTCCTGTATGGGGGTGATGTGGCAACAGCTTTGTCATTTGTTCCATTTTGAAGTATTATTTCAGAGGTTCTTGTAACAGGTTGTACATATGAAACAAGAATGTCTTGATGATCAAAGTAATAGATTTAACAGGTTGCTGCATGACACTAACTTCAGGATCACTCTGAGACTGGAAGTGAGTAAGGAAGTGTTTGTGAAAAAGAAATATATATATATGATTGGTTTAAAAATTCTTGCTTTTTTTGGAGTTGGGAATTTATCTGAGGAAGTATGCAGAAATGAAATAATTCTGGATTATTAACCCTTCTAATAAGCACAAAAATTTGAAGCTGCTGCACAGGTTCTTTTCAAAACAAGTATCAGTCATTGAGAAGACATGTATTTAGTTTCCTTTGAATGATAGTATCATAAAGTCTGCAAAATATTTCAAACCAAATGGATTTTTAAGTACTAAATAGAATCTAAGGAAAACAGGAAATTTTTAACAAAATCTATCACATTTGAACAATCTGCAACAAAAGAAAGGGAAAAATAGAAAAGAGGAAGAAAAGAATCCTCCCACTATCATGTGGATGTTCAGATATGGTGCCATATTTTCAGGGACAATTATATTTTTTGTACACTTTTAAATATTTTAACTTTTTTATTTCCAGGACAATGAAAACAGTAACTTAGCAATTAAATACTTCTGTGAGTATTTTTCCATTCTTTCTCAGAATATCCTGTTGAATACTTGTGCTCCCAGTTGTGCAGTTTGGGATATTCCAATGTGTGTATGAAACACAAAACACTCAGATAGGATAGCTGTAACCTAGGGAGTCTAAACTCTGAGCTTTTTCCATAAGAAATTGTCATATAGATGCATACAGCTTTATGCTTAGATAAGCAACTACATTTGAAAAAATAATAAAAACCCAGTTTTTTTAGGATCTCTTTGCCTAAGTGTTTTCTTAGAAAAAGGAAAGAATATAAACAAAAATGTGGAACCAAGAAAATATACAAGTAAATTATTAAGAGGACGCAGTCGAAGAGATTTCCAACATTTTATGAGGGAGAAGATTTATGAAGAAAGCAAAATTAGGAAATCTGGAGGCTGCATTGGAAATCTGCCTCACCAAACAAGGCAAAATTACCTAAATGGTGAGTTCACTGGGTTTCTAAAATAGAGTTATTTTGATTTTGAGGGGAGCACATTTATTTCATTTTAACACAACAATGTGATGTTTCCTGCTTTCTTCTTGAAAGCTGAATACGGCTTTTTGTTTAGCTGGTGCCTTGGCTTTTTCAGAGTAATCTCGAGATTCCCAGGGAGCTGTTACTTCAGTTTCCAGCCTTAGCCATGGTGTTCAAGGCCAATCAAGACAGTCGAGATGAAACACTGTGTTCTGTGAAGCTCTTGCCTTATGATTTGATAGAGTATCTCTTATTATGCCATCAGCCTCACATACGGAGTGGGCAAAGATGAGACACCTGGCATTTGAGGAACATTTGAGCATATGACAAAAGTTTTCCCAAATCTTGGAAGCGTATTTCAGACTCATTCTATTGAAAGAATTAACTTTTCAGAGGTTTCTGTTTGCCCCATTTGGAAAGGGAGTACCTGCTAAGTCAAATAAAAAAAAAAAAAAAAGAATGATGGAAGGGATAGCAAACAATTGTCATCTGCTGTGTATCAAAAATAAAAGCTGTGGATTGCTAGTTATAAATTGATGTACACATAAATGTAGAATAAAATAAAGTCTCTGATATCTGATGGATATCAGATCCCAAGGACTGCTTTGGTTTTCTTTATTCACATTTAGTAAGTCTCAGAAGCTACTTGAGAGCAAAGTATTTCTCAAAATAAGGAAGGTCTATTGAATTTGACTATAGCCTTAAAGAAACACCCCCACAGATGCCCTTTATAACGTCACTTCTAAAATAAAAGAATATGTTCTTTTGCACTGGAAACAGCTGGCTTCACCAAATAGTGTATAATTTTAAATGATAAAGCTATTTTACTAGGTCTTGCTTTTAGAGGTGTAATTTGAATACCCAGGAAATCAATATCTGCTTTGTTACATGATTACAACCAAATAATTGAAATATCAGAAGGGCAGTGAGCCATAGAGGGTTTGTACTGAACAAATAAGACGTTCTAATGATGATGGTTTCAGTACAAATGCAGTTTTCAATCTAATTTTGTGCAACTTTTGAAAGCACCCTACAAAGAATATAGATGTATAAAAAAGAACACCTGAAAACAGCAGTGACACTTTTGTGTCATAAGTTTTTAAAAAGAACTTCCCATTGCTTGCCACAGCACTGCTGCAGACAAGCCACAGAAACTCCACTCAGGGAGGAATATTATGCAAAACCAAGTCAAAGTGACAAGATTGATTTTAGACAAGTCTGGAGGCTGGAAAAAAGCTGCCACTTCTTGTGAGCTAGGAACAATGCTTTATGAACCCTGTTTCCTCTGAAAAACAAAATAAAAAGAAAGGATCTCTAGAAGGGAAATACTTAATTCATGTTTTAGCTTGAGAAGAAAAAAGGATTTTCCCTTATGATAGAAAATCAGGAGAATCTGTAGGTGAAGCACAAGTCAAGGTTAATATAAATTATGTATCTGCTACTTAGTTGCAATGCAGAGCAAAGGAAAAAAACAGGTTTTCTTATCAAAGAATGACTGCAATATTATTTCAAAGGTATTCACTGTGATTGTAGGATAATAGTTTTAAAACTGGAGTAAGCACGAAGGTTGAGCAGCTTACTTAATGAAGCACTAGCCTTTCATCCCTAGCAGTATAATTTAAATCCATCTTTCAGTCCTAAGTAAAATGAGTGGCCTCATCTTTGTCCCTCATGGACAGTAATACACATTATATAACTGCTGCATGTAATTTGACACAATTTACTACAACCAACAGCCATTTTGTCAGTAGAACACCAAACTTCAGCTATCACAAAGGCCAAAATAACTTTTTTTTTCCCCAGTAGAACATCTTTCAAAAGATAGCTTTTGTTTTTTCTTATTTGAAGGTACAACCTAAAGGCAATTTTAAAAGACTCATGATCTAAAATGAATTTAGTATTTTAAAAAAAAGATAGTTCTTCTATTCAATGCTAATATACTATAAAGAACACTTATGCGATTTACAATTAAATGTCCCCACTCTGAGTGAAAGTCATTATATCACAAAAGGAAAAAAAAAAATCTCATCTCTCAAAATTATAAATTATCCATGTCTATTTATTTGTATACTGGACATCTTGTGTTGACCAGTAAGATTTTAGGCCTTTTTTTCTAATTTCAATCCAATTTACTTGCAGCTATTTTCAAGAAGATAATTAATTCAGAAAGGAGGGGGAGGGAAGCTGAAACACTGATCCTTAACAACCTGATAATCCAGATCATTGTTGTAATGCATCAAGATACATTCTTTTTAAGAATAATGAATTACAAAGTGTGTTTTGTGAGAGAGTGACAGTTTCCTGCACTCATCCCAATTCCGATAGTACAGAAATGATGTTTACAGTTACCTGGAGTTTGATTACTTCTCTGAAAAATAGACATGTGCATTTAGACTAATATTTTCATTCATTTCTGCCCACAAAAGCTTTCTTTTACAAAAATAATACAAAACCCCATTACTCAATAGTACTTGAATAACATCAAAGCATGAGCTGTATTTTCTTGGGGCAAGTTGGAGGGACCTAAGGATAAAGCAGAGAACCCAAGAACCGAATTATAACTTGACACGGTACTTAAATTCACCCTTCTAATCAGCCTAAAATACCACATTAAGGAGAATTTCAAAGACTGCCTTTTTTACAAAGTCTGTACAGAAGTCTCTTTTCTCAGTCTCAAAAGCTTTCAAGGGCAGAAAGGCCAAGACATGAACACTGTCTTGTCTGCAGAATTCACATCAAACATAACATTAGGAATGGATTTCTCTTCCATTTTTGTATGAGAGATTTAAACCGTTGCTGGCTTATCTTTCATTTAGTTATTAAAGAATTTACTCAGTCTTGAGTATTTACCCTTTTGACAGAAGGAAAACCCACTGAAATGCACGGATTTTCACTTTAATATCTATGTATTGTGAAAAATTACTTCAGTTCTTTGATTATTACTGTGCAATCATGGTTTTTCAAAAAGACACGTTGCTTGGTTAACCTTAAGGAAGAGGCTGTATGTTTGACACCAATTGTTACCTAGAGGTCCAGAGTGCACTGATCTGTAAAGATATTACCAAAGAAAAATCTATATGATACTATTAAATTAATGCCGACATCTACCTCCATCATCATCATGAATGGAAAACAGAAAAGGCCATGGAAGCAAATATCTCATTATCAAGTGTGACAAAGAATTAATTAATTAGGGTAATTTTTCAAGAATATTTGCTTACTGGGCTGTGGGTTTTATACGTCTCTGATTCTTCAAATATTTAAAGTCTCTGTTGCCTCTACAATAAATGAGCAATAAATTCAGCTGTGTCCTCATACAGCTTTTTTCCCTCACATGAAGGGGGAGTGGTTAGGTGCTCCAACTCACTAGGCCAGAAGTTGTTCTTTGTTCTGCTCAAGTACAAGCTATTGCAGAAATGCAGCTCAGAGCTGTAGTTCAAGCTCATTTTAATACTAAATGTCATTGAAAACAGGGACCAGGTCTTGGAATTCTGAAACTTTACTTCTTTTTAGATGCAGTTCTTGTGTTTGTTGAATTAAAAAAAAATAAAATTTCTTAGGGCAATACTGACTTTAATAAAAGGAGTATGATAAAAACTTTGTTGATTAAATCCTCCTCCACTGAGATGGGAGAAGAAGTGGAGATGTTTTCTAACAAATACATCATGCCCACATAGTGTCAAGATGTTCTGCGTTCTTTGGTTAAGATTATTAAAATAATCATTAAATTGGGGGATTAAGGATTAATTATTGCTCATTAATATAAGAATGCCAATTTTATTGTATAGTTTTAATTATAAATATTGTATAATTTTCTAAACACAGTTATGATTTATAGTTATAACTATTATATATATATATCTTTTATCTATAGTAACTGCAAATATGTAGTTATAATTCTGTATGTTTTTGCCCAGGTTTCTTTGCTTAGTCAAAATTTGGGGGCAGATAGAGAGAGCAAGTGCACTTGTGAGGTAAAGTTTTGCTCAGTGCAGTTGTCAAAACAAAAATCAAGGGATAATAATTTTTCACAAATGAAAACAATTTAGTTTGTTAATTTTGAAACATATTATAGCATTTAAAAATACATTCTTATAAAAACATAATAAAAAATCTAAATTAAAAAAAAAATCATGAGTTCAAAATTTTAGCAGGATTAAGATCAGAAGACAGTTCAGTCAGAAGTCTCATGGCTGAATAAGTTTTGCAAAAATTCTTGAAACTTCTGTAGAAGAATGTTGAGCTGAATTTTTTTGCAACATGCTATCAAAAGGAGGACTAGTATCTGCAACGAAGAATCCCTACAGCTAATTCACATTCAAGAATGGGCATGTCAAACAAAAAAAGTTGTCCTGTCTGGATAAAATGTTACGGACATAAAAAATTTCAATGTCATTTTATTTTTTTTCAGAACATAAAGTGAATAGATTTTTTATTTTTATTTAAATAAAAATAAAGCCTCTGACACCAGTAACAAAATAAAGGTATTTGAAGCAAGAGACAAGTTTACCTCTTATGTGTTTTAAATATTTAGATCAATATAAATCACTAAATTTATAAATTTAATCAGTAAAAGATTCTTATGAAAGGAAAATGTTCATGTACTTTAATATTGCATTTTGTTACTTACATGAAATTTAATTTGAACCCCTGGATTCAGAACTAATTTAAAAAAAAAACCAAATTATGTTCAACCATGTGTGAGGAAAATCATTAATGCTGACTGAATAATTTTTAGATATTTTTGATGCAGGTATCAGTAAAAATGAAAATTTATTTTTATTTAAAGGCAAAATTAGAACATCTAGTATCTCCTTTCCTTTCCTTTCCTTTCCTTTCCTTTCCTTTCCTTTCCTTTCCTTTCCTTTCCTTTCCTTTCCTTTCCTT
>JAWWMP010000116.1:76131350-76145188 GCA_035047865.1 Dendrocincla tyrannina | reverse complement strand
AAATAAAATAAAATAAAATAAAATAAAATAAAATAAAATAAAATAAAATAAAATAAAATAAAATAATAAAATAAAATCTGCACTAATAGGACAAGTGCTTATCTTTTGGGAATGCTCCACACATATCAACATATCCTAGATTAATTTTTGTATTAGCTGACAAGCCTTGCTCTGAAGCACACAAAGCATTCTACAATTAATTGTCAAGGAATTTATTGTCATATGAAATACGAAAATATTGTCATTATTTGGAGATTCAGTGCACAGTATTAAAAGTTAGAAAGTAAATGGCTGATGCAGTTTGGAAAGTATAGATTTTTCTGAAGGATCCTACTGTGTTACACAAAACATCTGATTCATCAGATTCCTATAATGTTGAGTTTTGTTATAACTTGTTGCCTAACACATGCACACATTTTGACTGTGCAGTGGCTATAATTATTCACTCACCAATATTACTATTTTGGAAAGGATTTGAGCATATCTTCAAGGTAAACAATACTATCAGAGTTATTTAAGAGAGAATTGGAAACTACATTTGTGTTAAAGTGAGAAAATACACGTGTAAAGCAAAATGAGGTCTGCATGGAAGTTGTTATGTTCAAAGTGGCAAACTGTGAATCTAAACACTATCTATGTAGTCACTGTAAGTATTACTAGTAGCAGGTTTCAGAAAACACCTGTTTTGCATGACACTCTGTATATAAGGGCTGTTTGTGCAAGACTGGCTGAAGTTAAAAAGCAGAGATAATAAAAATCTCTAAAATCCATATGTAGACTCTAATGTCAGTTTAGCATTTTCATGAAGAGTACTAGCGTTTAACAAAAGGAAGATAAAGAAAGTTAGGTAGTAGGCATTGCAATGTTGCTCAACCTGAAGTTAAAGTACTTTGCATCTTTATCATCTACTTTGCAAAAGTTTTGCATAGCTAAGCTTTTTATCCAGGCACACCTAGGATGTCATTGATATATAAGAGAGCAGCTTTTTAGACAGAAAGACAGATGATCTGGACTCAGACAATAGAAATAAGGAGAACAAATAGTACAAAGTGGAAATTCGACATTACCAAAACTTTGGTGGCCTAAAGGTGAGAAGACTGATCAAATTATCCATTCAGTCATCCTTCTCTTTTACAGTAAATTGAGAGAAAGTTCCAATTCATCCTTCTCGTTTGGAACACCTCATTTAAAGCAGAGTGTGTTATTTTTCCCACAAAATATAGAGGAACTACAAGCTGATCAACTTAGACTGGATACTGTGATTTTTACATACATATATGTAATTAATCACTTCACAGGAGCAAATATGATAGAGGCACAGAGTATTCTGAGGTGAAGAGACCCACAAGGATCATTGAGTCCAACTCTTAAATGAATAGGCTCTACAGGGATCAAACCTGTGACCTTGACATTAATTTAACTTCTGTAGTAAAGCCAATCAGCCAAATGACATCTAATGTTTCAAGAGTTCAGAGGACATTCTAAACAAAACAAATCCACTCAATAGAAAATAAAATCAAGTATACTTTCAATTAGATAACTTCAAATACATAGAGATGCCCTCTGAACAAACAGAATAATGAGGTAGAAATTTGTGCAACATTTGTTTGAATAGTTGGGCAGACACTGAAATGCTCTTGTACTGAACATTAAAACTGTATTCCTCAACTGGTAATGATGAATTCATGCCCTGATACAAATCAATAGGTTTTGTCTAAAATAATAGTGTCTAAAATAATAGCACATCCTTTCCTTCGTTTTTGTTCATTTTAATTATTTGAATCATAAAAGCTTCAAGTTTGACCAAATCTCTGATCAAGTTCAAGTCCAGAAAGAAATATTTCTTTAAAAACATACAATACTACCAAATTTTTTTCAACAATGGACAGTGGTATCTGTTACATTACAAGATTGTTTTGGGAGTGATTCTACAAAGAATAAAAGTTTATATGCTGTTCATTAAAAATTGATAGTGTTCAGGGTTCATTAATCTCCACTGTACAAAATGCTTAGCCAAATTCAGATAAAATGAAATGTCTGGATGTTTGTAACTTAGAGTCTGAGGACTCAGGAATATTTTCCCTAAGTCCCCTGTATGCATAAGACATAAGTGTACTGTGGGCATAGAACCAGAAGTAGAAATACAGAGGCAACTAGACTGAAAAGAAGCATGAAGGCAGTGTGAAGAGTTGTCAGGTGGAGCAGACCCTCGAGGAGGATGGACAGCAGCACCACTAACCAGCCTCTGCCATGTGCCTGCCTGGGTTCTGGGGGTGCATTAGTGGTGTGTCCTCCTAGAGATTGGTTACAGGGCTGGGAAATGTGTTTTAGCTACTTAACACTCTGTAACTGTCTAGTATCATGATTTATCACTTGTGTTCGTATTGATCTTTGTTAACATGTTTATAAATCAATGAACTGCTTCAGCCTAATGTGGTTCGAACCACGTGAACTGACTGGTTTTCCCCTGTGACAAGATCCAATCCAACCTAGTTTTATTCTGCCTAAGGTCAGAAACATAGCTATTTTTTCGTAGGCTCTACCTCTTAGACACCTTTTTCTTCTTTCAGCATCATGGCTTTGGGGAAAGGGACTGTAGGCAGAGAAGATAAGCCAGAACTGATTGCTTGAGTGGAGATCAAAACTATAATGAAAACATCAAAACCCATGTTTCTTTATGAATATCCTATTCCCAGCTGGCTGATTTGCCCACTATTCTATTTCTCAGTTTCTCACTTCACTTTTTAATTTGCTTATCCATTTCACAGTTACCTTCTGTATTTTTTTCCCGGCAAAATAAGAACATAAATATATGTCTAAACCATCAATTTCAGAGCAGGAGTGATTCTTAGGTTCTGTCTCTTCTCTGTTGTATTGACCATCTTTGTGGAGATGATATCTCCTTTAAACAGCAACAATGTTCTAACTGTAGCTGTTCTATACTAAAATCACTGTCATGTAACTAAAACATAGGTAACACCATACTGGCAGATGTAAGAATTTTCTTACCACAATAATTTACAGCACAACTTTGATAAAGCTTTATCCTGTGAGATGGAGGACCCAAATATGAAAATCTCTAGTTGGAAATTTAAACTGCATTTCTCACTTCAAAGGCAAATTTGCCTGCTACTAGGCTAATATATAAAATATTCTAACTTCCTCTTTCTTGTTTTAAAAGAAAGAGTATTTAAATTTGTACAAACAAATCTCAATAGCTTGAAATTTCACAGCTGTTCATTTCTTTCTATGTATTTATCTCTCTGAGTTGAATGCAAACTGTCTAGTTAAGGTACTTGATTGTTGAAAACTGAAATTGAATGTAATATGAAAAAGATGAAAACAATATTATAATTTTTCACCCTATTTCTCAAATAGACAGATAATCAGGGAGAAGGATGCAGGAAGAAGTACCCAGATTACATGTTCTCATAAAGCACATCCTCAAGTTAAAATCAAGCACACACTTAAGTGCTTTGCTTCATCAGAATTCAAACCTCTCAGAAGGTGGTAAGTATTTGGAGCAGGTAAGAGATTAGATTAAGATAGTAGACATGCAAGACTCTAATTATTCCTTCCTAGGCCACCCAGTGCTTGCTTCAGGCTCCTTTCTTTGAAAAAAAAATATTAATTTGAAAGATTTATTAGCTAGTTGCTGAGTTTAAATTTTAAAGTTCTGCTGTCACTTTCCTGAAAAGTAATGGCATGTGCAGCAATTGAGTAGGCTAGTTCTTTTCAATGCCTTCATGCTAAAATTTTTCAGGGGGATTGATTCCTATGATTTGTCAGGGTATTATAGTATATAAAATCTCCATGAGAAAATAGCCTGCATGCTTAAAATTTGTATTTTTACAAGTCAGAGTAATGACCAATTTTCACCAAGACTGAAACTTGAAGGCTCACAAGCACAAGCCAAATAATAAATTGATGTATGTAGCCAAATGTGCTATCTGCATGAAACAGATTTATTTAGTTATAACTAGGTTTTTTTTGTTTACTGTTTTTGTTTTGTTTTGTATTTTATTTTTGTTGTTGCTTTGGTTTTGGGGGGGTTGTTTGTTTTGTTTTTTTTTTTTCTTTTTCCTTTGTGTGCAGGTTTTTGTTTGGTTCTGTAGATACTAACAGCGGTTGGATCAATAGTTGGCTGGTCAGTCAGTGACTATGGGTCAAGTCTATATTTGCATACTTTCAAGAATTCCTATGTTTTCAACATAGTATTAAAAAATGTTAAGAGATACTCTCATGAGTTATAAAAAATCCCAGCAAATCTGGTTTTAGATTATGGCATGGACAGTGTATTCTTGGTTCAAAAATAAGTGCATGTATGTTCCACAAGAATAAAACAAAACCAGAAGTTTTTGTATTCCCTTCTTCCTTCAGATGTAGAACTATTTGCCACTATACCTGGTTGTAGATAATCCAAAATCCTCACTGTTTAGGTCTACAAGTCTTTGACAACAGGGTCTAAAACCACAGGAAATTTTCTCACTCAGATGACTCATTAAATGATATTATGTGGCTTACAAGTACCTGCCAGAGGTACACACTAAGATCCATAGTTTTCCTGTGTCAGTCTATACAACAACACTAAGAAAAATGTTTTCTAAGCATTAGCATCTCTATTGCTGACATGGATACTACACTTTTTGTGAAGTTATGAAGAACACCTTTTTTTGTCATAGCATTTTGAGGAGGTTAAAATTATATACTTACTAAGTGTGCTCCTATTTTACCTCCTATATATTAAACAGTTGAAGCTACAGGAGTGGCTCATATTTTAGCCTGAAATTTTAAGGGTTTTATTATTAGGAAAAGAACTGCTTTGCTCCAAGACAAACTTGTGGCCTGACAGACTTCCCTCACATGGAGGAATCTGAGGATCTCTCACTACTCTCATTACTACATTGGCATAACTCAGGCTTTAGAGAAAGGCTCAGAAATTCTTCTTTTTGCACTAGAGAGAAAAAATCTTTCCATACATAAGCCAAAAATATCTTGACTTGTCTGTTGTTTGCCCATTTATAAGATGAGCATAACCTTGATTCTATTTCAAGAGCATTCCTAAGGTGGACAAAGCAGTTATCTCCAAATCTGCTTCTACTCTGTGGAATCAGACAAGGCACCACATAGCAATCCCACCCATAAAAGTAGCTATCTTCTCGTCCCTGAAAGGAATACATATGGTTAAAAATTGTCCTAGTAAGATTGATCCAGATCACATAAACTCTTAATATAGTAGTTTGGTTTTTTGTTGTTTTGGTTTTTTTTGTTTTGTTTTTGTTTTTTGTTTTTTGTTTGCTTGGTTTTGTTTTTTAAGAGCTAATACTACCTAATTTCCTCAAGATGAGTAACTGAATCAATCCCCAGGTCCTCACTGGAAGGACTCAGTTAAAAGTATACTGCTTTGGTCTTACATTTAGGGTTAGCTAAGCAAAAGAACAGCATGCTGTTATGGTATTCAGAGTTAGAAAAAGGGAGAGAGAGGGATCTCTGCAGGGATCAGAGGTTCTCTTTGTGAAAAATAAAGGTATTTTCTCTTTGTATCAGACTTCATTTGATTTGATCAAAACATTGTTTTTACTCACACCATTTAACAAATTTTCAGGTCAACATTTTTGTGCTTTTGTTACAAGCAAAAGTCCAGAGTAAAAGTAATCTACAGTAGATCTGAATATCGTTGTTTATTTAGCAGACAAATAGATGAGAAAATTACTCACTTTCTCACTTCCACCTCCTGTGTTACATTTTGACTTCCTTCCAAAGGAAGGTCACTGCTGATTTTGACGATTTGGACAGAAAGCCATATTGGCTCCTGCCATGCCACTGTTCACAGTTTTCTATCTCAGCTGTCACTGGCCAAGGTCTTTGAACATCCCCTGTAATTTGTCTCCATGCATCTCTTACCTTCAGGATCTTCCTTCACTTTCAGGACCCTTCCTCCATCCCCAATCTTTGCCACCTTCTTTCCAAGCCCCTTTATTCTTTCTGAGACCAGCTCCTTTAAAGAACTACCTTTAAAGCACCCAAGGACTTTGCTTTCCTCAATATATTAGCCTACATACAGAAGAATAACATGTGATCAACCTCCTCGTTGGTGATTCTGTCTCATGTTTCTTTATTAATTGGACAGTTCATGGTGTGCCATTTTCTTGCAGTCTAGGTGACTGAAACATTTGCAATCAACCTACACAGGGTATAAATAGAGAGTAGGAGGCTTGTACTTGGGAGTTCAGAAGTTAAATTTTGTACATTAAAACGCACATGCACACATCTATCCCTTGTCAGTGTCCACAATTTCAGACTTTTTTTTTTTTTTCTGTGATGGCTTTGGCCCTTTAGAGAGATCTGCTTTGTCTCTTCTGGTTGAGATAGGCTTCCTATAAAATTCTTCAATCTGATCCTGAGCCATCGTCACTGTATGGAAAGAGATCTTACCAGGATGGCTAGAGGGGTCCTGACACAGGGAGATATCCTTGAAAACCTGTGCCTTTTGTCTCCTGAGCAGTAAAAACCAGAATCACTTCTGTCTATAAGGTTTATCAATATTTACAGAGACCTTCAACAAGGTCAGAAGTTTAGAAAATATAAAAGAAATATTAATGAACTATCCTTGGAGATGTGGAGATATCTGGAAACAAGTTTTTGGATGTTATGATCAACTTTACATGAATTGTTAAAGGGGTTTCATAATTTTCCATTTCATTATTTGTCTTAAATGCTAAGCCTTTTATCTAACACTGGCTTGTATCTTGCTTGTCAGAGGACGAACTTGCACAAATACTGAAAGACTGATCAGGAAGAGGAAGGCATTACAACATTTCAGGTGCTACACTGCTCTACCATGCCTATTGACATCTTTGAGGATATAGTTGCTTGATGTGAAAACACACTTTCTCGGAGAACCCTGCCAAGAGTGTACATACATATACAATACAGGAAAATAAAACCAGACTCCAAACCAAACAAACAAACAAAACCCACAAACAAATAAACAAAAATGAAGAAACAAACTTCAAAACAAATCAACTCCAGAATCTTTTACCAGCACTAGTTCACACTGAAACAGTTTTACTTGCAGATTCAACTCCACAGAATCAATTTCACTTGTGAAAACTAGGTGCAAATATTGGCTTTTGTGTGATAAGGGCTTATGTACTTCATTAAGATGCTGAACACTGTCCCTGAGTGCCAAACACCTCCTGTGAGTGATTCTGTGACCACAATCTCACAGGACTTAGCACTACAGGCTTTACATTAACATTTGTCTCAATACTATGAGATTTAATCTGCTGAAATTCCTTTAAAATACTCAAATTGACTTGACTGAGAAAGTGGAAGGGCTTGAATATGAAGAAGCAAAAGACTAATGGGGCGTAGATGGTTAATTGAACATAGTTGTTTAAATTTCAGGAAAGAGATGCTTGGATTTGTAGTCTGGAAGGTCAACATAGTATCTGTTTCATCTGTCCTGTATACTGCTGGCCACAAACCACAGCACACTTACAAACTCACATCCTACATTCAAAGTCCAGAAACTACATTTTGTCACATTGAAAGAATTCTGGAGACTAGGGGTTTAACTTTTTTTTTTTTTTTGTATAACGTTGACTTGGCCAGATAAATGGAAAGTAGATTGTGTCCAGTTTTGACTGTGAAAGTTGGGGGAGAGGGGATAGGGAGAAGTAGAATAAAAAACAAGCAAAACCTACTTCGAAATAAAAGCTAAGCAGTAGTGGTTTGAACTTAAGGGCAAAACAACCATAGAGTCACCTAAAGGATTTTTAATATCCCGATAAATTATGTCAAGATAGGGATAAGTGACCATTTTAGTGCTGATCATGTAGAGTTTCATTTTATAATCAGAATTGCTGTAGATAAAGGGAAGTAGGAAGGTAAGCTGTGTAACAGAGCAGAAAAAAATGTAATTTGATCAAAAAGAGAGATCAACTTTGCACTTCACTAAAGGTTACAAAAGAAGAAGATAAAAAAAAAAAAAGTGCATCATAAGATTTACTTCTTACCTCCAAATTAGTCTTTTAAATGTGAAATAATTCACATTAGTCTCTATGAAAGTATCCTGGAGGAAACCAAGTCTTAACAATTCTCACCAAATGAAATTATAGAGGAATGAAATTATAATTTTGAACTAAATCTCACAGAAAAAAAAATATCAAGAAGAAAAATAAAAACATGATATTTTAAATAATTTTATGGTCTATATACCTTGCAAATTTTTAAGGGAAAATAATCTAATCTAATCTCAAGAGAGAATCACTAGATGTGTGTTAGACAACAACCTCAAGAGTAATCTGCTTTAAAAAATAATTATTTTTATTAGGAACTACACAGACATGTCATAATATGCTGAATTTAGAGTTTTCACTCTTAGATGCCTGAAATCGAGTGTGTTTGGCACCAAATGAAAACCATGTCTTGTACCACATGAAAAATCTGGAGATGAACCATGAAGGTGTCCAACAATCATCATTGCAGAACTAACATGTGATAAGAAATTATAGAGCCTAATGTTATTTAAATTCGAACTGAACTGAGCTAGAAGAATCTTAGTCAAGGCACTCAAAATTTAGAACGGAAAAGTCCCTCCTCATTATCCTGTGGCAGAGTAGCAGTGGCATAATGCATAATGATTCTATAACACAGGGAGTCTTTCAATGTAATTAAAAGTCAGTAGAATGGAACACAATTATAAGGGGTTTTTTTATTATTTTTTTTTAAGATAATGTGTGGTCAGCCAGGGAAAGTCACTGTCACAGAAAGCCATTGAGATGTCATCCATGCCAAAAACTGGAAAAGACTATGATAATTTTTTGATCAATTATAACATCTGCAGGTATCCACTGTAGGGAGAAAAGAAGCTGCACTGGACATTATACCAGTATGTGTACATTTATCTACTGTACTTAGAGTGTCACACATTGACTAGACCCCTGAATAAATCCAAATGGTAGGCACTTCTGTTTCACAAATCATTTGCCCATAGTCATAAGTGCTGTCAAGCAAGGCATTCACATGCCAGAGTACTTATTTCACATGTATTTAAACATCTGCAAGTTGTTTGTATAAGGTAGTCAAAGCCAGCCTTTCTTTACACTAACCAGAGAAAGCAGCGCTTCCAAGACACTTCAACTTACAGACGCAAAGTCTTAGCCTAATTCCCTCCTTGGATTTCTTTATCTCTTTAACTCTTTGTACAGAAATTCTGGAGTAGTTCTCTTGAATCAAACCAACAAATTTATTTAGTGACTAATAGACATTAGATCAATCCTGCCCTCAGCATCTCTGTCCTGTCTAGAGAGACATCTCCAGAAGCAATTTATTCCTTTTTAAAATACATGTCTAAAGGAGAGGATGGGATTTAGCCTCCCAGAATTCTTAGTTCTGTTCATTAAGCACAGGAACAACCAAAATGACCAGTTGTCATTTCAGTTACACTCCTAGAATACAGAACTTGCTAGAGAAAAGCTTCGCTCCTAGGTGCTTTGTTGAAATTAGGAACAATTGCTGACTTAGCATACAAATGAGCTATGTAGCCTAAATCAGTCGGAGATTTTTTTATAAAAAGACATAAGATCTGATCATGGTCTGGGATATGAGATGTGATACCTGCTAGGTTCATGCATTAAAGTCTCTGAATGTTAGCATGCTGGCTACTTTTTCTCAGCCATCTGTGTTGTGAGGTGAAGCCTTTTTGGAAGTGCCTTCAGACACCATCAGATGATAACTGGAAATAGGGCAATGATGAAATCAACTTGCTTGGCATTAATAGGGAATGCAAGCATATATCCAAAGGACAGGTTTCTTTAAGTTTGTATAAGAATTTGATTTTTATTTATTTTACCCTGCACAGTGAAGAAACCCAGAGAATACTGATGATCTCTGTGGTACACAGAGCTGTCTATCAAATTATGATGTCTCACTTCTAGTTTTTTCACATATTTAACAGGTATGTGGTAAACAATCCTTGAAATACTGATTAAATGCCAATCAACTAAAAAAGAAAGTAGAAATGTAAGCCCATTATTAAGCAACAGGCCCTGAAGACTGCAAAATGCAAATTTGAATCTGTGTAACACTGGGAATGCCTAAAATAGACAGATGGAATTAAAATAAAAAAATATTTTTTCAGCAATTTTTAGAACTGATATAAAACACACAGATATCTTCACAGCAAGCTTACACTATCCCAGATCAAGCTGGCTTAAATTAACAAGGATGAGTACACTAGTAAAATACTTAAAATAATATCATAGTTTTATGCAAAGAAAATTTTCCTTTGATAGGCTAATTACATAGTAAAAAAAGAGGAAGTACTTCTAAAACGAATCAATAAAAGCACAAAAAGATGTCACTGGTACAATTTATAATGCACACACACAAAAAATTATGCAGTGTCACAAAACTGAATAATCAGTCCTTACTTTTATTTTATAATAAACCTATGATATAATTGTTTCTCAATTTCTGTAAGAGAATGTCTACTGCAAGGAAATGAGTAGCATCTATTCTTTATATGAGAATATGACAACATTGACAGCTCTCAGTGTTAAAACAGGTAATGTCTTATACCAGTAAGTATTTTTTTTTCCATTAGATGCAGATCTAGAGTATAGTATTTGTTGATGAGATGATGACATCCTTGACATAAGTTTAGGATGATAGGGATACTTCATTATAGCCTGATTTAGAGAACTGAATGTCTCAGTGTTGGTTTTGTCTGGGGTAGAGTTAATTTTCTTCACAGTGATTTGAAACATTTTGAATTTGTGCTGAACACAGTGATGATAATATATAGATGTTTTTTGTTATTCTGAGCAGTGCTTACACAGAACCAAGGCCTTTTCTGTTTCTCGTACTGCCACACTGTCAAGGAAGTTGGGAGTTCATTGGAAGTTTAGAGGGGACACAGTCAGGACAGGTGAAAAAAGTGACCAAGTGATATTCTGTAAGAAATTACATCATGCTCAGTACATAAAATGGGGGAAAGAAGGAGGAAAATGGGGATGTTTGGAGGGGTGGCATTCCCAAGTCACTATTATGCATGATGGGGCACTGCTCTCCTGGACTTGGCTGAACATCTGCCTGACCATGGGAAACAGTGAAGTAATTCCTTGTTTTGTTTTTTGTTTGTTTGTTGGATTTGCGGTTGTTTGGGGGGTTTTGTATGCTTTGCTTTTCATTTTCCATTTAAACTGATTTTATATCAATCCTCAAGTTTTCTACCTTTTTCCCTTCTGATTCTCTCCCTGATCCTACTGGTGGGGGAGAGTGAGTGAGCACCTTGTTTGCTGGCTAGTGTTAAACCACGACAGCTTCCTAGGCCTAGAAGCATCCTAGGTATGTCTAAGCACACACACACTGGTCAGGTAGTATCCAAAAGGAATTCAACCTGTGTGCTCTACTCTAGCACCAGAAGAGTCGTTGTGCTGGTTTTGGCTGGATAGATTTAATTTTTCTCATAGTAGCTATTATGGAGCTGTGTTTTGGATTTGTGCTGGAAACACTGTTGGTAACTCAGGCATGTTCTCACTACTGCAGGGCAGCACTTGCACAGAGTCAAGGTTTTTTCTTCTTCTCACCCTACCATTCCAGAAGGAGGCTGGGAGTGCACAGGGAGCTGAGAGGGGACACAACTTGGACAGCTGACCCCAATTGACTAAAAGGACATCCCATGCCATAAGACATCATTCTCAGCCTATAAAGCTGGGGGAAGAAGGAGGATGGTGGGGAACTGGGAGTGAGGGATTTGGCCATCTCAATTGTGTGATGGGAACCCTGCTTTCCTGGGGGTGTCTGAACAAGGTGCCTGCCCATGGCAAGTGGTGAATGAATTATTTGTTTTGCTTTGCTTATGTGAGCAGGTTTTCTTTGGCTAATAAATAATCTTTTCTCATTCCTTGAGTTTTTTCACTTCTACTGTTCAGATTCGGTTCCCCACTGTTGGGGAAATGAGTGAGTGACAGTGTGGGGCTGAGTTGTCAACTGTGGTTAAACCTTGACAGTGGTAGATCAGCTTGAAAACTCGGTCCTGGGACAAAATAAAATGCCAATGTGGGAACATCTATGCACTGTGATGGAAAGGTCAGCTGGAGTAAAAGCACCAGCTTTATTAATTTGCTCTTTTAAGAGTTTTGCATTAGTTCAATTATGGGACTGATAGGTCTCCACCTGAGGGGACGTGCAAAAACCAATATTCCCCCAAATTTCACAAAACACCACCGCTAGCTAACAGGTAACTGAAAGAAACTAAAATGACCCTAATCTGTTCCCTCTAACTTACTGATGTTACATAAAAGTCCTCTTATTGAGAGATTGCCAAGGTTGTAGGCCTCTTTTGGAAAAACTAACAGTTGCTACATGTGGTCCCCTCTGGAGACTGTTGCCTTTGTTTCTTCCTTTTTAGGAACAGAATTTTCTTTGTAGATTTTATTGGCCCTAACTTCAGTGCAGCAGCACCAGGACACAGTTTTATGGATTCTGCATGTATCCCTAGGAAGACTTTTTATAAAAAATCTGTCCCAGGTTTGAAAAACAATCTTTAGCTTAAATCATCAAAGTATCTTATCATTCACATAATTAAAAAAGCTTTTCTAAAGCAAGATTATTAGCCTCTTTCTATTAATTCACAAAAGGAAATGCAGGAAAGAGAGAGTTGTATAGTGAGTCAATCATAGAATAGTAACTAAATCCTTAGTTATCAACTTACCTCCATTGTAGAAATGTTATTGACCAAGGACAGATGAAGCAAACTACAGTTATCAAGTCAAGAATGCAACTCATACCAAAAACATCTGGAAATGTGGAGAAAATCACACAGACTAACCACTCTTTTATCTGATGCAGAAAAATAATTCAAAAATATACACAGTGTTGTCATCAGCAGAATAAAACAGATAAGGATTTTATAGAATATTTTTGGAATGGATGCTATCAAATATCATGAAGTTTTGGAGGGCAAATGATAATATTTAAGATCTTTAAAAGGCAAAGCAAATATGTGGAGCATTGGCTTAAGATTTTATCTGGGACATTTTCATTTTCTTTTTTCTAAACAACTTCTTAAAAAGTACATGAAGAAATAATGTTATTCCAGTCAAATTAGGAATCATTTAAGACACTAAGTGAATTAATATTAAAAGAAATATATTGTCATCATAATGTTTTAAGATGTTTATTCTTTTTGGAATTTTAGATAGGGTTTTATTATATTTTTTCAGCATATTTTCATTATATGTGAAATAGCTCTATGCATATTATATAATTTGTTGAGATTTACAGTATCTAGAATTTTGCTACGCAATAGTTTCTCTATATTTTTACATAAACATAATCCCCCCCAAGTACAATCAAGTGACATGTAACTCTGATGTTATAACGATGAAGGAGTTTATTAATGGTATCCAGAAAGGTTAGTGGGACACTGCTGAGAAGAAAAGATGGATATAGAAACCTGAAGATGGGTTGACACATTTCACAGAGGTAAATACTCAGTGCTGCATAACTGTGTCCTTTTAATTAGCTTGTCAAAAGAGTTTGACAAAGACCTCCAGTGGATTACTGAATAAACCTGAACTGCAGATTACCTCTATGGGATAATTTATTGTCATTCAGAGCTTTTAATAGAATTGATCTGATCAAGGCAGTTCTATCTTCTTATTAATTTTCAGCTTCTTTTTTTTGTTTTTTTGTTTGTTTGTTTGTTTGCATTAGTTACCACAAGGTTTTACTGCAGCCACTTTTTTTTTTTTTTTTTGCTTTCCTGTTTGATGTAAGACTGTGTTTGATCATACACTTCAGATATTCCTTGTTATCTTTATTTG
>JAWWMP010000116.1:76108507-76121872 GCA_035047865.1 Dendrocincla tyrannina | reverse complement strand
AGGAACCTAATTTTCCTTTTCACTGGGATTTAGGATCCTACATTCCTCCATAGGTCTTGACTAGGAATCTTATCCATCTTAAAATGGAAAATTAGTCACTTATAAATAGCATTTTTATGTTGTTTTTCTCTGTCCAGGTAATCAGGTCTTCTGAACTAGAACATACCGAGCTATTGAACAGTAAGGTGTTTTGCTTTAATCATCTGTGCAAAACTAGAATTTTCAAATTCTCCCTCACATCAGTACACATTTGCTTTCAATTAACCTGAGAACTCTATTTTCTATGACCAATTCTAATAATTAATATTGCCCTAAACATAATTTTCCTGCTCTAAATTTAAACAAGATTTCAGAGGTATTAAATTTAATACTAAGCCCAATCTTAGAAAAGGTTGATTATCTTTTCTGTTCAAGAGATTTAGAACAGACATGTCATAGGAATTAGAAAGAAGAACTTAGATAAACTAATGACATGTGAAAACCTGAACATATAGAATCTACACTGGTTTTCATCTTGTTAAAATAAAAACATTATTTGCAAAACAATATTTGAGGTCTTTAAAATATATTAGAAATCAACAATTGGAATTAGAAGAAAAGTCCTCATGTACAACATAAGGAGAGTAAATGATCCTAGGTTAATTGCCATGGTTTAACGCCAACCAGCCACCAAGTACCATGCAGTACTCTCTTACACCCATACCAGTGGGGCTGAGGAGAGAATCACAGAGGTAAAAGTTGGAAAACTCATGAGTTGGGATCAAAGCAGTTTAATAGGGAAAACAAAAGTCATGCACACAAGGAATTAATTCAGTGCTTCCCGTGGGCCAGCAGGTGTTCAGCCATCTCCAGGAGTGCAGGCCCATGGTGGTTACTTGGGAAGAGAAATGTCATCACTCCAAAAGTCCTCTCCTTCCTCCTTCTCCCCCCATACTTTGTACACTGAGCATGATGTTATGTAGTATGAAATGTTCTTTTGATCAGCTGAGATCAGTGGTCCCAGCTGTGCCTCCTCCCAACTTCATAGGTACCCGGTCTCCTCACCAGCATGGCAGCATGAATTATCACTTTAATATCATTTCTTGGTCTGTTAAAATGTCAGTCAAGAACTACAATGACTTGCAAGATGTTGGATCTAACATCTATCGGGATGATACTTTAAGTTTCCCCTGGGAGGTCCCTTTATCCTGCCTCATGCCTGTTGTAAACCATGGCATGGCATGGCTTGCTCAAATTATAGCCTTCCTTTATGAATTCCCTCCAGATCTGGCAGTATGTATTCCTCCAGATTCTTTTTGAAGGGGGAAAAAAAAAAAAGTGGAAAAAATATGTATAAGCAGCATCATGCAGCCTTTATTCACATTTACATCAAATACTCTATTCACCTGAGTTGCTTCAAACACTTGTAACAACCTGAGGCAGCTTCTGGATAACCATGAGTCTGAGATGGGAGATGAAACTCTTAAACTTCCTTGAACAATAGGTAGGTATAGTATGCAGTCAAACTAGTTAAACCAGAGGGAATAAAAACCTAAATGGACTTATTCATCTCAGTCCTGCCTAGGTAGCTCCTGCACAACAGATATGTAGTAACACTCCACTGCAGTGGAGCTCTAGACACACTAGAGCCAAGTCAGACTGTCCATGAGCCCCTGGAAATTGTTAATGGACAGGAACCTGAAGAGGTGAAAACTTTAGGTCACAAAGCATAGCATGTAGCTTATCACTACAAGGAAGTTATAGTAAAATTACATTTACTGTTTGTGTGAGATCAATTAGATGACTCTGCAATGGATTGTAAAACAGAATAAAGCACTATGAAACAATATTATACTCTCTTTGTTACTTGCAATTCACACTTAGTTCAAGGAATAAATTGTTTGCAGAATGAAAAAGTTGTATATTCTGCCTGTTGGCTTTACAGAAATAGACAATACAAAATGATAGGTATGGCAAAACTTGTTCTGACAGATATTTTCCTAATTCTTAATTTTGATAATATTTTCAACATGTTAATAGCTTGAATTGTGGGTTTTTTTGTGATTTTTACATGATACTAGAAGAACAACTCAAAGAATTAAAATTATTTTGTGTGAGGTCTAAATAGAGAACAAGGAATTACTAGTTGACCAGAGAGATTAACATGGGCTAATTACAAAATAAAAGAATAAATGTTTAGAAAAATTGTCAGAGAACTTTTGATCTTTCTGCCAGGTTTTGTTGTTTATTCATTTATTTATAATTTTAAATTTTTAATATTATCTTCTGACTTTGGAAGGTATTAACATTTTATACTTTATTATATGGTCTTTAAAATTATAGTCTTATTATAATAGCAATAATAATAGGGGGGTTTTAAAAACACTAACAAGATTACTCCTTAAAAAGATAGTCAAAGGAATAATGAGTGCTTAGCTTTTTGTACCTTATTACCTTGTAGCCTGAATTCTTGGAGTAAGCAAATTGGAAAGATAAAAGGAAAAAATAAAAGAAAGAAAGAAAGAAAGAAAGAAAAAAATGTAAAAAACCTGTGACAACTACTTAGCTTGCCTAAATATTTTGTATAAACTTGCATGCTTCAGACATAATAAAAATGGATTTCCATTGAGCAAACTGTGCCTTGTGTGTCATAATACACAAAAAAACCCCCAGTAATAGTAGCAACCTGCAAATATCCATTTGCATCCTGTGAATGCTTCTTAGCCCAGGTTAGAAGAAATTATTTTTGGCAGTAAGCACATAGTCTTCTGATAGAGCCATAAGGAGATATGCTAGACCCACAATGAAGCAGTAAAAACTCTGTCTGGAATAAAATATATTTTTCCTATTATTCCCTAGGTAGAATGGGGACAATTTCTTTGCAGAAACTGTAGTAATTATTATTCCATTTCTTCTTGGCTTGAAAATCATCAGAAAAACAGTGAAATCAGGAATCTCATGCAGGATCTTCATTTCAGGTTTCTTTGCCCAACGCTATGCTGCAGACACCTCTAGTTATTTTAGCTGTGGGTTTGGATACAAAAGGAAAAAAAAAATATTAAAAAAAAGCCAAAAGCTTACCTTTTGTATTTAAAGAACTTATAATTTGTATAAATAGACAACATATAAATGGTGAAATAAAATAATAGCATAATAAAGAAAAAACAAAATAATAAAATAAAACATTACCCCTTGATTATGGATGTCATGATATCACTTGGATGAAGTGATAATTCACCATTTACCTTCTACAATTTATTTGTGTAGTATCAAAACAAAACCTGAAGCCAACACCAGAATAATGGCTTTCCCTTTATGTGCATATAGTTTCTCTATTGGTACATACAGAGTATCTATATAGATATTAGACTAAAGAGTCGATACTCCTGAGCCATGCCATGCCTCAGGAATCTGATACATCAGCAGGAACTCAAAGCCTGCCCTAGCTCTCCATCAGCTCAAGGACACGGACCACATTTGTGTATAAAATGGGGTGAAGGGAAGAACCTGGGAGATGAAGAGCTGGTTCCATGATGTATCAGCATTTGCTTATTCTTTATATAGCATAACATATGGCAAAATCTGGTTTTTTCCCCTCCCATTCTTTATATTGAAATTATTTTCCACAAAATGATGAAACAAATAAGTGTTCCTGGCTGCAAGCTTCCTCTGTTGAATTTGGGGTGGTGAGGGAAGAGGAGGGCAATGACTACAAAGGAGTTCAGTATGTGTAAAATGAAGACATTATTTTCAAATTATTTTTTGCATGTACTTAGAGTATAAAATGTGAAGATTATTCAGGATGTCCTATTTTGATAATTATTCTCTTTGTTCATACTGCTGTAACACAGCAGCAAGTACATTGTGCCTGATATAAGTCCATATTTTATGCAAACTAACAGTACAGTGTAGGTTGTTCAATTCACTTTTATTATACAGAGCATATTCAATATAGCATAGAAATGTTTGCCTACTAAAGTATCTTTTATAATGGATTGTATTGACTTTTCTGGTTTTAAACTAAATATCAAACATAAGGTAAGAGTGGGAAGGAACAGATGGAGAGTTCATTTCTCAAAACGTATTGGAATCAAAATACATTCTTTAAAATTCATACCCAAATGTGGCTCTGGGAAATTATAAATGATATCTCTACACTATTTTTATAGTGATGCATCTAATACAGCATCAACATAATGTTTGTGTAGTGCTGACAGTAAAGAAATAATTCCTGACTAGTATTATTAGTGTTACTGTTGCGAATATATAGCTGCTGTCTAATGCAAGGAAACAGGGCTCAATTTAAGGGAACCTGTCTGTGTGCCATCTTTAAGGATTTGAACCACAACAGTTTACAAGAACCAGTGAAATATTTTATTAACAGTATAATCATTTATGTCATTAATCCTGCTCCTATTGCAGTGCATGTGTATTATATTGTCCCTAACTTATTATTATTATATATAACCTAGATTTTGGGAAAAAAAAAAAAAAAGTCTTACAGATTATTTATTAAGATGCCTTTCATGTCATCTTTTCTCAGATATCTGCATTTCACTGTCTGCACCCCAGATATTACTACCTTAGCCTTTTTTTGTAGTCAGTGGGAAGAAATAGGCTTACACGTACTAGGATTTGCTCCTTATCTGTTTTATGTGTGTAAACATTAGAATAATGTGAGTTGCACATATAGTGCCAGTTTAAGTCCATTGACTCTAAAGGGAGCCTTGCTGGCAAGCTCAAACACAAACATGTACAAGGCAGATGTTTGAGGTAGATCAGAAGAATGTGAACTTCTTCATCAGTAGAGAAATCCTTTGATAAGAAAGAGGACAAATATGTGAGCCTTTCCTAAAAAGACCCAGCTTCAATACTGCATAAAAGACTTTTTATTTATCCTGTAGAAGTCCCATTTTTAGAAACACTTAATTTATAGAAATTGATCCATAAAGTGCTGGAATTCAGAGGCACAAATTTATGCAGGGAATGGTGCATTTATTGCAGAAATGGAGCAAATGCGTTTTGGCATCATATTGCTGGGTTGTTTGGGTTTCTTTTGTTGTTTTTTTTTTTATTTAATTTTTATCCAAAACAAAACTGAACAAACTGAAACAGTAAAACAAACTGAATTTAAAACATTGCTGACAGAAAAGTTAATGGCAGAGATTATTTATATATTCCCCCAATCACTGTGGAATAATCAACTGCGTTTGTATTATGTCAACATACTGAAAAATTAAACATTCAGTCAACGTCTTGCAATCTCTTCAAGTAATCTTTAGCATGAAACTATGCTACACTTAATTAAAAAATTGGTGATCAAGCATCAGAACAACACATGGCATTTAGTCTAATTTTCACGACACTCTGCTTGCATACATCCTTCATACAAAGCAGACACTTGAATGAACATAAGCTTTTTTCCTTTCTTCTTTAGCATGAAAATGTTCTTATTTATTATTTTTAAATTATCTTTAGGTGGGACTGAAAGTAAGACGGCTTACAGAGAATTCAGAGAAGTTTAATATATAATAAAAAATAACTGAAAAGACGTTTCTTCTCCTCCCCTGCAATTTGAAAGAGGGTACCATGTAGAAACTGCTATGGTATTGTGAAACTGAGATACTGTATTCACATGATTCAACACAAGTCCGATACACCACCTTGGCTCCCAAAATCATGTCAGGCCAAAGTCAAGCACCACTCTAGCTGGCACACAGCATGGCTTTTCTTCTCTGCTAAGTGGGAAAGGCTGCTGGCAGATGCCCACGCTGCCAGTGCTGTGCTCACCTTGCTCATCGCTAGCAGGATCTTAGAGGTGGGAAGTTCAGGTTCCCTTCTCCACCTCACTGTATACAAAGCCGCTGCCTGTACATAGTCTGATCTCTGAAATGTTCAAGTTTATCATGCTCCAATTATGAACAGAAAACCTGAAAAACCCTGAGATACTTTTTCTGATTAAAATTTTATGAAATAGATCCATTTCCCAGAAATCATTAATTCCCATTATCAACATTCTCAAAGAAGTACTTCAGGAAATTCGTGACCAGCTTCACGAGCCAACAGGCTTTGTCTCAACTTCACAGTGATAACCTTTTAAATTAATTTTTCATTTTAATTTACAATATGTTTTTATTTTATGTTAGGAACAAAATATGATGTCTCTGTAGTTAATTTAGCACTTGTACATTCTCAAAAAATATAATGAAACACTGTATGATTCAGCCTTTATAGGGTACTGAATTGTAATCTTGTTAGGGTGGTTCTTTAATTAAAATGTCTATTAACTTTTCTGCAGTTAATGCAATTATGGATTTATTTCTTCTTGCCATTCTAGGAATATTTTTTTTATGATCCAATAATATTTAATTTATAAAATCCTACCTTAGGAAAGAACAACTCAACTGAGTAACATATCTATAAAACTATCCACTTTCAGGAGTGAAGTATCTGTTTAAAAGTTCTTGAATCAGCAATATATAGTTAAAGAACCTTGGCCTTATGTCCTGGACTTACATTCCTCCTTAAGGTAGAAAGAACTATATTATCATTCAATTTTCCATCATTATGTTTCTTTTATCACACTTCCTGTGATACTTTTAGGATATTCTTCTTTACACAGTCTATTCTGACAGTTTAGTTTTTAACTATTCATAGAACTTTTATATTTATGCTTCTTTTAATATGTGGACTACACTGGTACTGGCCAACAAGGAGGTAATCTCAGAGTGTCCAGAGTGCCTTTCTTTTATCCTTTCTCTAGGAAATTCTTACAATTTTTGTTCATATATATTATCATGTTTTAAAGTAATGGTCAAAAAAGACACAATAGTGAAAAATAGATAACGGATTTTGTTACTGCCTTCCAGATTGAGGAAGGAAATTATAACATTGAAAGCATCAAACAGAAATATGGCTGAGATCTTACATTGAGTGTTTACTGGTAACACTTTATACAGTATCATTTGAGTTGGTAATTCATTAAACCACTGGCTTTCAAGACTTTTATAGCTCCCTTTTCGCAGTTAATACATTTTGTATTAGCCCTCAGTGTGAAGAAATTGTAACTCCATATACCAAGGGATAAATTCCAACTTAAAATAATAAAAACAGTACATGGTGTCTTGGACATATACACTAAAATGTTTATTCTATTGCTTTTGCAACAGAAAACTGAGTTTTCATAATATTTCTCCCCAGACTTGAAACAGTTTTTTTTTCTAAAAATGTGATTTGAGACAAAAAGGTGGGAAGGTACAGCTATCAAACACATCCATTATGATAGTTAAGACAGAAAATTATTTCACATAAGTTTTTAATAAATTTCTTTAAAGTGAATTCCATTGTTTTATGAATAAAATTTTGTCATGTTACAAGATTTAGCATGATATAAATACCAAGTTGTGAAACACAATATACATGTCACAGCTAGTCAGCTAGTCCATAAACATGGGACTACACAGCCACATAGAACGAGTGCCCAAAAATATAAAATTGACAGTTTCTCATATTACCCAGAACTATTGTGTGGTAGATGGTTGAACAGCTCTAATTAAGTCCAGGAAAGGAAGTTTCTGATCGGATGTGTACTGAGGCTGGAGCTGGAATGACAGATGTGAAGTTGTATGTTATGATGGTAAATAGCGGTTCTTTCCCGTTCTTAAAATGATGTTTCAGCGTTGGGCAGTCACAATGCATTGTATTATGTACTTATAGAGGTTTTGAACAGGAAATTATTTTTTAAGGATAATTTGAGTTTTAGTCACCTTGGGAATTATGTTTTTTTGAAGAGTTGTGTATTAATTGGAAAACAGCATTTTTGAATACTTAGGAAAAGCAAACTGTCAGCTAAGTCTTCAAAAATTGCCATCCTCTGACTGCAGAAAGCAAATTAGGTGTTCTTTCCCTTTCCTGTTTTTATAAAGGCTGAAATGGCAGAAAGTTCTGCCAAAGAAAAAGCAGAAGCAAAGAAGGTAGTGTTTGTAAACCAGACAGAATTTTTAACAATTGTGCAAAATGACACCATTTCAGTTTTGTTTTCAAGCAGAGAAGTAAAAGCTGCTTTAGAATTCTGGAAATAGTTACCCAAAGTGAAATTTTCTCAGGGCTTTTCATAGCAGAAGAAAAACAGTAAAAGATGTAAAATGTTCCTGCACAGGGATCTCTAACTTCGTAGTCAGGGAAAAGCATTGAAGCCTTCAGAATAGGCAGGGGCCCACTGACTCATACATTGCTGGCTTTGAAAGAGAAGGTTTTAGCTGGAATGGATAGGGAAGTAGTCATAGGATTTTTCCTGATGCAGGCATGTTGCATATGACATGGGAACAGGCACAGGTATCTTAAGTGTATGCCTTTGTTAAGAGCTATATGGTAATGTTTTAAAGTGATTTAAGACCATATGATATATATCAGAATTTTTTACAGTGGGGTAACATACATGACAGAATCTTAAATATAATTCAATAGACTCACATCCGAAGGAAAGAATGCTCTGCCAGTTATGCTCTGCCTTTTCCAGGAAGACTTCTCCTACAAAGGCATTTATCCTTTCAACATACTCTATAATAGCTTTGGATGTTGATGTTCAATAGAGTCCATAAAACCAAACTGATAGGAAATTAAAGCTTCATTAAACCAGGTAGAAAATGTAGCTTAAAGATGAATGGATTGCAATATGTAGCTATAGTGATCCTGCTCTTATGCTTATCTTTGTTTCAGGCTGTCACTAAATCAGGGTAAGAAGCAGAAAACATTTATCTTCTGTTTATAAAAATCTTTTAATTATGCTACTAGCTTCAGGTGAGCATTGGCTGCTGCCTTTACTTGTGAGTCAGGAGGAAGCTTGGCAGATCAAACTGCTTTTGTTTCAGCTGTGGAACATAGTCGACCTTAGCTACCCTTTTCTGTGTAAATGTTCTACAATAGGTAGGAAGTATTGGTAGAATAGAACAGATCTGAAGGTAACTTTATATACAATATTGATTTTCTTTCCTGTGACTTCATTTTACTTATAATGGTGGAAACCAATAACTAAATATCTCACATGTATTACTTGAAAATATCAAAAAAATTGCTAGTTTTGCATTTATGAGTGCAGCATAACAGATAATGCACTGCTAGGTGGCAAAAAGTCTCATGCCCATTATTCTCAGCTTAGAGTACTCACAGTGGTTTGTTGTGTTACCAGCTATACAATCTAATAAACCTTTCTATCCCTAATTTCATAGATCTACATTCTGCTTTTACATGCTCCAACAGAAATATAGACTAATTCAATATATATGGAACTGTTTAGAGTACAGCTGAATCCAGTCTTCTAAGAATAATTAATACATAAAAATAGAAACTAGCATCAAAATACATTATACAGGGTTACAATATTATATTATAGTTTATCTCTTCGCTTTTTATGATATTTAAGCCCCAGTGCTTTAAAATGTGCAAAACATCCATGTACTTTAACTGAATCCAGAAAAAAACTAAGGAAAATGGAAATAAAAACTCATGCAGAAGATATCCAGACTACATATGACAACAAATTCATCCTGAGGAATGAGGAAAAAAAAAAAAAATTAAAATCAGGACTTTTCATCTCTATGCAAAAGAATAGAACTTTATCCACTTCATCCATTCTTAATGATCAGGTTGTTGTTTCCCTGTTGTGTGTGCTAGGTAATGTTTTCAAAGACATGATCATTATATTATATTTTGCTTATGGCCATATGCTTATGACTGATCAGAAAAAAAAATAACTGCTTGCTTTTTTTTTTCTTTACATAAAAACCATCAACAAGCAATTCCTGTAAAACTTTGTTTCTTCTGTGACTTAAAAGAAAAACAATATCATTGACTTCAATATGAAGACATTTCTGTGTAATGAGACACACATAAAGAATCCATTAGGTCTAAAATTTACTGCTTTTCAGTAATGCTGTTAGGCTTTTCATGTTTGCTTACAGTTCACTTTCATCTCTCTATAATTTTGTTTTTAATGAAAAATTATATGGAAAAGGATTTAGAAGTTCTCTTCCTTACAGTCCAAATAACCTGTTTACCTTTATTCTCCAGAGCACTTAGGACTTTTTTTGATTAAAATACTTCAGGAGCTTTATTTATACCACCTCCACAGTGATTCTTTCACCTGACTAAAAATCGTAAATTAAAAATTTTCTCTATCATATCCTGTGAGGTCTCAGTGAAGATTTCTTCACAGGGCTTGTGGAGAAAATTTGGTTCTCAGGTTAGAATACCACTACTTGCATTTTATTCCTATTTTATAGTAATTTCATAATTTTATCCTGCAGACCGTGAGTTGTGCTTTGTGAGAAAAGCAAATTCTTTCAGGACTGTTGTTCTAGATATTTCCATGATTTCGTTTCTCTAATAGCTGCTCTCATGCTATATAACACATTTCATCCCTTGTATTTTTATGAGGCATTTGTTTATGTTTGAATCACTCAAAAAAAATTCCTGCCATTTTTCTCCTACTTTTGTTTATGAGGGGAGAGGCAAAAAGACAGAAAGTATGTTCACTTTGTGTTTCCTTTTTGCTACTACTGACTTACTTTCAGTGGTAATTTCCTAGTACTTTAGGTCTAAATATTAGTAATTTAAATATTAGCGAAGCATTTTAGGCTTCTTTCATAGACTGTTAAAAGAAACTGCTACTGCTGGAGCAGAATTCTCATCATCTCTCTCAGATAACTAACTCAGCCAAACCAAGCTGAAGAGGCACCTATTCCTCCCCATCGATTAAAATAGGAACACAGGTTGATTAGGTTAGATGTAAGTGTTTGAAATTTCGGTTAGGTAAGATTAAGACAGCTCAGATTACACACATTTAATCTTAAGAGCTCTATATTCTATAGTATATTTTGGTATAATCTTGCTCAGATATAATATATTTAATAGAAATTATCACATGTGGAAGAAAAGATTAAGGCAGATAATGAAATTAGGGAGTGCATAAATGTCTTGAGTGGGTCAGTTATGCCACCCATTGCTAAAAAATGGAAAACCTCAAAAAAAAAAAAAAAAAGGGAAAAAAAGTCCAAAACAGATTTTAACGGAATGCACATCTATAAAAATGTGCCTATTTGTCAAAATAATAAAAGTTTGAAGCAGAACTGATCAAATACAGAAAGATTTTTGCTAAGTGCTGAAACAGTTGGAAAAGTATTTTTTCCTCCCAAGTCCTGCTTTTAACTTCCTTTGATACAAGGTGGCACAAAGTCAAGAAAGAACTTGAAACAAGCTTCACATTAATATTTGAAAAAGGGCACCCAATGTGTTTGATGTGGCGCCCTTCATGCAAATCATGTAGTCTGAGAGAAATCCCAATAGGAAATAGGAGTCTTTCTTCTTAGCACAAGCTTTTTTTCCTACTTGATAATAATGAACTTTTCACACTCCCCTTGCAACCCCCCTGAGCTATACAGAAATGAAGTTATTACTCACTAGGTGATGCCTATTTGGGTAGGATTTTTTGTTGCTTTTTTATTGATTTTTTTGTTGCTGTTGTTTTTGAAAGTACAATCTCAGTTCAACACATATTTTGTAGCTATTTTTCCCAAACTTCTAAATTATAAAACCCAGATGCTTTATCTAAACAACAAAATACCTGCTCTCTCTTAGGGTTTTCAAATGCAGGCAAATGTATACTTGCTCAAAAACGTTGTGATGATTTAACATTAGGTATTGATTTGAACTGGAGGGAGTTTAGGTATAGCTAAGAGTATTGAATAGTGCGTAATTCTTAATTCGTAATATCATGGCTTTTTAATTTTTTTTTTCAAGTTCAATTATGCTAATAATACCACATTACACCTTCCCAAACTCTCCAAACATTACAATTTCAAGTACGGAGGTCAAACTGATTACAATCCATCTGAAATCCATAACAATGTGGGTAGCAGCATTGATCACATTCCTTCCTTTTATTCTTGTTGTGCATACTTCATTCCTATGTATAGCAACTAATGTATCTCCCACATTACACTGCCCACACACTTACTAACACTTTCCGAAGGCACAGGAACCTTTCTCTACAATTTATTTTCAGATTACATTTTTTAAAATGTCACAGATTGATTCTGGAAATTGTTGAAAGCAGACCTTAAAAAGGCCAGCTTGTCTAAGAGAGCCTGAGGAAAACAAGCCCTCAGGAGCCCTCCAGTGCAAACTTCATGCAGAAAAGCCCAAAACCTGAGTAGGAAAGAAAAAACAAACCACAGGTATTTAATGATAACAATATTTTCATTCCAGGTATAGTTATTGCATGATGAGATATTGGCATTCAGAAAAAAGTATTAAGATTTTCTAGGAGATAAATGGATTCTGAGGCAGGTTTAGTTTGGGGATTTTTACAATATTTTCTGACAGAAGAGTTTTTCTACTCCTTTGCAACTGAGTCTGCATGATTACAGGCTTTATTCCTCATCTAGAAATTCAGCTACGCCAGTGTCTGCTGGAGGTACAACACAGCAGTAATACAGAAGGTTTCTGGAGCATACCGATGAGTTCCTGACATAGGTGAGCCAAGGTCCCATGAAAGCACATGTTCTGCTATAGTTCATACTTACAAACAGGAAAGAACTGATCAGGAGGGTGAAAACCTTGAATACAGCGACCATGAGATGGCGGAGCTCAAGCAACTGAGAGGGATAGTGACCCTGGACTTCAGGAAAGCAGTCTGGCCTTTTCAGGGATCTGCTTGGAAGAATCCCATTAGAGATAGTACTGAAGGAACTGAGCTGGACTCCCAGCTGGTTCATGTCATCCAAGCTCAAGAACAGTCCACCTCAATACACAACGAGTCAAGCAGAGATGATGGCTAGAGACCTATATGGACAATCAAATTGCTCTTGGCTGAAAAGGAAGTGTACAAGAGATGAAAGGAATGAAGGGTGATTGAGAAGCAATGAGCAGACACTGTCTGATCAGTTTAGGCAGACATTTAAAGCTGATCATGTAGGGATAGGATTAAGAAAGCCAAGCCCAGACGAGAGATGAATCTGACAAAATATATGAAAGACAAGATCAACTCCTACAACTACATTAGCAACAAAAGGAAGATGAGAGAAAATCTGGGCTTACTGCTGAATGGGGCAGGGGAACTGCTATAAAAGGATGTGGAAGAGGCTGAGTTTCTCAATATTTTCTTCACCTCAGTCTTTGCTGTTAAGCTTTACCTTCAGGAATCTCAGGCCCCTGAGAGCAGTAGGAAAGTCTGAAGCAAGACTTACCTTTGGTGTAAGAGCTTCAGATTAGGGCTTATTTAATTGAAATGGGTGCACTAAAGTCATGGAGCTTGTAACCGGTTGAAATTGGCCAAATGCCAATTTCCCAAAGGGCCCGGAATGGAGGCCCCCAAGACCCCTCCCGACC
>JAWWMP010000116.1:76079857-76100829 GCA_035047865.1 Dendrocincla tyrannina | reverse complement strand
GCCACAACAAGTTTGTGTGCAGTATGCTTGTAGGGCAGATACTGTGCTTCATAGGGAACACCCAGGACTGGCTGGGGCAGTGGGATGAGTTGTGGCTGGTGTGCCCACAGGAGCCAATGGCCCCATTGTGCCCTGACAGTGGGCATCTGAACAGGGATGTTATACTGATTTGAATAAGCTAGAGAGTTCTTGATCCCAATGCTTAAAAAGTATTATTTTGGTATGTATCTGATGAAAACACAATTGCAATGTAAGACCTGAGGCTTAACTTTGTACTAGAGCCTTCTATATCTGTGAATAACAAGCTCCCATTTTCTGAAGAATTGCATGAATATATTACTTTATAGTACTGTAATCTCAAAAGGTGCGTCATATTTACTATGTATCCCTGTGCACTAAGATTAGTACTTGTGCAATCTAAAACTACTCTCTGAAGTGAGATTGGTTTGGTTGTTTTTTTTCCTTTGTATGTGGCCTCAAGGTACCAAACACATGCTCTCTTACATCACTGTTAGCAACTTCCCTCCTTCCAGAGAGTAAAGGGGCACTAACAGTGGAATAATGTACTCAGAGGGAAACACTATCATGGTCCAAAACATCCATATGGCAAGGGTCTTCAGCTGGAAAGAAAAGCCTGAAAAATAGGACATAATGCTCCAACAGGAGAGCATCAATTATGTGTCATAAGATGTCCTGACTCTATGATGGACTATAATGAACTTGCATCTTTCCAATTTTTGCCAGCCAATTGAAAAGGATGTGATAGACCTTCCTAGGGGCATCTTAGGTTCAAGAAATTTCGTGGCAGATTCAAAACAAAAAACAAAACAAAACAAAACAAAAATAAAACCTCTGAATCATGGAAAGGTATTGCATTTAAAAAATATTTTTGTAAGACACTCTAATACTGAAGTTCTTGGTGCTGAACTTAACACAGACAATCCCAAACTCACTGATCAAAAATCAAAGTATATTCACTACCCTTAGACTTACACATACTTTCACAGAATTTCTTATGGATTATTTCTGAAAGTAGTGATTTTGGAAAGGGCCTGGGTATCATGGGGAACACCAAAATGCATATGATTTTCCACACTGGTATAGTAAGTATAGGAGTAAGGCAAATCAAAACGAAAAGAAACATTTTCAGTTTTAATAAGATTATTAACTGGTGAGAGTCTGAATTGGACACCACACCCAGATCTGTAGCCCACAGGTTGTGAAGCATGTTAATAGGTTGAAAAAGTTCTAAGACTATGTAAAATTATTCTGTAGCTCAGAATCTATTTTACATCCAAAAGAGAAAAAGGGTTTATCACTATCCATGAATACTTCCAGGTGGCATCAGAGTTATATAAGAGTGCTGTTTAAAAAAGCAAAGTCATAATAAAGTCTAAGGACTGGAAGCTAATATCATCCACATTCATATTCTAAGCTGAGGGAAATTAAGAGTTCTCACAATTTCTGAATTTATGAATTACTGATGGACCAATCACTTTATTGGACAGAGTATCCTTCCAAGACTTATGTTCTAAGACAGCAAGAAGTAAGGAACTTTGTTCCAAAACCAGTCGGTAAAACTACATGCATTGTGTTGTATGGACAGTCAACCTAAACATGACAGTATATTTTGGCCTTAGAAATCTAACAGGAAATCTCAGCAGCATTGAAGATAAATTCCTGCTTTGGTGAAAATTGATGAAAATATCACTTGCATTTAGTAAAAGTTAAAAGTAATAAGTAAGAGTCAGAAGTGTGGGGAAGTTCTGGTCTTATTCAAGTAATGTTTTAGCACCAACAAAGTTCCAACAATTTGATTTACTGTGGAACTTCCGTCTTCTAAACTGATCATATGCAAGTAATAAGTCTCTCAAAATAATTTTGCTATGTTTGAAAAGATCTTTTCAGTACTAGCACGCTATCTTCATGTACAGTCGGAGATTGCTGAGGATATTGTTGATGATATCTGAACAACAGGAATAAATATAGTTTTGTTGGACTCAGCTATGTTGGATGTATCATTCCAACTGTTATTTTCAATACTTGATTATGCCAGTTTAGAGCATGTCTAAAATCAGAGAAAAAGCAGAGGAAATTCACATTATCATGAACCTGAAACTTGTTTCATCTGCTTTATTACTGGGTTGAACATTCAGGTTGTTGCTTTTGTTATACATAATAATTTGGTCTTAATAATTCTAGTTATAACCATAATAACTGTTAATATCTTTAATATTGAATTGTTGAGTTCTTCTCAGATGATTTTATTCAGGCAAGTTCTTACAAATTTTTCAAAACTGAGACACAGAACTAGTTTGTCATAGTGGGATCAGTCAGGGTGTAGGGTGTGATTAAAGTAGGCAGGGCCAAAATTCAGATCTGGTAAAGCTGCGCAGTACTTCACAGGAATGATTAAGCTCCTTGCAGGACTGCTGTTCTGCACAGCCTTTCCAGGCAGGAAACTGTTATTTGTTTGTCACATATCTCCCAGAGCGTAACATTGCAAACACTTACAGCACACTATGAAATAAATCAATAATAAGGTAATCGTGTTATTTAGAGGGCAATTTTTGTGTTTGAGCGTTTCCTTAGCAAATAAGTGTCACAGTGTGACAGATAACAGAAACAGCAATGGCAGAGAAATGACACTGCACTGTTGTGGCAAGGACTAAGTTCACCCAAATTAAAGAACAATCAGGACATGAGAAAATATTGCAACATACAGTGAAAAGGAATTGAACTGATTTGTGACTACACATTATTCACAAAACACCATTTTGCCTTTTGTTTGTCAGAATCCTGTTTTCTTGGCATTTTGTGTCAACTTTTGAGGTCAAAATGTGCTTACTCAAACAACATGGTAAATAACACTACCTCTGTGGCTACAAACCAGGACTACGTACAGGATCAGGAGTTTTGTTTACTCATTGTCATGCAAATGATTTTCCTACTTGTCCTAAATATTTCTCATGTTCAGGAACTATATTCTCAAAACACTAGCAATAAATATGTCCTGAAGAGCATTTGTATTAGAGGTAAATGCAAAGTTAATAAATCAACTATTAGATGCAATTGCCAAGAAGGTAATTTAGGTAACTGGCAGTAAGGTGAATGCCTAATAAATTTAAATGCATACACAAACACCAGGAGATTGAAAGCGATATCGTTTTCCTCAGCATTTGACTTCAGGGGGAACAAGGTGGAGGGGAACAGGGTAAGGAAGGCCTTTCAAGGGAAACCTAATAGTTAAGGTACCAACAGACTTCCAAATTCTTTCAGATACCAGCAGCAAATGATGTATTGATTTTGCTGTTAAACTGCACAGATGTAACCAACACATTAGACATGGAAGATAAAAGCAATGGCTAAAAGCACGTTATTTCATCTGTCACACCTGAGGCTCTGCCTTCTTCAGACCTTTAGTGTATTAGCACAGAAAATCAATTAGGTAAAGAGCTAAACAAATGAAGGGAAAATAAAAAAGAGTTCTCATTCACAAAGAGTAAGGGATGTCAGCAAGCCCTTGAGACTCCAGTAATGTGTAAGATATCTCCAATTAAACCACAGCAACTTTTCTGAACTTTTTTTTTTTTTAATAAGTGATTAAGTACTGCCCAGATACATGTGATAGTGCAGGTCTAGCACGTGATCAGTATTCATAAGCACAAAACTTCTTTTCACGGAGAAGAAAATGTGAAAATGTATTTATCAGTTTGTGTTATTTCGAATATCTATGCTTCTTGTCATCTTAATCAGTGTTGTATCAATTGTTCATCAGTAACACCCAGAAATAAAGCTTTTCTGAACAACACCATAATACAGAGTACTGGCGCCTTCATTAGGTTTGGGGCCATATAGTGAAGCACAGTGCTATGATACACAACAACTTGTTCCTGCTTTAAAAAAGCAAAGTACACTTTCTATACCAAAAACATAGTAAGATTTTTCTGTTGCCCCCATATATTTTTCATCTGGAGAGCAGAGAAGATCACTAGTTCATATTGATAACTGATTCATATTGAATAAAAGTCCGCAGTGATAAAATGGAGACAACCAACTGAGATTTGTCAGTGGGGCAAGACTCAGAAGACCTGGATTGGCTGTTGGAAGTACATAGAGGTATGCATCTTCCTTCAGTTTCTCATCTACAATACAGGGAATTTCACCACTTCAACCCTTAGTTCTGTCTTCCTCTGTCCACTGGGGTTGCAAGCTCACTTAAGAAAAAGTTTAAAGACAGGAGTTATTCAGTGCAATAACTGACAAGACTGATTTGTGATTTCAGGTGTAGGTCAATAAGCCTTAAATAAATAATTATTTTAAAAGATACAACTAAACAAACCTCAAATTTATAATGTAATAGAGGTTCCATTATTATTTTTTGTTCTTTAGAGTACATTTCCTTCTACATGCATGCACATCTCAAAGTAACCTCTGCATAGATCTTAAACAAGCAAAGTGACATCTTAAACAAGCAAAGTCTTGTTATTGAAAACCAGGTTGAGTTTTTCTTGTTTTTTTTTAGTTTTTCCAAGCAGGGAAAAAATTATGTTCTCTCTTTAAAGAATTCTTAAAAAAGGAAATTAAAATAAAATTGAATACCAAAACTGCCAAAGTGTGAATCTTCACACATTTCATCAGTGCCACCTAGTGGAGACACCTTCCCCGTCCCCCAGTAGGAAACACTTCTTTCACCTAACCCTTTACTCATCTATGGAAGGGTTTGGCTTCTACAGTGGATAGTAGCTTTATAAAGTGGCTTTCTAAGGTGTCTTTGTCATTTCTCCAGACAGCTACCTGCTACAGGAGAAGAGAAAAACACCACACCATCTCAGTGTGCTTTCCCTGGAGTCTGGAGGACTCTAGGAAAATTTGAAAACTTTTTGCCAAGGAACAATTAAAATACCTATAATTTTCTTCTATATTGTCATTCTTTTTTTTTCTTCCTCTTAGAAAAGAAAAAAAAAAAAAAACCAAACAACAAACAGACAAGGTGACACTAATCTTGAAAATAAGTGCTATGCACAGCTTTTGCATCTAGATTTCATTCTTTGTTTTTTGCTATCTTCTCTATTTCCATTTTTTTTCTTTTAATATTTGTCTTACATCCAGTCAGTAATGCAGTCTTCTTCAACTCCAAGAGCCAGATTCAGTACATAACCATAACAGTGAGACCATAGCATTAAACAGGCACACATATCTCAGTTTTAACTCACCAGCACAGAAAGTTTCCAGTACTGTTAGAATTGCATGACACGTGGAGACTGTAACTATTTAGATGGGCAGAGTTATAAACATTCTCTGACAACAGATTGAAAATTATACTGCACCCTCCTAACAGCCACCTTAGGAACAAAGCGGCTGAAGAGCCATTGTTGGAAAAATACTATGGTGTGGCATAAGAGGTAGAAGATAGCACTTAAAAGCTGAAGTACGGTAGTTTTGTGCTGCAGAGCATAGTCTGAAAGAGCATCATAAAAAGGAAAGAATGAATCATGAGCTTTTGTGTGTCAGAAATGATGCTCTAATGGGTGTCAGCTGTTAGCAGATTCCTGTCATTTAAACACTTACAGTTAGTTTCCCATCACCACACTTCTCTAGGCTGAATTACCAAATCTTTATTTCTATGGAAAACCCTGCAATTCTTTGACTAAAAAGTAGGAGTTCTTTTATCTCTATGGTTTGAGCACACAAACGTATATGAACACACGAGCATGTAATGCACACGAGACTAAGGTGGACTTCTAACTACACTGAAGCCCACAGCACTTTCTTACTGATTTCAGCAGAGACAAGATCCCACCCCAGGAACTGGAAAAGGTTTTCTTGCCGTTCCAAGGCTAGCTATATTTCCTGGGCCAGGAATTGCACACAAACACAACCAAATAATAGAGGATGGAAATCTCTGGGTAAGTGCATGAATAAAACAATGGGAAGCCAAGTAGCTCAGGCATGATTAGAAAGGGGAAGGGCGTCTCCTTCTGCACTGTTGAATTGACCATTAGTGGCAGAGTGGCTTTTAAATTTAGAGTAATTCTTCCCGTCTGTGCACTACTTGAGGTGTTCACCCAATGTTTGCCTGTATTATTAAAGGATTGAACTCTGTCAGAGGGCAAAAGCAAATTACCTGCAGGGAGTCAGGGGCCAGATGAGATATACCTTCCCTGTGCTCTTTCCTTTAGTAACCAGTGGTAAAAGACTACAAGGCAGCTTTTATGTAGATGTCACATCATTCACTGACTGGAACACCCAGCTGTGATAATAGCATAGGAAATGGGGGTGGGCAAGCATTACTAATTCCTCCCTTATCCAACCTTGCTATTTGAATTATTAGCTAAATTGCCATCTTTAGAATTAATTTTTTTTCTGGTCTGCAGGTTCAGGAAGTTTATTTTACATGTTTAATTGTATATGTTATTACTTATTGGTGAGTGCTTATTTTGCCTCAGAAACATTTTTTGCCTGCATTTTGTTAAGTATTTTGCAATGCTTGATAGCCACTATTACATATCCACAGGATAAACAACAATGAAAACACTAAGGTTTTATTCTCTTTTAGAAAAAAAGAGATAATTCACATTTTTCTTACAAAAAATAATGAGACAAAGCTCAAAACCTCTCACACTAATGATTATGGCATCTGGAGGAGAAAATAATCAATTCATTCAAATGCACATAAGAAAATACAAAGAAATTGCTGGATATGGACAAGACATACAGCTTTCTGTTGATTCAAAATCTTTTTGCTAATTCCTCCTAGTCAGTCTGAATACGAAAGTGTTAAATGAAAATTTTGCAATGTTTTGAAATGATTTTTTTTCTTGCATGAAAGATTGAACTGATTAATCCACTTTTATTTTAATATTGAAAATACAAATATTCTTAAAAGAACACAAGCTACAAACTGTTTCAAAAAATAGCAAAACAAAATTAATGTTTGTTATTTTCTCATACTTTTTTTCAACTGCAAAAACACCCTAAAAATCTCTATTGCTCCTTGTTCTACATGCCATAGTTGGGAGTTACTGAGTACAGGAGAGAGGTGTAGTTGGGCTGTGATTCTCCATAAGCACTGTCTGCAAGTTCCAGCACATCTAAACTGTATATGGAATTCACTCAAACTAGAGCTACATCGCCTCTAGCAGTGTGCATGCTTAGCATAACATCACAGAACAGTTTCAACTGGTTGCAACTGATTTTTGTGTTTGTAGCTCATTAAAACAATCACTTATTAAAAACAAAACAAGCAAAAAAAGCTATTATTCCTTCCTTTCTTTTTTTTTCCTTTCTGAAATCCATTCTGAATCCCTTCAGAAATCTATTCTGAAAATCCTTTCTTCCTCTATATCTCCATGCATGATCTCCTAATACCTTTCCTCAGCTCCACGATATCTCTGAATTTTCCAGGCTCTCCCTCAGCCTTTACACCTTGCAGTTTTATTTCCTTTTTCTCATTCAGCCACCTCTGATCCTGCATTGTATAGGTGAGAATTAAAGCTGTCCAAAGACTTATTTTCAAACATGAGGACAGTTTTTTTCTTGGGTTTTATGATATCTATCCATCTGTATATCTTCTAGTCTCTCTTTGCACTATGTTGCAACAGGAATATTCCAGACGATTCAAAGGAACGTGTTGATCTTTACATGATAAGTAAGTAGTGGTAATTTTACATTCACATTTGTACGGTGTTACCTGAGGGAAAGGTCTTAGTAAACAAGATGATGCTTGAAGCACTAGGTCCTCCTCACTGCTGAAGACCCTCTAAATTGAGTTGTTCCAGTATGAAGCTGTTCTAGTTCAGGACCATCTCTGAACCATACATGGTTAATATATGTCAATTTTTCCATTTCAAACTGTGAATTTACTTTTCACTTTTCTTTCTTACTTCTGATACTGATACTATTTCCTTGGGTAGTTCATGTGCATCCATTCATGATGATGTAGAAGCTGCTGGATGATAATTTTCATGCAAAAACCCCCACCAATATTGGTTTTGAGGGGTTTTGGGGGGTTTTTTGGTTGGATTTTTGTTTGGTTGGTTTTGGTTTTTTTCTGACTGATGAGCATTTGGGAAGTGGTAATAATGGATTTCCTTCACCTCATGCTGGCATACTGCAGTATTCACATGTGGGAAGAGAATATATGCGCTAGCCAACTGTCAGCATGTACAGATTACATTTGCTCTTCATGTAGCCAGAATGCCATTAAGACTGTTAGCAACATCACCCTTGGCAGGGAAGTTTCCCTTTGAGACTGAGGGACATTTAATTCTCATCTGGCTTTGGCAAACAAGTGGATTGCTTCCAGTACATCTGGTATATGTCATTACAGTAAAACCAACAGGCACTGATAGCAGCAACAAGGCTGCTGGTGCTTCATTCATTCATAAAAGCTTCATTCTTACCCAGTACGCCACCTTTTTATCAACCTTCATGTTAAATAACAGGCAGTCTTGGGAGGCCTCACACTTCTTTCAAAGTTGATTGTGAAGGAACAATTAAGCCTGAGCTCTTGCTGCAGCTCCAGGAAAGTTTTGAAGGTAAACTGAGCCACAGGTGTAAGGATGTAATTTTACTCTTACAGAAATCTCTGGTGAACAAGATGCTCAATCTGATTGAGCTTCTTAATCATGATGAAAAGTCATTCTGACATAAGAAAAATCTTGGCTGAGATCTGTATATTTCAATGGGTTAAATGTTTATGATACTGAACATTATGTTGGACTACGGCTTTTGTTCTAGTTAAACTTGAAAAGTACCTCTTACATTTTGATCATTTTTTCCTCAGCTTTATGCACAGGTGGGTTAAAAAAAAATAGAAATAAGGTTGACCATTTAATTTGGTATTCACAGACCATCTCCCAGTGTCCTAGAATGAAGATTAGCTCAGATTTACTCTACAGAGATGTTTCAGTAGTCCAAACACTTATGATGAAGCTAGCTTTAAAATAAGAGTATCATACTGAAAACAGTACTCAATAGTTCTGATAATATGGAAGATGTGGAGACTAATATCTCTAAAATCGCAGAATATTCTCAGTTGGAAGGGACCCACAAGGATCATCAAGTCCAACTCTTAAGTGAATGGCCCATGCGGGGGTCAAACCCACAACCTTAGTGTTATTAGAACTATGCTGTAACCAACTGAGCTCATCTCAGTCAGATACTTTATAACACCAATCAGCATCCTCAGATGAGGTCATACTTTATATCAGAGCTGATATTTCATTACAGTCCATTTGAGAAATGTTTTTAATTTCTGTCATATAAATTTAAATTGCTTTACTTAAAAAAATCTTCAGTGATGAAGATAAAGAAATAGAAGAATATCTATAGTAAAACATAACAAAGGAAAAAATTCAAACATATAATACATCCAGTTCAGACTTACCAAATCTTACAATGAGATATAGAAAATGAATGGATATTTGATCAAATCTTTGAAAACAGAAGCTCATCTTATGGTATTATTGAATTTTAAATTATTGTAGGTTATTTTTTTTTCAACTTGAATCCATCTCAACTATATGTATGAAAGGAAATTTAATTAAATTAATCAGTGATATCTCAGACAGAAAGTCTGAGATATCAGCACAATTGTCACTGTAAAAATAGTAGCAAAAAGTCACCTACCTCAGTGACCAATGCAGAAATATTTCATAATAAAGTTAAAGCAAATTAATTTGTCACCATTGTCTTTGGTTAGCCCAGGAACCAGGTGTGACTATGAAGACTATTCAAACCATTACTAAGAATCAATCAAACCTTACATAGTCTTTCTGAACATATACTACCACATTACAAATTTATTTTCAGTTTATAGATGTTGCTGAAACCTTAGGCTGTAGATTTTGTGAAGGGACTGGTCTTTTTATACACTATAATCTATATATAATCTATTTACTAAAATGGAATTTTCATCTCTGGGGTTTGCAGGTTCGTTATGCTGGTTAGGGAGATCCTTTTATTTAGTAGTCACTTTAAATCTACTTCACTTCTGTAGCTATTCAGATTGCTATTACAGTGGTGTGATCCCCTCACCTTTTAGAACATGTATTTTCATGTTTTAGTTCCTGACCTAGCTCTCTAAATTCTAAATTCTTCATATAAAATTTCCTGATAATGTCATATTTTTGACTGCTCAGAATTTTCCTCTCATCTCTCAGGACTAAATTGTTCCTGATGTTTTTTAAATATACATTTATAAATATATATATGCATGTGTGTGATTTTGCAAAAATCATTGCTATTTTAAACTCTGCAGACTCTGCAGTTTTCTTCAGTAAAAATATCAATTATGAAAACCAGCTGAGCAATGCTGGCTTATAAAGAAAAAAAAAAAAAAAGCATGCAAGGCTAGAACACCCCTTTCCCCTGTTCATTTACACATTTAACACACACTCATAGTCAGACGTCAGATATGGAGATGACTGAATTTAACTTAATACTTTGCAAATGCTGTGGGAGACCTATAAACTGCACCCCTCAATCATCAGGGAGAGCTGAAGTTTTTACCTGGGATTTGGGAGAAAAATACGAGGTCAAGGGAAGAAGATGGATGACCATTGGGTTTGGTCATTTTATAATAAACCCTACAAAGCAAAGGTAAGCATAACTACTATTCTATAAATCACATGCTCGGAGGAATTCTTTGAGTTTAATTGACTTTTTTTTTTTTTTTTTTGCAGTGTGCCAACTTAAGTCTGGGCATTGCACTATCATGAAATTCAGTTCACATAATTTTAAACCCAACACCTATGAGACTTTTATCACATATAATCTCTGACAGCCTTTCATAATTTGCCAGCCATTATACTTTACAAACTTGTCTACATTCTGCTGTTATCATTAGCTTAATACTATAACTGGAAGTTTTTAAGGCAAAAAAGAAAAACAAAACAAATCAGTCTGTTCTGTTCTATGGCTAGGATTCCTAGACACCATGGAAATAATAAATAATAAACAATCACTTCAAAACACAGAAACAAAACCCTGTGTCCCTTTCCTATTACTTTTCTTTAGCTTCCTAGCAAGTGTGGTGCCTTTCTGCATTAAGTTAAAGAATGATCTTGTATCCAGTATGCACACCCACCTGTGATTCTTGTTCTGTATATTCATAGTGTTTAATTGTATATAACTGTAATATATGTGAATATATATATATATATTTTCTACAACAATTTTCTTTTGGTACTTTTTTTTTTCTCTCGGGATGGGGCAATCTGCGTGGCCAAAAGCTGGGGTTGTCAGGGAGCCAACCCAAAACTTCACACCACCATAAAGCCTCTTAAACACTTTTAATTCAGCTCTCTTCAGAAAAGTTAAATATGAGTTGGAGAGATGAGCAAAGAAGAACTGTCTAAAGTTCAACAACGGGAAATGCAGGGTCCTGCACCTGGGGAGGAATAACCCACTGCACCACTACAGGCTAGGGGCTGATCTGCTGAAAAGAAGTTCAATGGAGAAGGATCTGGGGGTCCTGGTGGACAGCAAATTGTCCATGTGCCAGCAGTGGCCAAGAAGGCCAGTGGTATCCTGGGCTGCATTAGGAAGAGCAGTGCCCGTTGGTCAGGCAATGTGATCTTGCCTGTCAACTGAGCCCTGGTGAGGTCACATCTGGCATACTATGTCCAGGTCTGGGCTTCTCAGTAAGGGAGAGACATGGAGCTCCTGAAGTAAGTCCCATGGAGGTCTAGCTACTGAGTTGATTAAGGGCCTGGAGCATCTCTTCTATGAGGAAAAGCTGAGGGAGCTAAGCCTACTCAGCCTCAAGAAGAGGACACTGAGAGAGGACCTCATCAGTGCCTATAAGCATCCGAAGGGAGGGTGTTAAGAGGTGAGTCCAGACTCTTCTTGGTGTTGCCAGGCAATAAGACAAGAAGCAAGGGGAAGTTCCACTTGAATAAGAGGAAGGACTTCTTTACTGTGCATGTGACCGTGAACTGGAACAGATTGCCCAGAGAGGTCATAGAATCTCCCTCGACGGAGATATTCAAAAACCATCGGGGTGCAATTCTGTGCAATGTGCTCTGGGATGACCCTGCTCGAGCAGAGAGGTGGGATGACCCACTGTGGTCCCTTCCAAAATTATCTCTTCTCTGATTCTCTGATTGAGCTCTCCATAAGCTATATTTTTTTCCTATCAATTGAATTATTTCTGCAGTTCTTTCTTTCTTTGACCCACTTTCCCAGTTTAGACAACAGAACTACATTCAGGACTTCAATATCAGTGTCATCAGTGCTCTGCAAATGTGACCACAACTTCTCACCCTTAGTCTCTGATTTATACCTCTGAGCAATGCACAAGCCTCTTTTGGCACTTCATTTGAACTGCTAATGTTGAATTGGTTGTCTAAAAGTTGATTTCTGTGGGCAGACCCATATATGCTGCTGTGTAACATGAATCTTACCTATTTGAAAGTGTTCTGAATGTAAGTCTATCTTGCAAACAAAACCCATTTTCATTTCCTATGACTGCTTATATTTTGTTGTTTTCTGCATTTCTAAACTGCAAGTATTTTATGTTCTAGATAGTGTCTCAGGACTCCAGTAACTCTTTGATGCCCTTCTTACATGGGCGCACCCTGTTCTCTTGCATGGGGGTACTGCTTTTTTTGTAAAAAAGCTCAGGCTGTAGTCCTAATCCAGTTAATAAATACCTTTTTTGATACTGATGGGGTCTTTTTTTTAACTCTGAACTTTGCATTTCAATTACCAAAATGTTGTACAACATTTTCAAAATTGTGCATGTTCACCTGCTTACATCAATAAATCATTTCAATCCATGAAAGAAAGAACTGTGAGCCTTGAGATTATTATACACCCACTTTTTTCTCAGGATTTTTTAAAGAAAAGTGATATGAGGCTGCAGTATGAGTACAGGCATACCATGCTGTCATACCAGGTTGATCGTGGATGTGGGTTATCAATACCATCAAAAGGAGTGTTCTGAAAGAAAGTGTCCTAAAAACCTTATGGTCTAAGTAATCCAAAGCCTGGACTAAACAGAAGAAGAGAAATTCATTCCTAACAGAGATGTGAGGGACTCCTCTGTTCTGTAGTGTTAAGTCACTGTAGTTCAGCCTGGTTTTTTTGAGTCCCAGCTGACAAAGTTAGTTTTGGAAATTAATTTGTAAAGTTAATATGCTATTCCCATGAATGGAAGTACGAATTCTGCAAATATGATTTCTCAATTAATTCTTACTCTAAGAAAGTAATGAAACTAGTGTAGTTGTTTACATGTGCTAAAAGTAATATGTTAATGGACCAGCCATAAAAAAAAAATACTCTCTTGAAATAAATTATATAAATGGAACTACAAAAGTACTTTTTACCATAAAAAAATAGAAAAATAGAAACGTTTTTCACTTTCTGCATACAGTACGCAGACCAGAAAGTATATTTTTTTTCTCAGTAGGAATGCAAAAAGTAATTTCTTCTTATTTTAATATAAAGCCTGAATTAAGTGTATCCTCCACTGCTGGTGAAGTAAGTCCTTTAGCAGTGTGTGGCCTCTGAAACCAGAACAATGGTTTCAAGAAGAGTTTAAAAAGTCTTAGTGCTACCACTGCACTGTTATTCAGCAATCTATTTTAAACTGAACATGCAATTTTCAGTCAGTATATATAAATTCAAATAATCACTTCATTTGCAGATTCAAGTTACACAAATCATTAGTGAAAATTTCTTTAAGAGCACAGAAATTTGCTATATACCTGACTGACATTGTGTTTACCAAATGACAAGCTCTATGTTTGTTGCTGAAGAGTTTACTATTTTCCTTTTTGAGTATTCTGGTCTGTACCCACCATCACACACGAAGTAGGTTTTCTTAAAAAAAATGTATAAGGAGAAGGAATTTAATTACATTTCCAAATGTGTGGCTGAATAGGTTGGATATATTCAGGTAACAATGATCTTTAAATAATTTGTAGTGAACAATTCGCCTTATAAATGTTAATTATGTATAATTCATCTTCTGATTAAACCCATAAATTTATATTTATTTTGTATTTTATGTGTGTGTTGATTAACTACACTTTCATCTACAACTCTGAATATGATTGCTTTGTATAATCTGGTTGTGGGGTGGTAGGATTAATTTTCATATGTTTATATGCCATGCAAAGCTATATTTCTTTGCTTTTATACACTGTGTAAGCTAAACTTTATATATGAAGATGGGATTAAATAATATTGTTTTCAGGGAGTGGACAGAGAACATATTTGGAGCAGAAATAATATAGATCCATACTTAAATAGAAAAATAGATTAATAAATAGATATTACTCTAAGAAATGTTATAGAAAGAGCATGATAAATAGATAGATGGATAGACAGACAGACAGACAGATAGATAGATAGATAGATTTGGATCTCCTTTTTTTAGCCGATTCAAGCTTATTATATTTTTACTTACAAAGCTGACATAGCTGAGAAGAATAAGTTCATATGCAGACTAAACAGAAATGTTCAGAGCAAAAAAATAATAAAATAGGAGGATAATGATGGATACTCCTAATAGAAGGGTCTGACAGTCTTTCCATAAAGTACTTTATTCCAAATCATGTCCATAAACTTGTTCTGTATATGCATTATATTTTTTCTGTGTCTCCCTTGCTGGTATGAATTCTTCTAATTAGAGTTCTGGCCAGAAAGAAAAGGAGACTGAAGTTCAGAACAAATACAGCATCATCATTATATAAGAATTATGCCTTATGCATCTGTCCATATCATGATTGACAGTCATAGTTTTTGACTTACAGTCCATGAATTTATATACATACTACACAGACATCTTATTCCATAAAATTACTAGGGCATATGACCTTGAATAGTGTATTTGGAGACATACTAACTATTTATGACACCATAAAGAGCAATTGTTAATTTCTCCCATAATAATGCTGATTATGATAGTTAATGTTGAAAAATATTAATTTTCCAATGATTTTTAAATGTATTTATTTTTAAGAAAAAAACACTTCTAAATGGAAATGAGATCTTGAGTAATTTAATGAGATGTATTTTATGATATGAAAGTTTCATTGCAACCACATTTATTCTGTTTGTGTCTTAGTATTTCCTTGGATAATGAAGTCCCTTAGACTTTTGCTCTTTTAAAAATTTGCATTTGTGCTTACTTGTTCATATGATCAAAATCTAAGTTAAATAATCTCTATCGCCCTAATTTCTTCAGACTCCCAGAAGACATTACCTCTTAATACTTTCTTTTCATTTGAAGAGAGACCTGGTCTTTCATATTTCTTTAGCTGTATGTATTCTGCCCATCCTCTCCTCTGTCATTTTTCCTCTTGTTCTACTTTCAGTATAATGAAATGAGTAGGGTTGCCCCACACCACATTCCAAGGTAGAAAACAGTTCTAAGACTTGAAGAGATTTGCCCAGTTTTATGTGTCAGTCAGCAGTTATAACCTAAATTTTATGTTAGATGGTAAATCATGTACTTTCTGATTGCAAAATTCAGTCATTTCTTGTTTTGTTTAGTTTAATAATATTTATTTTGGATTCAATGTCACTAATAATCCTCTATGTTCTTTACTCTCTAGCCTGTAAATAGAATAAAGACAAGAAAAAGAGTTTCTAATGTTTGTGTAATTTATAGACATATGTATAAATTTATATAGAAATACAAAATTGGATCTATGTCTTTATCACTAGTTGTTGTAATAGGATTAATCAGAAGAGGTTAAGATGAGAAATGAGGGAGAGCATCATGCCCAGGAAGAGACTAATGTCAAAATATTGAGTAAAGAGAAGCAAAGGGCTGGAGTTCAGGGGGGAAGAAAAGGGGCACAGAGAACAGATGTGCAGTTTGGGGTGGGACAATGGTGCACAGACTGTTAGAAAAAGGAAATGGTAAGAGAAGAGGAAGGGACATTCAGTAACTGTTCAGAAGGGAAGGCAGTCAGGGAGGGTGATTCAGCAGCTTAGCCCAGCCAGAATTAAAGGAAATGATGGCAGTTAGGGGTTAAGTCTTCAACATGCAACAAGAGGAGAAAGGATGATGATTGGAGATGATTGGAAAAAAGTTAAAGAATCTTGGAGGGCAAGATGTTGCAATGAGTGCAGCGCAATGGGACACCCTTAAGAAGCTGAGGTTTTATGAATCTCATCTTTAGTGTCAGTCTTGCCAACAAAATGTATAGTCTTGCTGAAATCAGAAGAACTCACTTACAGACCCATGTTAATTGCCTTCTGCCATGTTCACAGAATGTGTTTAAAGGGTTTCAGTACTAATGAACAATCAGGGATAAAAATTGAATATAAATACTTCATATTGCACTTTTTTTTGAGTGTTGTATCATCACATATTTCTAGACTAAAGTTCTGTATACACTATTGAGGATTTTAATTGTGTTAAAGAGCCATGACGAATATTTTAATGTGGATAGAATAATAAAACAAAACAAAACCAAAAACAAAACAAAAAAAAGAAGCAAACAAGCCTCATTGTCCTCTCTTGTTATTTATTTTGGATCACTAAGGGAAAATAGTGTTAAATTCTCATTTAACAGAAGGTCTTAAGGCCCCTTGAACTCAAAGGAACAGGTTTATAGTGACACTAATGAACTGTATTTTTTTTTCTGTAGTTTTATTTCACCAGTCTTTTTTTATCCTCTCAAATGCAGCCCAACTTTTCATCTTTAAAACCTTTATTTAGTAGTGAAAGGATATCTCCTCTTTTTTCCGGTGTGATGAATTGAAGGAATGTCATAAAAAGCATTCCTGAGCATCAAAATGACTGAGGTTATCTGATGGGTTAGAAATGTCTGCTGTGCAGTCAACAAGTATCTCTATCCCTCTCATGCAGAATACATATAAATGAGAAACATAATCACATATTACACCAGAACATACATTTTCTTTCCTTTCACTTTAACTTTGCATGACAGTGATATTGCATGTCAAAAAAAACCATTTTTACCTTAAAGTGAGCCAGTTGTTTCACTCAGACTTTGGAAATTCTGTTAGTTCTCCAGTACTCTGTATATTTCTATATTAAAATAAATGCATCAAAACTATTTGTGCCTAGGTATTGTGACCTTTTGCATGTATATATATTCATACTCCAATGGCCAATCAAAAATTCAGTTTAGGAAGGAAAAGAAATCTTATATCTTGCTTGCAGTTCTCATGCTCAGTGATAATTTTAAAACAAATCAGGGAGTTCTGATGAAAAAAATATTGCATTAAATAGGTAGGGCTACTGACAAAGGAGGTTTGGTTTGGCTTGTGTTTTTTTTATGTGGAAGCAGTTTTTACTGCATGAGGTGGGTGTAGGTTTTAGCTGGAGTAGAGTTAATTTATGAAATTTTGAAACTTAAGCTGAAAGTAAATGCAAAGTAAGCATACCATTTGAGGAGAAGAAATACACAAATAATCCCAACTGGAGGCACCCACCAGGGATATCAATCGCACTGATTCAGGTGAAGAAGTGAGGATGCTGATGAGCCCTTTAGCAGACACATCCACAAACACTAAGCCTTATTCTGCTTGAGGAAGGCAAGCATTAATGACTACAGGGATGCTTGAAGAGTGAGCTCAACACATACATAAATAGGTACTGGGGTGGGGAGAGGGAATAGATAATGGATCATTAATAAATACCAATCTTTTGTGAAGAATATTTTGTTATTAATTTCTTAATTTTTCTCATAAATACTAATATTGTAATGGTAGTAGTAGTAACTTTATTGCATTTGATTATTTAGCTAAAGCATTAATTAGGCAAAGAGTTAAATCTTAGTTCTACAAATAATGCATTCTGTGTGCCATCACTAGCAGAATTTGAATATAGTACAAGTAGGATGAATGGGACTGGATTGTGGACTACCTAGGGAGAACTCCATACAAAAGGTTATTCACAAGTTCAGGGCAGCAGATGGAATGTATCTAGCAATGCAGAGGGTACTGACTGGTGTGAATGTGAATTCACCATCTATCATCTTCAAAAGTTCATGGCTATTGGCAGAGATTCCTGATGACTGAAAGAGGGCTGTTTTCACAGAACTCTTCAAGAAAGACAAGAAAGAAATACCTGGTAAACTTTGGACTGATCAGCCTAACCTTAGTCCTGAGGAAGATTACAGAGCAAATCTTCATTGAAGTCCTGTGCAGGTACAAGTACAACCTTAGGATGATCAGAGGCAGTCAGTGTGAATTTATAAAAAAGAAAATTATGCCTGATCAATTTGTTGCTTTCTAGGATGAGACAACTGCCTCCTTGGCCACGGGAAAAGCAGTGAATATATTCTATTTTTACTTCAGTGGGATCTTCCACGCCGGTCTTCCATAATATTCTTAAAGAAAAATTGGTGAGGTGGGATTTCAAATTGCCTGAAACACTGGGCTCAAGGTGTTGGGACCAGCAGCACAAAGAACAACTGGCAGCTAGTAGTAGCCCTCTGGGACTGAAATGAGGGTCAATGCTGTTCATCCTCTTTATTTATTAACTGAAGCTGGGATGACATGCACCTCTGAGAAATGCATGGATAATATCAAGTAAAGGAGACTGCCCCATGCTCTAGGGCATGGCTACAAATGGATGACCTTAGCGGTTTGGAAAATTGGGCTAACAGAAACCTCAAAAAGTTTAAAAAGGCAAATAAAGAGTCCTGTATGGAGTAATATCTTTCAGAAGTACCAGCTAGGTGCTGCTGGGCTTGAAAACACTATTGTAGGAAAAATATCTGAATGCCTGGTGGATAGCAGCCTGAACATAAGTCACCGTTGTGCCTCTGTGTCAAAGAAAACCAGTCACACATGAAGCTGTATCAGGATAAGGGAAATGATTATTCCTTTTGATTCAGTGATTGCAAGACAGATTCTTGAGGCAGTATGATCAGCTTGGAGCTCTCTGTTACTTTAAGAATTTGAAAAGACTGGAGAAAGTCCAGTGAAGGACCTTCAATATGGTGAGCCACTGGAGTACATGATATATAAGAAAGAGACCAAGAGAACTGGGTTTGTTCAAACAGATGGAAAAATAATAATGGAGACCTACTTGTTTTCTCTAGTTACATACTGGTTTGGTATATTGGTATATTTCTCTAATTACATAATGGTTGGAAGACAGAGCTAGAGTCCTTTCAGAGATTAGTTTAGCATCTTAGAATCACTAAGGTTGGAAAAGACCTCTAAGGATTAGATGGGAAAGTAAAAGCAAGCTGTGTATACATAGTTCAAAGATCAAAAATCTATTTGTTGGCACCCAGAATTGTCCTCTTACATAGTTCACTCTATTCTCACCTTTAGCAAAATTTCTTGGCTTTAATTTCTGGGAAAGTCACTGATTTTTAGAGCTATTGCTCTAAAACTACTTGGGCAAAACACATTTTTCTTTTCTTTTTATTTCTTTTTGTTTGTTTGTTTTTAAGTAAGCACCAACTTAATAAAAGGTTTTCTTGGAAAAGAATATTTTGGCAATAGACCTTTCAGCTTAGTGCTTAGAAGCTACAAACTACTTAGCTTTGAAAAAAAAACAATTTCATAGAATCATAGAGTGGTTTGGGTTGAAAGGGACCTACCATCTTGTTTCAACATCCCTGCCATGGGCAGGGACACATTTCACTAGACCAGGTTGCTCAGAGCCCCATTTAACCTGGCCTTGAACACTTCCAGGGAAGGGACATACACAGCTTTTCTGGGCAACCAGCTGTGGGTATTAGGGAACCCCAAACGTAGCACATCATTGGTTTCCTCTTCCCTGGAAGGGCACCTGCACAGAGATAGTACAACAGGTAGTGATCAGAAGTTACAACAAATAGGGCAGTCAAGCACTGCAACAGGAAACCAGAGAGGCTGTGGAAGCAGCTGCCTTGAAGTTATTCAGCACTTCACCAGCCAGACCCATGAGAAACTGCAAGTAGTGTGGCCCTGCTATGGTCAAAGGGCTAGCCTATCCATGTTGCCGCCAGAGAATTCTTTCAACTTAAATTACTCAGTAATTTTGTGATTTTAAATTTGAAAAGAGAGGATAAGTAGTCTTCAGGTCAGTTTCGTATCTCAGATACTATGAAAGTAGAAATCTTATACTAGTAATCTGAACTACTCATCTAAAGCTACCCAATGCAAGAACTTTTGCTGATTATGAAATAGTTTAGATCACTAATCTGGAAAAAAAATATCTAATTTATAGCTAAAGTGAAAGAAGTCAAATCCTTCTTCCCCTAAAATCATTCTTGCCCCAGTCCTTTCATCAGCTTCAGTGTATTACTGAACTTTTAGTACTAACAGCATCTTAATTCTAGAGCTTTCCCGACTGTGTCAGCACAAAATTACTCTTTTTTGACTGATTTACATTTATACCATTTTTATTTTAAAAAATCTATTTAGTTATATATCTCAAATTCAAAAATATCATTACCAGTTCTATTATCAGCTGGTTCTCCTACTAATGCTGATGTATATTTGACCTTCTCTTCCAGCCAGAGGGTTGATTATATCACTAACAGCCAAAAAAACCCCAATGTACAAATGATCAATTCTCAGGCATTTGGTTCTATCCAGATTATGTTTCTGCCCATACTATGACTGAATATTAACTTCTGAAAATCAAAGCAACAGAACTAAAATATATCCTCTTGTTTTTTCTGTGTTTGTTTTTGTCTAATGGAAAATATTTATACTTTTCTGTAAACACTAACTTTACAAGCAAGGGAACTTTTTTCACACCTTAAATACATTATAAAATTCCTGATAAATACATTTGGTTTATCAATAAGGATCTAACCCCTTATTTGAGGGGAAACTATTTTTAAATTTTTAAATTTATTTTTTAAACTATTTTTAAAAAGTACTTTTAAAAAACTGTGTTGCCCAAAACAATTTCGTGGACACCTTCATGAAGGAAATGAAAGCCTTGATCAGTTCCAGTGAAATCAAAGACTGGAAAGAAAATGGCTGAGGAAATTTTTGGACTCTGGTCATCTTGAAAAGTGCTTTCTTTG
>JAWWMP010000116.1:76028959-76079757 GCA_035047865.1 Dendrocincla tyrannina | reverse complement strand
CTTTCTTTGTTGTTGTTGTCATCTTCTTTATGTGTAGGGATACAGAACTGACAGAGATCAAGGGATACTATTTACAGTACTATCCATTCAGCTACACTTTGTGCATTATCTGAAAAATTTAATTATTCCAGATTGCTTTGTCCCATTAGTAGTTCATTCATCTAACCACTGAGATATGCTTTCTGCATTCTTGCTGATAAGCATGAAGTGGTTCCTGGAATAAATCTCAGGATTTTTTGGCTAGCACTATTTAACATTATCCAGGATGCATTCCAATATTCACTGTGTTTTTCTGCTTTTCCTAGTATTCAAGTATTTCAGGATGTGCTTGTTTGACATGAACACCATGAATGTGATGCTATTATTCATAAGTGTTTTTTGATCCCTGAAAAATGGAGCAATGTGCCTTGCTATCTCTAAGCATGGTTCAAAGGATTGAGTAAAGTGGTGATACTCATTTCCTGATTTCCAGATGACTGAGTTTTCCAGTGTCACTAATACTCATGCACTTAGAATTTCACTCAAACAAATCCCGGTCTTTTCTCAAAGGACTTCTCCATTTCACCCAGCCTGCACTCCTGGCAGCAGTGAATTGGTGATCAGTTTGCAGTAAGTCCAAGGGAAAATGGAACATTTGCCAGAACACATACTTGTATTTCTGATTTGCAAATCCAAGGGAGAGATAAATTCATATAGTGAAGAGGATTACTTAATTTCTTTGATTTGCCTCCCAATTTCTTGCCAAAATAATAGCTGAGGTTTTCTTACACTTCACAGCAACTTTATGTCTATTGAAGCCATTACAGACAGGCTAGTGCCTCTTTGGGACAAGAAGTTAACTTTAACCTACTTTCTTGATATAAGTCTATATTTTTATAACATAATACATAAGTCAAAATCAGCATTGCTCATAAAGTGTTCATAATGTGTAATATACTCCTTTATATATATGAGTATAGGTATTAATATACATATGGATCTGAGACAGATTTTGCTATCTAGACTGTGGCACCTTGGAGACACTATAGATAAATATTCATGGGTTTCCAGTATTCCACTTCAATTTCAATGTTCTTGTAGATTTCTAAAGCAGAAATTAAAAACTGAGACAGAAACAGAAATTGAAACAAGCTATAAATATACTATCTTAATTTTTTGTGGGTTTTTTTGAGTTGAGCAATACTTAGTTCTCACCCAAAATTTTTGCAAAGGAGTTGGAAAGTTTAGCTATTGGAAGACTAGCACAAATGATTCTACAAAATATACATGTCAGCCTGAAGTGTTAGTTAATACAACTGTCTGCTAAGCTTTCTGGATGCCTCAGACATTTTTCATTGTTGAAATAATAGAGAAGAACTGGGCTTCCCTACATTCTCCCATGTCAATATATATTAAAACATAATACTTGGAATTTCCTATAAGTCTCATTTAGGATATTGCTCAAAGCTACACAAAAATTGTCTCCAACTATTTTTACTTTTTATTCTAGATGAATATTGTACTTTTGGAAATATTTTTTTTTAATTAAAAATATTTAGCATGGGAAGTCCCAATAAATCACAGTCTAATAATACACCCAAACTTTGATTAATAAGGCCACTTTCTGGCAAAAAAAGAAATACCACTAAGAAAAAAGAGTACCTGAAGAGTTTACTGTATTGAGCCAATCACATTAGTCAGTGGCTAAGAACATAATATGCCAATATTCTGAGGATACAAGTTAAGATAACAGAAGATTTCCAGACTAACACTTACTATGACAGAATGTTTACAAGATTCTTCCTAACAGGTCATTGAGGATGCTACAAAAACCTCTGATGACAAAGCCACTAAGTGTATCCAGAGAGGTTATAAACACTAGTGTTTTTGCAGGGTGACAAGAATCTGGAAAAGAAAAAGACTATGAGATGAAAAAATATAAAGTACAGAGTCTGAAATGGCAGGTATAAACATTGTAAATTATATTCTGAGAAAGGCCACAGTGTGTGCCAGCAAAGAGAATTGCTGGCTATCAAAGTCTTGGAGGGGGAGGAGAGGGGGAAAGGAAGAAAAAGGAGGTGTGTAGTTATAAACTGCCTAATGGGAACTTATCTCATACTTTGCTGACCTGGCAGAAATATTTCTGGTGCCAAATGCCCTTTCACAGCTCAACAGGCACCAGGTTTCCCACCACACATGAGTTTTTCTAGTCTTCACTGTGCTGTCTGGAAATGACAAAATGAAAAAGTAGCTGGGTTTGACACATCTTCTTTCTCCAAAACCAGTCAATGAACATTTGTTGGGTCATTTCTTGATAGTCAGGACCTATGGAAAAATAAATTTGTTCTATATTTGCCACTGGCAATGGGTGTCCTTAGAGGTAAAACAGATATAGGAAGGGAGCTATGAATAACTCCTACCATCTATCTTCTTTTTCTATGATACTGGGGGAAGAAGGAAAATGAGCTGCAAGACTAAGGACTAGAGAACTGTAGGGGACAATGATGACCAAAAAAACCCCTGCCATTAATAATTGCTCCATAGATAATCTCATAGTGCTTTTTTGTTAGACAATATAGGCTTACGTAAAATAAAGCTAATAGCAGTATGATAAAGTTTCTTTTCATTTTATGAAACTTGGTGCTAGTTCTTCCCTCAAATATCTAGATGTGAGGTATCTTCTTCAAGTAGCAAATTTTAGATGTCAACTTTATTTTTACAAGTTTTGTAAGATTTCCATGTAAAAATTGTAAAATCAAAGAATGGGTCAAGTAGGAAGTGACCACACAGTGGGTCATCTGGTCCAACCTCCCTTTCCAAGCAGGGCAATCCTTTGTTCATACATTTCTTGGATATCTTCAGTGAGGGAGACTCCACAACCTCTCTCTGCAATCTGCTCCAGGGTGTGGTCACCCACAGAGTAAAGAAGTTCTTCCTCATATTCAGGTGGAACTTCCTGTGCATCAGTTTCTGCCCCTTGCCTTGTGTTCTTTTTGTTTGACACCACCAAGAAGAGCATGGATCCATCATCTTGTCACTTTCCTTTCAGATACTTACAAGTATTTACGATGTGCCCTCTCAGTCATCTCTTCTTGAGGTTGAACAGGCCCAGCTCCCTCAGCCTTTCCTCATAACAGAGATGCTCCAGGCCCTTAATCAACTTAGTAGCCCTCCATGGGACTTGCTCCAAGAGCTCCATGTCTGTCTTGTACAAAGGAGCCTAGAACTGGACATAGCACTCCAGATGTCTCATCAGTGCTCAGTAGCAGAATAGGATCACCTCCCTCAAACTGCTGGCAATGCTCAGTTGAAGTCCTCCTTTTCTTTAAATCAGTAGGAGTCTCAGTATCTCAGCCATAAAATGCAGCTATTGTCCTGTTTAAAAATGATAATTTATCAAAATTAATAAGTTATAAACCCAGTGTATGTTTTGGAATAGCTCATTGTTTTCTGTCCATAGAAAGGGACAAGAACTGACAAAAAGTTTAATAGCTTCTGATTAACGAGATTTACAGGATGAAGATCATTACTTGTAGGCTTTTTAACTAAATAGTAGAACTGCTGATTAACAAGTTCTTGAACAAAATATTCAGTATGAAATGGTCAAAAAATGAAACCCAGTCTGCAAAAAAATATAAAAATACTAAAGCCAAAACCTAATCTGATTCTGAAAGTGTTATACATGGAAAAACATAGAGCATCTGGTCTTTAGGGAGCATAAATCCAATTAACAGTAATGGAGCATGCAAATTCATGCCAGCCTTGGTCAATGAATTACTATTTTTTTTTCCTTATTGTTGTGACTATATTTATGTCTGTATTTTGAAGAGAAAATAACTGATATTACTTTCATTAAAAAGTATGTTGTGCTTTGGCTGACTTCTCTGACATTGACACATTAAGAACATTAATCTAGGATTGTTTTTGTGGTGTTGTTTTTTTTTTTTCTAGAGGTTCTGTGATAAGCAACGGCAGGTTTTTTTGCTAAATGTCCAAATGGTGAGCAGTATAAGTCCACTTATAAAGGCTCAAAATAAATTAATCATATCACTCAATAAGGGAAGGAAATACAGCACTATTCTAAAAGTGGCATAGCTGACATATCTCTCTGCATTATAATGAATTACTGAAACTACAGAAAAATAATTGAAGTATATACATTATTACAAAAAGAACTTCATAAAAATATCAAGGCATCCACAGGCCCAGTTGAGATAAACAATTTATGGGGCCACAGATCCTTCAAAATGAACAGCAATTCAAGAATAAAATAATTAACCATTAAAGTGTGAGTTGTAGGGTGTTAGAGAGCATACATGCCTTTATTAATTTTACAGTATAGTGTGAAACCTTTTTTTCCCATTAAAGTTAATGGTAGAATACCCATTGACATAAATGCTAACAGTATTTCATTTTTGCATTTATAAAGTATAGATCACATCTATCAACTGTGTGTAAAACAACTGATGTGAAAACTTTAAACCAAATTTCTATGACATTTTTAATAATTGTTCCCTGACTGGCCAATAGTTTGAACAGTGCATCTCAAAATGTAATTATCAGGCCTTCTGTGCCTCTGCTAGAGTCTAATAAATTTTTGGTCTAATACAAAAGTTCTTTAAAAACAATGATAAGCTTTCCAGAAATCCCTCTAAGTTTGCATTGGTTAAGAAAGGTCTGAAATTTCTAGTAATATCAGGAGCAGCAAGAGATAAGAAAATTACCCTGGAAAGAACAGTAAGATCAAAAAAAAAAAAAGTTATTTTATGACACATATTAATTGAAATTACCTTTTTCTGACTTCTCAAATGTAGGAATATTGCAGAATTCTGTTTACAAATAATTTCAAAACCATGGTATTATTAGCGTTTGCACCACTTTTGGGGGCATTTGCTTCTGTGAATGGCACTTCATCTGACCAAGATCTCTATTTACACTTGTTTACACATTGTCGTTGGGATGCCTTGACAAGAAAATTGACTAGTTCAGATTTCTCTTCCCCGTGTGAAGTGGAATGAGATCAGAACAAAGATAGATTCATGTAATCTCCCATGTGTTTTTTGTGGGTAAAATATTAATAGCCTTCACAAAATGCTGGAAAATACATAACTGGTAGCTTTACTATCATTCACACCAAGTTATACAGACTAAGAATTAAAAGTAGTTGTGCCTCATGGTCTGTAAAGCCCAAAATATGTGCAATAGGTTGGAACTATAACTTGTTGCTACTCTTTCTTAATTCATGGATTCTGAACCCCTCTTTATATCAAATGTAATACCATTAATATGATCTACAGTATTTGTTGGTCATGGCAGATAATAAAGTAATGCTTTTTTATATTGTATGCATTGTGAGGGGACTCACTATGTTCTAAATAAGGAGGCAATCATGAGTTCTGTTACATGGTTTTTAGTTATTGTTATTGAGATTTTTTTAATATTGTAAATACTGTCAGATTAATTAATTTCAGAAATTAGTTTATGTAATTTACTTTTCCAATCACTTCTCATTAAAATAACATTTTAAAAAGTTTTTTTTTCGGGGATTTAAAAAATATACAATTATTTTCAATAGCCTAAGTATGAAAGAGTCACATGTAGTCTCCACATTCTCATTAATGGTGGTCAAAAACTCTTTGGAAAATGATCTCCAGCTGATCCATGAAACACTATTTTTTGCAAATTTTAAAAATCATGAGAAAAAGAAATTATGGTCTATGAAAATTGGTATTAATACTGATCCTTTAGTTCAAAAAGGTTAAAGGATTAACAACAGGTGGTCTGTGGAATACAGAAACAACATCATTTTAATATGCTACTTTATATGTCATCTTGGGTTTTTATCATATAGTTCTAGATTTGCATATATAGAGAAATTAGGATCACAAAAGATGACTAGATTAGATTATCTAAATGTTTAATCTTTGATTTTTATCAGATTATGCTAATTATGAGTTTGGTTATATAATCTAGTTGGAATGGGACACACCAGAGTCACTGTGTATACATAATCGTAGAACAGATGTTTCAGTATGTAGGCAATTCTTTATTCCACAGTAGTTTATATCATTGTGACTTTGAAAGGGCAGCCAGGAGGAAAACATGATACAACTGTCACAGGATATGAACATTATTTGGTAAAGTCCAACAGCAAGTTGAGTAACTATTTCAAAAGGGTATTGCAAGTTTTCTGAGTATGTTATTTCTAGAGCTGTGTGCACCTGGTAATTTAGAGTGATGAAGAGTTCAATATGTTGCTGTCCCAGCTGATATTTATCTATCATGTAGTGTGTGACTAGATCCCAGTGGAGTATATATAATAATTAAACCTACGCTCTCCTAACTGCCTCCTAGATTCACTTGTAGGTTAAAGGGCACAGTCTGAAACTCTGTTCAGTTAAAAACATATTAAATATGATATTAGTGGTCTAAAGCTATATGCTTCCCTAGAGACCCCCACTTTTAATAACCTCCATGATAATAGATAAAGCAGAGGGCAGTAATCATTACTGAAATGGATTTTCTGGCAGAATTAGACATCACCTCCAGGAATCAATAATCATTTTAAGCTAACAGGGTGATTAAATGACCTTCTTTTTATTTTCCTTCATGTTGAGTTGTTTTTTATCTTGATTTAGAGCCACACATCCAGAATAAAGATAAACAGAAGACTGGCTGCATTACAGAATTGTAGTGGGGTCCATCCCTTATACAAGTAAAAGCATTTTACTTTAATGAATGTGCAATCTCTTACTTCTGAAGAATTACAATAAAAATTCCAGTTGCAGAATATATTAATGGATAGTTCTTGTTTTTAAAAGATTTGCACCATTAGCTTTGCTGCAGCAGGTGTTATGTTTTTATATTTAGTAATTTATTGCTCTAGAGCTTCCTTGAGGATATCTGTGTTGAATGATAACACTTTCATTAATCCTTTCTTTTTATACATCCTCCTGGTCTCTGTGAAGGAGTATTAGATAACTACGCATCTTTCTTTCCTCATGAAGGAGGGAGATGAAGTTGCTAACTCCAGCATGGTCTAGTTTTGATGAGCTACAGCTAACCAGGTAAGATTTTTGCAAAGTTGATTTTAAATTCTCCTGAGGTTTCCTTTCACTTCTTGAAATCCAAAGATCTCTGGTGTTTTTCCCGTCTTCTGAAAAATACCCTGTGGTGTTTTTTTTCATTTGTTTGTTTTTGATATATGAAGAGAAAGGAGTTCAAGTCTAACCAAAAGATTAGAATGCTGCATGATGAATGTCCTCAAAATATCTTATGGAATAGAAAAATCTAGAACAACACTCATGGAAAACCCCACAAAAATGATTGTGTTGTCTGTATCAGTTTGAACAATTGGAGAGGAGCATATGATAATGGTATATAATACAGTACATAATCCATACGGATAGTTGTGTTTGCAGAGTACATTGCACTCTCCATTAAAAGAATTGTTTGAGGCTGATTATCAAGCACTTATTAAATCTTTGCTGCTGTGTTTGCTTAGTTTTTTTGCAAAAGTTTATCTGTAGAAATAGAAAAACACCTGTGAAATTGAGTTTAGGTTTCATCGAAAAAACAAAAGTAACCACTTAAAACATGCTTTTTATCTCTACCCTTTTAGTATAAAATGTGTGTATTTCAGACATTTATTCTGGGACCTTACATGTCTGATCCAACATCAACAGCAGAGCATCGTGCTCTTGGCAGGGAGGAGTCAATACTGATGAGGCACTGGCAGCAGAAACAGAGGACGGCTGAGTGACGTTGTTCTCCCTCATTCACTTGGTCTCCAGACTCCTATTTACTCTTACAAATTCTCGCAATGCCTTTCAGTCCCTGACTTCACTGCTTATATCCGCTGACTGTGTCAGATGTCATGTGAGCTTCTTAAACTTCAGAAAATACCCTGGGATAGAGGATTAAGACATTTTTTGTCACCCAAAGGTAGGAAATGGCAGCTTATCTTTGCCAGTAGACGTTTCCCCTGGGGCAGGCTGATTAAACCAGATGAGAAACTAACTCCTACAGTGTTGGAGGGCTTTGGATCAGATATGCAGTAGATCGCTGTGAAGACAGCAGCGTAATGGTTGCTTCTTTTCTTTGTCTTTCACAGAAAAACAAAGAACTAAGTTTAACTAGCCCTACTACATGCCAAGATTCATAAACCAGAAATTCCAGGATTACATTTGCTGCAGATTATTTCAAGTCCACTCCCTTTATACAATTATATTCTTTTAAATCTAGTCCATATCAATACTGTATCCTCATAAAATATTCATGGAAGTAATAATGCAATTGTTATTAATTAATAATAATTACAAGGCTTTTATATTGTCTGATTTCGGACGTCATAGCTAACCATTGAAGCTATTCATAATCAATAAATAGAAGCAAATATCACTTTAGGATGGGAAGAATTTGCCCATTCACCATAGAGCCAGTCCAGATTTTAAATGTAAACTAGATACCATAGTTTTAGAGAGTCAAAGTCAGGTGAGAAGAATCTTCACATGTAGATCTCCATATACTCCATTCGGGACCTTTTTTTTCACATGTCAAGAACATAAATCCTGATATCTTCCTTTCAAATGCCATACTCAATTTCTTAATAGACACAATATTTTATTATAGAGCAGTAAATCTTTATAAGGTCAGGATTTTTAAATGGAAAGTTATGAGAGCCATATATCGAAAATATATATTATAAATATATCATCTTTGTCTAAAAGATTTCAATAGGCAAGAATTCTTGTTTTTTGAAAAAAAACATTATCTGTCCAATAAATTATACAGATGGCTTAAATCATGATCTGCTAATTATCTTGTAATGAGATTAGAAAAGGAATGATGAAAGCATTTCATTTGATCCTGCTCATATACATCTTTTGTGCAAAATTATAAAAATAAATCAGTAGCCATTATTCCATTAAATCAATGGTTCAATACAATATCAAATGCATGCTATTTTCCATGTTTTATATCTTAAAGTTTCAAAACACTTCTTTCACTGCCACATTCATGAAAGCATTCATGAGGCCCCTTATAATATATCAGGCAAAGGAAATTAGCTTTATTTAACAACATCCACTATTCCCTTAACAAAGTGCAGACAGGTCACTTCTGATCTCCATTATCACTCTCAGGTTCCCAGCTCTGCCCACTGCTTTTACAGCACAGCCTAGGATAAGCATTGCTTGTCTAGTTGATGTGTACCACTTGACTGTGCAATCCTTTTTAAAGAAAGAGAGAAAGTGATTAATTTTGGAAAACAAGTATAGTGTGAGTTCATACCTTGTGGAAACACAGTTTGATTAGTAAAATAAGTGCAAGTATTTTGATGCCAAAAAGTCACAAATGACGTAATTTATTCTCAAGTTTTATTTCTCCCACAATTCATTTCTTATTTATCTCATTATTTCTCCTTTCTGAATGTATTAATTTTTAAATATTTTCTATAATAATATAATACAGAAACCTAAAGGAATTAATGGGGAATTTGAAGATTGTACTTGTTACATATTTTCAGTAATTAATCTATTGTTTCATTGTTTTAATACTACAAGACTGGAATACACCTGACATCAACAAAATAGTTTTAAATGTCTGTGGAACCTAAACAAAGCTATACTTATAGAGATATGAATTTTAACTTTTTTTTTCCTTGCAAAGAATCAGGCTGAGTATTGCCTGTAGTAACTGTGAGAATCATGTTACTTTTATGACAAGTACATGAGCACAGTGCATGTTCTGTGCTGTTCAAAATACTAACAATAAGCGGTAAGGCAGTTCTGGAACTTAAAATTGTAACATGCAACATGAAAGGATTAAGTAGTTTAAAGAGCCACCAAAGTTTGCATTCACAGTCAAGAAACTGATACAGCCTCAATCTAAAAAGCACTTAGGGAGACATCGGAGAAAGAAAAATAATTTCATACTTAGCTCAGGTTATTGCATCTTTAAGAAGAAAATGTGTCCATTGATAATAACAAAATCAAGCATGTTTAAACCACTATTATTTTACATATCCCAAAATTATTAAAAGAAAATAAAAAAGAGTAAAAGGGAAAAAAAGCTCATCTAAATTTGGTTGATAGTCATATGAAACCTACCAAGTGTCCATACAGCTGACTTCACAGTATTTTATCATAAATGGTGAGAATTTACACTGAATTAAATAAAATAGAGATTTAAATACTTACTTACAGTATTTTCTTAAATAAAAATGATGAATTGAATTTGTACTTATGCATCTGTTGTTAATAAATAAAATAATTAGTCTCTGATTGGAGGAAAGTCATAAATCTTATTTCAGCTGTGATTGGAATACTTCTTATAAATGTAATTTAGTTTGTGTGCATTATTGCACATAATAATAATAAGATTGCTTTTATTTTTTACTATAAGAACAACTATAGAGAGTTTTTTGTTCTTCTATCCCTTTTCAAAAAAACCTGTTGGTTTTCTATTTTCTTTCATGGATCAGAGCACAAATCCTCAATACTCAACACACATTACACAATTGCTGTTTAGAGGACTAATAGGGTCAGTAAGTATTTTAAAGCAGTTTAATGTGTGGATTTTATAGGAATATGTGTAAACACAGTGGTATAAGTTGAGAGAGAAAGAGTATGTAAGTATGTTATGAATTACTGGATAACTGATTTCAGCTGAACTACAGTGGAGGTCCTATCTTCAAGTGTATTCCATAAATGCAGTGCCAAAAGGTAGGAAGAAATGTGTCTGGCAACCAGACAGTAGTTCTATTAGGCATTTATCCAAAGCTTCTCAACCACCAAGAATAGAGAGAGACTTTAGTAACTGAAACATTATTCATGTTTATTTCACTGTTCTAGATTTCTGCATATAAGTGACCACCTGGGGCCCTAAATTCAAAAGCGCAATTCAGTAAGAACCATAAGGCTCAGCTGTGAGTTTTGGTCCTTATTCAGCTGTCATATAATGAATATAGACTAACAAAACACCTTTTTGAGGCCCTTTCTCGATTCCTGATTCAATCTGGTTGCAGTTCCGGGTGCAAGGACTGTTCTGAAATGAAATTTAATGGTGGCAAAATGTGGACTTCCATAGTCTTCCATAAAGTTTGAAGCTACTACTTAGGAAAAAAAGGTATTTTGGAGTATTCATAGAATACCCATTTGCTTGCAATACTGAATTAAACAAAGAGACATAAGTCTCTGAGGAGGCTCAACATAGTTTATGATCACTTTTTGCTTCTACAATGTGTAGATAAAAAAACCAGTCTCTAAAACCCTCAAATTGGCTGAAAATTTAAAAGGAACAGTTTTTCTAATTCCGGTGTTTAAAGCTTTATTTTATTTGAATTTAGTCTAATCATAATATCCAAAGAGAAAGTGTTGTCAACATAGGAAAAAAAATAGCTAATTAATCCTAAAATAAGAAGAAACATTAGTAATTTATACCAGCATTATCAATTTAAGTCAGATTCAGTTGAAGCATGTATGTCAACAGTATCTTCCCTCCTTGACTCTAATAGAAATTAACTAAACATATATCAGGATACAATTACATTGTTATGGTTATTGCAGAGAGGTATGAACACAGGGACATGAGAGGGGACCTTCAGTTATACTGGGACAGAAACTGTGTTTGAGACTCCATGGTCACCCAACCTGATTTATCAACAAAATACTTTGCAGACTCTCTCACTCTCTTCTTTGCATTTAGTAGCTCTGTTTCTGACAGGCTTGTACACAAATCCTGACATCATTCAATTCCCCACAACCAAATTTGTAATAATGTTAGGAACTGCTGACATATGCCTCATCATGGCTAGGCTTCGTGAACAAAGATTTACAAGGGCTCTACCCACGCTTACTACAAGCACGCTGGTGGCTAAAAAGGCCAATGTGAGATAAACAAGTCCAATTGCAAAAGGCACAGTGGAAGGTCTCCATCGGCACTGCTGGCGTGACACATGCAGAGTGGCAGATCTGTAACTTTGACTCTATTACTTTCTCTTTTAGACCTTCCTTCTCCACTCCATACCTCTACTACACCTGGTGCAAAAGCAACATAAACAGCCTCCTAGTAGGCTGCAAAGAATGGCAAATCTCCCTGATTCTCATCCATCCCATTCACATGACACTCTCCCACCAGCAACCTGCCCTCATCAGCTGCTTGCTTTAATACATTAGGTAGAAATGTGAAGCAGAAGGTGGGCAGGGCAAACATTTGCAGGAAATAATGTTGTCAGCTGTGTCTGCAAGATTCAATAGAGCTTTTTTTCTGAGAGCAATAGAGGCTTGAAAATGCATTCTGTTCTCTGCTGTCAGTTGGAAACGGTGCCGTCAAATCTTTTGTTATGGCAGTGACAATTTCTGAGTTGCCTGTGTTGACACAACCCTCATGCTGTCCTTGGCTAGGTGAGTCTGGCTCTCAGCTCTGATGAAAGGAAATGAAGTTCCAAATCATTTATTTCTCATTCTGTGAATGACAAAATTCTGCAGCCTGCTTAAAACCAGTGGTGGACATAGCAAAGTCAGGAAATTTACTGTCAATATGTGAGTGAAGTATAAAGTTTATCTGTGCTCAATACTAAGCTAGATAAACTAGGGCTATGATAATCCTAGGAAATGTTACCTGAATTTTGTCTCTTTCTCAGCAGTGTTGTTTGTTGGGTTTGTTGAAGTGTTTTTTCTTATAGATGAATGTTAATCATAACTAGAGTTTTTAACATGAACATACCAGTTCTGCTGAATTTTTTGAAGAGAAAGGTTTTTCCTAAGCCAGCTGGTTAGTGGGTGTGAGTCCTGGACAGCATGCAGAGAGAAATACTAGGGTGTTATGATGACATTCTGTTGAAAAGTGAGTGAAAGAATTTCAGGTTTCTGCTTTATTTTTCCTCTCTGTGACAGGTGACTGTTTAACCCCCAAGCCACCATGATGTGGGGATCGTTCATGTTGGACCTATTCATTTTGTGTAAGTGAACATTCAATAGCATAGAGACATGGACAGTAATCTACATTATTAATGCTTTTACTGTCAGACTTGAGTCACTGTTAAGGCCCTAACTACAGGTATTAAAAATACTTTATACACAATATGTTTTATGTCAGGATGGAATTATGGAGAAAAAAAGTAAAATCCAACAGGCTTGCAAGCTATCCTCATCAGCCACATTTAAGAACATATGTTTCTGCAGCATACTGATACTCAAAGCTTCCAATTACTTTAGTGTGAGTACTGCATACGTGCTTCTTTGTAGTATTTGAAGGATTCTAATTCTACTGAAGGAAAAAATATAATGATATAATAATAAACACCCTTAATTAACACTTATTGCACAAGATCTGCCAACCTATTGTGCATAGGCAGTTAATAAAAAAAGGCAGGGAGCTGAAGGCTTAGTCCATGCTCATTTATCCATCTAAGCTGAGACAAACTTCGAGTAGCTGGCATTGGGCTTTAACAGAATAGCATTTTAATTGCTTATCAAGATAAGAAAGGTGAGTGGCTAACCACTCCCAGTGAGAATTCACTCTATTCCCTGAGGAATCTGGCTGTTTTCCTTGGCTGCATTGTTTATTTTTAACATCACTGATATATTTTTATAAGGTTAGCAGGTTGCAGTTAGCAAACTGTTGAATTCAATTTATTTTTGTTTTCATGAAAAAGCTTTATCCTCTGAGAATTTGTTCCACAGGATTTCTCCCCTTCTTTTCCAATGACTGGCAGCAGGGACACTTGGTTGAATGCCCTCTTCTATTTAGCGGAGTTGAGAGTATACTCACATACTAGAAAGTAATTTTGTTTCATTTTTTCTGCTGCATTTCTACTGAAAAGTTAAAATTCAGTACCCGAATTAATCTTTGCTTTGAGATTTTAATTATGCTTGCTGTAGCAATCTGCCTCCTCACCTTGGGAGGGTTAGATGTTTACGGAGTCCATAGCTTCCAACTCAGCCAAAATACTTTTAGAAATCAATCAGTTTTGCTTGAGTGAGTAACACTAAGAAAAGACATTCAAGATTTAAATGTAGTCAGCGCATTCTAAGTATTGGAGTTATGACACTTCATTATAAACTGGTATATATCCTACACTTTTAAATAAATGTTTCATGTGTAATAAAACCAGAGAAGTTTTATTAGACCACGATCCCTGTTATTCCAAATCACATCTTCATGTACTGGTGTCATTGTGTGCAAGCTAGTAATTTTTCATCCAGGTATTAAAGCAGCTGCATCTTTAGGAGGTCAGTGAGATCTACCAGTATGGAATAACTTTTCAAAATAACACCACTTTGTAAGCTCATTTCTGATGGAAATACCCAAGGCATGGAAACTCTTGAGAGGAGCTGCAGATGATCCCAACTTTTTGCTTTCTTTAAATACTGATTCTTTCCTCCTTCTTAAGGATCAATGTTTGGAAGAGGGATTTTATATATATATAATTTATATTGAGTTTATTAACTTATTTATTTTTCTTATCTGACAGGTGTTCATTCCAGGGATAAGCAAATGTGTATGAAGAAGGTTAAGGTATCTAAACATTAGCATCCAATTCAGCTTGAGAGTTGCCACTATTAGTGAGGTAAAATACCTTATATTGTCTAAAATCCCACAGAACAGCAGTGTTCAGGAAGGTAAATCTTTTACACAGTGTCTTACATACATATTCTTTTGGTTTCTTAGTCAGTAGAGTGTGCAGTTTAATAACCTATATGGTCACTAGGTGAAAGCTTCCTGTAGCATTTCCTGCTTTCATACAGGAAATGTTCCCACAGGCTCACATTTGTAGAGAGGTAGGATAAGCCATATAGGTAGCAGGGAAGGCTTATGTTTACTACCCCAATATTTTGTGTTGAATCCATCAGCACCATTCCAGAACATAATCTTGCTCTATATATTGCATCTGCTGTATTTGAGTGCTGTTTCAAAACATGATATGCTAGTGAATCTGTGTGAAGAGCCTGGCTTTGTGAGTCTATGACAAATGAACAATTTTAAATAGTCTGCTGTGGATCATTTAACAGAACACTCATCAGCTTCCTAACACTTTTGCCCATCTCAGAGGGTTTTGCCTATCATCTCTAAAGCTGATCTTCAGCCTGTATAATGTATGAAGTAAAATTCTACGTATACAGATCCTCTGTCATCCTCTTTACTGCTGTCAGTTTTTCCTGAGCCCAGTTTTGTGATGCAGGTGAAAAGGTATGATTCTGTCAAATAATGTAGTCTCCACTAGCCTTTCCTGGATTTCTGGTATGCTTTTCATATTAGTGATACTGATAGAGAAATACACTAAATTTTGTGCTTTTATACCATTATTATCTTTTACACTATTCTCATGAATTCCAAAATTTTTTGCAAAAGCTGCTTTGAAAAAATGTTTTTGAGGATCAGGCTGTGGTTCAATTAATATTATGCCATGATGCTATATAAAGTTCAGTAAAAACTTAGATACTTTATATATTTCAAGACATGTATTCCAGAAAAACTTATTGTTATATATGTCTTACAGCATTGTGAAAGCATTGCTGATAGAAAGACATATAAATTGGAAGGTATACACATGTTAAAAAATAAAATCATGGCAATGCCTATGAAATGTAGATAATGTACTGAAGTGCAGTTTAGTGCTGTTCAGCTACAGTTTGATCCATGTAGAAACTAAAATGAGAAAGAAAAATATTGAACACAGAGAGAAAATGTAGTTCAGAAAAAAAGCACAGACAGAGAAAGAACATAAATACATAGCATGCTAAACTAATTTTAGGTCCTATTCTGAATGTTGGAATCCAGAAAATAGATGAATGCTCAGATGAGTTGTGCCTTTGTTTTTCACAGCCCACATACATCTCAAGTAGCTTAAATGGCAGGTATTTTTGATGCAAACAAGGTAATAAGCAACACATTACGTTGTTATATTTTCCCAATTTAATAATTTTATTTCTGGCTTTTTAACCAAGAGTTTCAACATTTGCATCTCTAGATCAAACTTCCCTTTTGCCTTTAAATGTCGTGGTTGTTTTTTTTTTTTTTTAAAGACTGAAGTTGGGAGGCTGAGAAATATGAGACACTTGCTTTCTGCAGAAACAAAGGATGTATGCACAATGAGACACCCTGAAAAAGTCTCAGAAGCCCACAAGCTGAGATGAATCTAGGAATATCAAGATTTATGTTTCCTGTTTTCCTGCAGGGGTCAGTTCAAGTACAAAGTGACAGCTTACAAGGCAACATTTCCATAATAGACACGGCCTAACGTGGTGAGAAAAGGCGTCTTGCAGATCTTGTTGGTCTCTGGTAAATTATAAACAGCCAGGCACAAGCTGGAACAGTTGCAACAGACCTGGTGGCTGCTGAAGAAAGTATTTTGCAGGGTTCTCTGAAAATTCCATCCCAGTCACAATTTCTTGACTTGAACTGAACAATCTCTGAAACCAGAAGCCAATCAGAAGTAGAAATTTCATGTCTTTTGCTTTTGATTTGTCCACATTTAGATCCTATGTTAAATGTGATTCACAGTTCAAAATCTGACATTGTAAAACTAGCCTTAACAGTTTCTGAGGGAGGCAAAGGAAAGGAGACCTATGACTTATTGTTAGAAATCACTGGATTGCTTTTGTTTTTCACTATTCGGGCTCTCTGTGTCATCCTTTCAAAGATTTTTCTCCTTATGAAACACATAGAAACAGTGACTACAGCAGAACAAAGCAATTTATCCAAAAACAGGTGACATCTGGTCCTTGCACTTTCCAGTTCTTTGTTTTTAAAGGTTGTCTTTGCAATTTTTATTATTTGTGTTTGCATTTTCCTGTTACTGAGTCTCCAGTTGAATTCATTTTAAGTTGTGTAGTTCAGATGGATTCTCCTACATGTTTCTCCAGATCTTGATAACATTTTCTGGGTCTGTGAGCTGGGATTTTTCATGACTGATCTTCTAGAGATTTCTTGAAATAATCTCTTTTGGCTAGATAGCCAATTTAGATATTGGCTAAATAATCTCTTTTTGGCTAAAATTACAAAGACTGTAATTTTAATTATGTTATCTTGCAGAGGTTTTTTTTCTGCTTTTTTCCTGAGATAGTGATTTGTTGGCTTAGTCCTTCCATTAATGTTTTCTTGTCTGACTCCCATATTCATTTTCAGCATTTCCTCCTTCTTTCTGATGTTATCACTTTTGCAAATAGTTTGATTTAACATCCACACATTCCTCTTCCCCATCCCTCCAAGTATTATTTGAAGATATAGTTTTTTTCTTTCTCTGGGTAGGATGGTTGTGTTTCTCAAGGAAAGAATAAAGCTGATTAATTCACTGTCACTTCAGAGACTTCCTGAGCAGTTTCAGCAATAGCATATGCTGTCTGTCAGACAGTGACCTTGACTGAATGAGGAGGTACCAAGTTTTGCCTTTTTTGTGCAGGGTTGGTTTGCTGCTTCTCAGTAACTAAGGTCAGATAGTGATTTTCCCAGACACTGCCCTCAGCAAATAGCTATATTGCCCATATTTCTGGTGCTCTTTGGGGGCTGTGTCCACTCTCTAGTCCCATTCAAACAACTTGCCTGACTCTCTTAAAAAGAAATGGTGTAGCCAGTTCAAGCAAGAGAGTATTAAAATGGTGTTGCCAGTTTAGTCATCTCTTTAAGTAAAGCCAGTATGTATCCTCTCCACACCCAACAGCAGTGGCAGCAGAGATAGAGTGAGGTTCAGAGCAGTGCCAGGAACAGGTTCCTGTTGGTGAGATTATGGGAGCCTCCAGCCCTCCACAAAGGATGAACTCTAAAGAACCAACTCCATCCCTTGAAATTCCTGCAGAGCCCACATCAGAGCCATGATCTTGCTGTGTTCCAGTCACCCTGCCGCCTCAGGCAGCAGCTTATCCACCTCTATTACAACTGTGTCTGCTTATTATTATTTTTTTTTTCATATATGAACAACCAAGAGCACAGTGAGGATCAAGTCACCTTTTTGCTATAGATGCTGAACATAATTAAGCAGCAAAAATGCATCAGAGACTTTATAACAATACAGGGATCTTAGGACAAGAGGTAGATACAGACATACAACAGTCTTAAGAGAAAAATAGTCTGATAGGCTTTCAGCTTCCCAAAAAATTAAATGTGGCTTAGTCTATATACTTAATCCATGTGTTGTTTTTCCCCTTGCTTATTATGTGACAAGTGCATTGAGCTTCCTATCAGAACTTGTCTCTCTCCATCCTAACTCTGTCTCCTGCCTTGGTGTAAGGTGGCATTGCATGGTGTCGAGCTGCATTTATCTCTGACAAATATGAGTTGGTGTTTCCTTGAGAAAAGCAGATTTCTTCAGTGCAACTCTCCATACTAGACAAAACACTTAAACTTGCATGTGCTTTATATGAGCAGTTTCATATGAATGGAAAATTGAGCTAGAACTTGTGCATTCCCAGAAAAAAAAATAATAATAATAAAAAAATAAAAATCTCAGCAGTTCAGTTTCCCCTACTATAATTTTTCTTTGGTGAGCTTCTCACAAAACCAAAAGATAGAGACAGATATAATCCTGCTAATATTTATAGTGAGATTTTCAAGAAGCAAGGCACTTTACTTTTAACTTGGAATTAGCATGATTTAAAGCAACTTACTTTCAGGAAAAGGTAGAAGAATAAATATTTTTGAGGTAGATCAAGGGTAAAATAACATTAAAAAGCATAGTGGCTTAGTTCAGTTCTACCATAGTCTTTTGTAACCAAGTTAAATGAAAAAAAAAGAGTGAATTAAATATGGAATTAAGTACTCAGGTAGAATTTATGTGTCATTAACCTCAGATTAAATTCTATTACCAAGAAAATAAAGCTTCCAAGGAACTCGGAACATTTTTAAAGGGGAAATGGAGGGCAAATAATATTTCCATAATTAAAGTCTTAAATCAAGTTAGAAAGACTGATCCAAATAAAATTACCTACACATTGCAATATGAATCAAAAGTTGTAGAAAACACTATTCAATTTAGTTAATAATTGTAAGTGATTATTGCTTGAGTGATGGCATTAAATTCTTAAGTTAGATTAGAGGTAGAATATTTTAGGCTGAATGTTATGGCTGGCTGACAGGTTTTCTTTTTGCTGCCTGTGGCAGCACCACTACTGTATTTTGTGCAGGGGTTCAAACTGCCGTCTGCTCATTTTAAGTTGGTAGCAGAAGCAAGGCTTTTTCTGTGAGTGATCCTTCACACAGGAAGCCAGTCTCTACTCCTTTTCTCATGATTCACTGAAGGCAGACTCGTTAACCTTTCTTAGAGTTTATTAAGGAACTGTTTTTATTTCTCTGGCTTATGATGAAAGGGGTAGGAAGGAATGTCTGTTGGTTACATACACGACATTCTTATTTATCATCACTAATATTCCATTTATCTTGACTGAATGGATTTTTTTTTTCATTCCTTCAGATTCTAGTGAAAAAAGGAAGCAACTGGACCAGCACCATCAAAGAAATTTGGATAAACTGAAACCAACATTAAAAAAAGGTGATACTTAGACTGAAGATCTATAAAAGACTGTTCAATTTTCAAATTAGAATATGAATGTAAAACTACATTTTCAACTAGAAACCTACAGACCTTCCTCAGGAGGGTGAATACATGGACTCCTAATGAACAGTTCCACTGCTTTCAAAGGCTTTTATGTCATGATCAAAAATATATGTATATATACTCATGTCTGTGTGCACTTGCAGACACATACAGTCTCAAATATACAAATGACTACAGAACCTGCCTTGTATTTTCAAATCCGGAAAATGTATCTTATGTATCTTGTGTTATTTGTCTCCAAAACATTAGTTCTGGGATAAGATCAATGTACCAGAAAATTGGTTTCTAAGTTTCAAATATAAAGTAGCTGCTCTTCATTAACACTAAAAATAAAACAAAAACCTACAGAAAAAAAAAAATCAAACAAACAAAAAAATCCAAAGCAAAAAAAAAATCCCACACACACTTCTTTTTTCCTCTTGAAGTAATTCAAGTAGTTCCAGATCTCAAATTAAAGCTGACAGAATATTTGATACACGAGAAATCTCCTTCAAAAAGAGAAAATGAAATAATTTGTGGGGTAGGAGAAAAATACATTCATAAACTTTGGTCAAGCTGAGGTTTAACATAACATAAAAATGCAAAATATAAATATTGGACCAGAAGAATATTTTATTAAGCAAAATATCTTTATTTTTCATTTTTAATGACATTTTTATTAATAAGTTAATTTGCTCTGCATAACCCAAATTTTTGCTAGTATCACATTACAATATTAAGCATATTTTCTATCAGAAATTGAGCAACATACAGAGAAAAATTACAGTTGTTACAACTTTGGATAGTCATGTTCCCAGAGATAAGCTATTTGACAACTCCAAAAGGGAAAGATCAACATAAAATGCTGTGTTTCAGAACGGTTTGATGTCAGTCTACTAATCATAAATTTGAGCTTATTTTCCATTTTGAGAATGTTAATAAATGCTAAGTAGCTGGCTTGAAAACCCAAGTATTTTTTCTGAAGGCACATTCATAGACCTCTTTAATTTTTTATATTGGGAAAATAAACAGGTTTAGATTTAATCTCACTAAATATTTTGTCTCGAACCATAAGACTACATTCTATTTTCTGCATTTAAAGCCCTACTAAGATTAAAGTTTCCCTTCACCATGTCTTACAAGTGAATATTATTGAACTTTTTTTCAGTATCTTCTCTTAGGCAGGAAAGGGGTAGCTTTCATACAAGAGTAGAATCTTTAGTAGAAAAGTAGTATTTCTCTTGAAATTTTGGTTTAATAATTTGGTTTCAGCATTAAATATTTAAATTATTGTATTGATTGACTTCACCAAACTATCTAATGAGAACTTATATCCAAGCAGATAACAAACTTCTTAAAATGTATAAGGATTAATATTTTTTTTATAATTAATTTGATGTTTTAATTTAATTTTATATTGAGTCCACCTTGATTAATTAGATTTTGATATGAGTTTGATCTGACAGTCCTACTGAAGCTTATTTTTGTGGAGACATTTTTGAAAGAAAGAAGATTAATAGAAAAGAAAATGGAAAAAAAAAAAACCCTACACATTTCTTACAATGAACAGCATGAGTCCATAGCTGTGCAGGAACTGGGTGGATACCAGGTGGCCAACTTAAAAGGCTAATCTGTTTTCCCTAATTAGTCTTTGGTTCTCACACATCTACCTCCTGTAAAGCAACAGGGTGCAGCAGAATCGGCACAAGCACAAGTCGGAGCGGAATTAGTTTCTGTCACTTGCTGCTCTTACACAGGTTAACAATTCACTTGTTTACGGGTCTGTGTTCATCTACTGCAGCATCCTGAGAGCAGCTGCTGATCCTCTCTAATCTGTATTTTAAGTCATTCTCATTCTTAACTTCCCCATTTGAAAGCAATTCTCCCACAGTTTTTTGCTTTGATTTGGTTTATTTGTTTCGTTGATTTTGGGTTGGTTTGGTTTTTTTGGACATTAGTTTTGTTATTGGCAGTGGATTTTTACCTGGCTTGAAGAGTCTGATGAGAGACAGCCAGAAAAAGTGCCTGCTAAAAAGCATACTGAATGGTCTCTACAGTATTGATAGGGCAGTCATTGCCTCCAATAGATGTAAATTCCCTATCCATCCAAATCCCAAAAACTCTTTGTAATACAAGCAGATTGATATGCTTAGCATACTATTGTTCAGACCTGACTTTAGCACTAGATTATCTTTATAAACTGTCACTCTTAAATCCTGAAGGCAACTGTCCTGAACTGTTTTGACCTTTGAGACATTTTAAGGTTTTGAATTTAATAGAGGTTACAAACCACCTGAGGAAGTCGAGACTGTGGGAATCTTAATCAGCCCCTTGATAGTCCTGCAACAGGAACAACTTCCTGAGGACCTCTCTCTGGCACTTCTCCAACCTTAGCATTTAGACCTTTCATGAGCTCTTGATTCACTTTTAACTGCTTGAGCATTGAACTATGAAGTCTATGAAGTCTTTTTTTTTTTTTTTTTTTTTTTTTTTTTTTTTTTTTTTTTTTTTTTATGTATAAGGTGCATTGATTTAACCTTTTGGCAGCCCACTCTTTAACTGTATGTGGAGGATTTCACTAACTCTGCGTTTTCGTTCAAGCTGATGTCTTCCTTGACATCTGACATGACTGCCAGGGCTTCAGATATTTAATTGCCCAAATGCTCAGCAGGGATGAACAGGAATAACCCCTAGACTTCAGTGGAAAGATATGAATTTAGACCAGCTGCCAAAGCTGGAACTATATGGGCATTTTGAGATGTTAGATTTTATCTGTCTCATATGTTGCTTTTTTTGGATGAGCCCATTCTACATGCATTCTTACCAAACTCATACATAATTTTTAGTTCAATACAGTCCTAATAAATAATAAAATGGATACTTTTTTTTCCCCTTCAGTCAGCACTAGCCTCTACAGTTTTGGATGACCTCAAAAAGCAATTCTGTCCTTTTCTTTACACATAACACATTCACACCCCCATGGCCTCATCATCTGATATAGGGCAGCCAAAGGATTTCAGTGAGATGATACTCTGGGATGTTCTCCAATTTTGACTGACTCTCAGTGGAATTTTTTCAAGGGCACAGTCAGTTCTCACGTCCTCAACTCCCAAAGGAAATCAAAGAGACTTTGCTATATAACTTCCACTTTAGTCTTTGAAAGTCTTCTTTTAAAAAAAGGTTTTAAAAAAGAAATTATATTTCCATGCTTTTACCTTGACCAATAATATTTGCATAGTCTTCAGATGAAAGTTACATAAAGGAGAAGACCAAGGTTTTATGATTTAATCAAATAATGAAGATGAGAAATCACAACACTTTTAGATAAGAAATTTAGGCATTTTTTGGCATTTTTGAAAACTTTGGTTTCATCATGTTAGTCTTGAGCAAGTTTATAATCATTATAGTATTGCAAGCATTGCTTACTGTGTCAGATGCAACAGTTTCTTAGCTGAGTGATACTGAACTAAAGGTTTCTTTCCTCTTCCTTTCCCTTAACTGTCCTATTAAGATTTGCTAGTAAAGGTGTACTTTGGGTGTAGAGATGGAATTTTTGGTGAATTTTTGGAACCCAGGGTAATAAAGTTCTACCAGGAATTTCGGATTCATGGCAAAATGACAAGAATTTTGTTGGAAAGTCTAATTATGGTAATTCTCTAGACTGCGAAATATAATTAGATTGTACCAGTCATCATCTCATATCACTCATTGGCAGTGACAAAAAACTTAAATAAAGCATTTTATACCAGCTGAAAAATTGGCCTTCATAATTATAGAAACCTTTTATTCAGACATGGTGGGTTTCAGAAAAGGTAGAGTAATAAACCCAAATGACCAAAAGAAATTGTTAGAGGGCTTCTCTGGCAAACTTTAAACAGGCAAGTGCCAATTCTGGATGGACCTTAGGAAAACTGATACAGCAAGTAACTTTTACTGCTACAGTAACCTGAAATGCCATGTGTACCACGTGCGGCAGTAAGGCTGAGTAGTCTTTCACACAGCAACTATAACAGTGAGAATAAATATGGTTTAAGAAATTTTTAATAATAGAATCTTCCTCCTATCCCAGAACTAACCCTTTAAGCAAAAGTCACGTTGGCAGTACAGCCTCTGCTCGTTTAACCTACACCTACACATGGAGAACCTCCATTCCATTTTTCCCAGAGTCTTAGTGAGAGATGGACTGGTATGATTAAAGTGTTTGCAACAGACTAAAACCATCCTGATTTTGGCTATCTCGTGTAGTTTTCTTCTGGTTTTTTTTTGTTTCCTTTTTAAAACTACAAAGTTTCTAATTTGTTGCCAGGTATGTGTAATAACGCTGGCCAGAATAGGCTCATTCCTCCTGGTCTAGCATTAATATTTAAACTGAACATTTTTACTGAGAGTGTCTCTTAAAGCTCTACACATAAAGTGCTATATCCTCAAGGCCAACAGTGGAGGAGACCTGTAAGATTGATATGAGCTGTGAATGGAAATGCATATATGTAAACACTGGAAGAAACAGCAAAACAAGCATTAAGAAAGTGACAAGTAATGTTAACAAAAAACACTGTTTGCAGCAATAAAATTGAAAAATATGTTGTTTCTATCACCATTGAAAAGCCTGCAGTCTATAAGACAAGAGCACAGACAACTTGTTGGCAGAAGTGACTGTGCTGTGACAACAGGATGTTGAAACCAAAGTTACAGTGCACCACATTATTTCTCCTGTTCGACCAAAAGGAAAACAGGCTTTAACCATAAAGACTTGTGTATTCCAAAAGTAGAAAAAGAGGCAACGATTGGCAACCTAATATTTATAGAGGCATCATTATAAGATAAATTCTGATGCAAAAGAATCACTTAAGTAACTGTTGGCAACTAGTTTATCTTTACTAATTAAAAATGCTGCAAGAGATTTGATGTGGGCTCAGTAGATGGCATAGAAGTGGTCCTGGCTAGATTATCTGAATTCCCAGCTTGCAATGTCAGGAGGGGGAGAATATGAGTAAGTGAAATCACATACAAACTTTTCAAAACAAACATCATCTTCTTCCATCAGTTCTTAGACTTAGTTTTTCACACTCACTTCCTACACCATACACTCCCAGAACCTGGAAGACTTGGGGAGGATGGGGAAAGGGGGCACTGGAGAGACAGACTGATGAGGAGATCTTGTTGGACTGTGATTAAAAGTTGCTCTATGTGTTTGACACCACAATTAAAAAATGTCAATTCTGTCCAAGATACTTGTCCCTAAATCTTCTTCTAGCATTAGCATTAAAAACTGCTTAGCTTTTACTTACTTCCATGCTACCAGAGGGAGAATTTTTCTTCTCATGTGAGTAACAGGCACAGATTACTGAAGTTGCTCATCCAGCCTGTTTGGGATGATCATGTCTGGTTACTTCTTGTCCAAGGTCAACTCCAGTAAATAAACAAGAAAAAATTCTATCAGAGAAGACCTTTTCTTTCAAAATAGTCAAACATTTTCCTATGGTATGGTATACATCTGGTTTAATTATATGGCATTACAAGGACTGGAAAAATGTCCATATGCTACTAAAAAAACAACAACAACAAAAAGAAGTGTCTAAGGATTTTAGGTATCTGTAATGTTAGAGAGGAAGCAGCACCTCTTCTGAGGAAGTCAAGTGGCACATAGATTTCCACAAATTCTAATCTCTGTTTTCAAGAAAATCAGACTTTTTTCTTTTTTTTACATGTTTGTATTTTAATATTTGTTTAAATTTTAAACCCATTGTCCAATTTCATCAACGATAGCAAAGAGGTGGTCTTAAAGATAATTATATTTCTGCAAGCCTTGTAAAATAAGGGCCTAATTAGAAGAGTCAGTTAATCTTTTACTGGCTGACAACATATTAAAATCTCTTCAACCTAAAATTTTTACAGTTTCTCCTAGATTTCAAGGAACAGTCATTGACTAGTTTTCTAGAACCTTTTTGTTTATGTTTAAAATGTGAACATTTACAAAGCTCTCCAGATACTATTATTTTATGAGTTTCAGTGACACATTTTGTTTCTCTTTACACTGTCAATCTGAAATGATCCCACAGAATTCTCCTATTCTGATTTAATTCACTCAAATAAAAATAAGAATCTGGTCCATGGTCTCAGCAGTGACATTTTAAAAGTATATCTTGCACAGGAGTCTGTAAAATATTGAATAAATTAGTGATATTGTCTCTAATGTCTGTATTCAGTTTTGAGATTCATATATTTAATCCCTAAGTGACTTTCATTTAGTAGAGTGTTTTCTTATTTTTCATAAAAGAGAAAATATTAAATGCAAAATATAAAAGCAAAATCTTGGCAGGAAATTAGAAGCCCTATCACTTCCACTTTTTAAAAACATTGGCAAAAACCAGTGTGCAATTTCAGATAATTACATGTAATCCTTAGTAATCCTCCACAGACAGCATGAACTGGCAGTCATTAGTATGCTTTGAGCCTATTATTCTGCATACACACCAGGATATGCAGAATGTTGGTGTCCTTGCTGACTTTCCTACTAAAACATAGAAAATAAAGTAAGATCAAATCAAGTCACTTCACAACTTCAGTTAAGAATCAGGAGAAAAAAGATAGTGGGCAACATGAAGCAGTAACTTTTCCCTCTTAAATACAAATAAAAATGTCTGTTTGGGGGGGATCTTCTTTTCCATTTCAAATCCAATGGGTAATTGAGTACTTGCTGTTCTGACAGTTCTAAAAAAATAACAAACTCAGTCCAACATACTTAGTTTAGGAATTCAATAGTTTTTACATTTCTTGAAAATCAAAGAAATGTTCAAAATTAAAAGACAGGTATTGTCTCAAGTCCACACATTTTAAAAGGAAATTTTTAAGGGTACTACTATACCATTAAGCACTCATTATTTCCTGCCTCCTATCAAAAACCTTGTAATTCGGGCACTCAGCTGGGAAGAGGAGGTAGGTAGCTACCAGGTTCTGAATTAATAAGCATTCAATTAATACAAATTGGAGCAGCTTTACACTCCAGGCTGCTCTATAACTTGCAGAGTAAGGCATTTTGCTGAGGCAGGGAAAATTTCTGTTGAGGTTTGTGTTTTAAACAAGGAAGAGACAGAACTCTGCAGTAGCCTATCGCTTCAAATAAACTTCCTTCTGCCTGTCTTAGTAATTCTGGACTGAATTTGTGGACTTACACCTGGATCCCAACATGCCCACCTGCAGAACAAACTCAGAATATGTTGCCTGTGAATGGCTGTAAAAATGTCTTATTTTTTTAGTGTTTCATTTATCGTTTTTCAACTGATAGTTTTTCTTCAATCTGAATTTGTGAGTATTTTTGGGTAATAGAAAAAGCTTGGTGAACATATTTTTTCCAAATAAAAAAACCTAACCAACTAATCAACCGAAAAAAAAAAAATCAAAACAAAACACACAAACCAAACCAAACAAACAAAAAAACCCCACGACCCAAACACACAATAATAACAAAAAAAATGCAAAACCAAACACCACAAAAAAAACCCAACACCCTCCTCTTTATCATAATATGTTGCATACTTCAGAAAGCAAAAACTTCCTAATGCAAAACTAAAATATATTTTAACTGCTAAAATACTTGCAAATCCAGAGACTCAATATTGCAAAAGGCTTTTCAGGTCAGTCTTTTCATCCAAACAACATCATTCTTCAAGGCATTGTGACTATTCTATTCTATTCTACCATATTAAACCTTGACAAATCCTTCCTTATCCTGTTAAGTATTTAGAGCAGTTCTTTGGCATGATTTTGGCCTGGTCCAACCAGCATTCTCCCAGATGTGGCTTGAAGTCAGTATGAAGGGCAAGAGAATTTCCAGTTACCAGCCTGAGAGCAGCTGCCATATTCTAAAGAGTAAGAAAGTCTAGTAATGGCAAATTAGCTATGGTCTATTTGTGTCAGTTGGCCTTAAAGCCAGAGAACAGGTCTTGACAGTGTTTAATTTACTGTTTCTGATGTAGCTATGAGTCCTGGTAACTCAGAACATGCCTTTTTTTTCTTTTTTTCTTTCTTTTTTTCTTTCTTCCTAGAGGAAAAGGAATTTATCTTGGTAGTAAAGGAAGAATTTGGTCATTTGTATTGGATTCCCAGAAGTACAGTTGCTCCATCAGAGCAAGAGCAATTAAAATAAATTAAACCAAAAAGCAATTAAAACTGTAATTGCATAGACTTGAAATCATCAGGAATGCACTGATTGTTCACAGAGAGTATCAGTAAGTGTTTAACGCACCTGACATATTTAGAGAGTGCTTAACTGGCTGCACATGTATTCATGGTACATGCAGAATATGGTAAGTTCAACAATCAAACATTGCACAGTTCACTGTATGTTCGTTCCTCTTTGGATTTCAGGAAAGCAAAGAGATTTGATATTTGCAAACTGACCTGTATATTTAGGTTACAATTTAAAAGCCTGACAGCGAAATCCAGTTTGTGGTGCAAAAGTGCCGTTGACTGCAATGAGATCCAGGTCTCTTTCTGGTATTGCAACTATGACTGTGTAATTATGCTGAAGTGCCTTTACTGCATCATGTTTTGGATTATGTTGACAGCACTAAAATGAAAGGAGATTGTGGGACACTTAGATTAGAAAGGTGTTCAGCCTATGACACTGAACAACTGATGGAGACATGGTGTAGAAAACAGCATGTGTAGACGCAGAAGAAAGAAGTGTCATCATTCAGAGTAGCTCACTGTGCCATAAAGAAGTGAAACTACACTGAATGGAATTACATCAGTATACAAAAATGTTTCTTCAGTCATATTAAGTAGCCTATCAGTAAAATGTGCCCTAGCAAATGTAGATCATTGAGAGTAGTTTGATAGCAATGCAAACATATTCAGCACTTGATACTTTGACACATTTGAAATTAGTTCTCAGATTAAATTTTAAAACTCTTTAAAATCTCTTTAAACCTGTGTTAAACCAATCTGAGTATGAGGTATTATTTAACATGATTGAGTTCATAATCTAATGTACTTCAATGCACTTTCATACATCATTTGAATAACTGAAAATATCTGATTGAGACATATTTGAAATTTATAATATTAATTTCTTTAAGTATTTGTAATGTGTTGTAGTTCAATATTATTACAAAGAATATTACAGAATTCAGACAGGTATATATTCTATGATATATTCTGAAGTATTGTTATTCCCCAAAGGCTTTGTCAACCCTTTCTTGTATCACAGAGTGCTGTAGTAAAAGAAGCATTTTACCACTGGTAGGACTTTGAGCTGTTGTAAGTGGGTTTCTACAACTGCTAGTAAGTTAGTTCCAAAATTTGAGTTTTATGTGTCTTTTCATAGCTAGGGAAAAAAAGTCTCTGTATGTAACATTCAATTACAGGAAAATACTAGCATGCAGAGTAATTTTAACACTTATACAATGTCATTTATTAGCACAAATGATTATAAACAAACTTTCTGGAGGTAGAGTGTTACAGCTTAAACAAAGGAAAGGTGACAGAGAGTGAAACAAGAGATGGAACACCTTTTTACTTTGTGGATGGAAAAAATTCACTAGATAATATTTTCTAAACTAAAATTGGGCAACCATTACAGTACACAAATAATTTGAGCTATTAGAATATTAAAACAGGGACGGGGTTTTGTTTTTGTTTTTGTTTCTTTGTAATGGTAACCTGGAAGTGCTGGAAAGTGAATTTTAATTGTCTTTCTCAAATGACATATTGGCTCTGTCTTATTAAGCAAATTCGGGTGTACTCATAAAACCATGAATTTCTTGATTTCTTGTCTTAATTCCCACTATGTGTTACCACAGTTAAGAAACATATGCAACAATAAAGATGCTACTTAAAAGGAAAAGAATAGTTGATAAAATTGCTAACCTTTGATTCCATGTATTGCACCTTTTAAATGTTAGATGATGTAATAAATAAAAAAAAAATCTGACAATATCATTCTATTCTCCACTAACCTGCTTTATGAAAGGCCTCTAGAATTTGCAACATCTGAAATTTCCTGCCAACTAGGCTTTCATAATATTTTAAGTATATTATTTTAATATATTTTTATTTGCTGACCTGCACAAAAAGCAGTCACTCATGGCAATATACATATATGGCCATATTTAAATGATTCATCTTAGAAATTGAAGCCGCTCTGACTTCACTTTAAATTTCCTTTAAATTTTCACTCAGAAATAGAAGTCATGTGGAATGTGTCTTGTGCTCATACAATATTTCTGTCTTAGGAACTTTCTCATTAAATCATACTTTCATTGACTTGTGGTGCCTCACTGTGTTCTTACAAGGTAGATCATTTTGTGTTGTGGCTTTAAAATTTCTAGATCTACTTATTGTAGATTACCTATTGGAATCAACGGAGTCTGATGCTCAATAAGGAGCTGAAAATAATCAATCCACATTAGTCTGCACACATATTATTATCAAGTTTAGTATTAGAGCACTGCACTTATTTTATTTTTCAGTGAAATACTTGTCCTAACTTGTAAGAGTGGACATTCAACACTGTAGTTCTCCATCAACTCAAATTAAATTTCATTTCCTGTGATCTCAGTTCGTTATCGCCTTTAACATCCAACAGTTCACAAATAGTAATTTTGGGTTTATCCCAACAAAACAAACAAAAGAAAACCAAAGAAATGAATAAAAACCACAGGGTGTTAAAAAAAGAAAACACACGCAAACTCCTCAAATAAAACCCAAACCCCAAAACGAAACAACATCTCTCAAAGTATCTACGTTTAGTGTGGGTTTTATAACGTGTTTGACTAAATTTCCCTCCTCCAGGAACACCGTTGTTTGAAGAAGGTTGTCTACTCCCACCTAGTGGGCAACTTGTTTAATGACCCAGGGAAAGAGCACTGCCTGCACTCAACCACACTGCAACACCAATTGTTTCTATTAGAAGTAAATAATTAATACAACTTACAACATCTGCGTGAATCAAATAATTGAAACTCACGAGTTCTCCTGACAGCTGTGTTCTAAAGTGGATTTTAAGTGGATCTAAGGAACATTATTGCACATCGTAGCTGGTGTTTCAGCTTTGTGAAACTCAGTGCCTAAAAAACCTGAGGTCCTTGTCCCACAAGTATCACACCTTTACAGTCCGTAGGTACCTATACATACTTTTCACAAGCTGTGTGATTAAAGGAGAATGGCAGAAAAAAAAATCATAAATAATGCCCTTCAGGGGTTCTTTGCATCTTTCTTTTCATCAAAATTCAGACCTGAATAACAGAATCTACCTTATCTCAGTGATTTCATCTCATTTGGTCAGGTGAATGGAAAGTAAAGTCTGCAGTACAAATTAGACAGGGTTTAGGAAGAGCCTTTTCTATTAATGTGGGTGCAATCTGCATTGTAGAATCACATAATCAGGAAACTGGAGATATGTACATTTTTGAGTTATCTTTCATCGCTTCATGTTGAAGGTGAGTTCACTCACTTTGAATACACAGGGTAAAACATGCTTTCAAGGAACTGAGCAGTTCTTATTCTCTTTGAAATAATAACAAGGAGAGAAATGGAGGTGATATTTGCTGGTTCTACATTGCCTTGAGAACACCTGTCAAGCAAGTAAGACTCACAGATTTAGTTTTCTCTTTGTTCACGGCATGCTTTAAACTCCACTGACAAAGTCACTTGTCTTTCACTTGTCCTTTTTCTGGATTTCTCAATCAAGTATTACTGAGTGCACAGTGGCATGGCTTCTAAAAGAGGAATGGCAAGTACATGGAGTACCCCAGAAAATCATGATCACGGTATTAATTACTACATCTAGTCTGCTAAATTAGGCAGAGCTAGGATATGGGGTCTAATACTGGCAAGTTCTCTTTCACAGTGTTCTGTCACTGGCATGCTTTCAGCATGGTTTTTTGCCCATACCAGCTCGCATTGTACTAGCACTTTCCTTGGCACAGTCCCAGCTGTAGCCAGACAAGGATTTGTTATAGTTAAACAGTATGAACAAGACCACTAAGAGAGTATCACCATAAGGACATAAGGTATGTCACACTACTTACCCTTGGGGTCCTAGTGCATTCCATTTATTGTTTTAGAACAAATAGGGGAGATGGAAGGTCAGACCTTTCCAGGTTAAGGAGAACTGAACCAAGTACTGTACTGCCTGCAGCGTGCTCCTACCACTGAACTATTTTCCAGAAAGGCAGAATTTTTATCTGCTGGTACTGTAAGTGAAAAATGTGACCTGCACATATGAACTGAAATGGAAGCTGAAAACCCTAAATCCCAGTTGTACAGAAGCTGCTAAGCAAGAGCCTGCAGAAAGGCACTTCAGATGCACCTCTGCCTTTCATGTTTTTATTCTAAGATGCTAAGAAAAGCATCCCAGAATTCAGCATTCTGTTCAGTTTTGTCTGCATCAGCCTCTGTCTAATTGTATTTCATCCTGGAGGTGCAGGTACAGGGATACTTATAACACCTCAGTGGGAAAACTGAATTATAGTCTCAGAGTTACATGCCTGACTTATAGAGTTTGTAACTCAAGGTGTCACAAGATCTAAATCTACCCACTCAGCTGACTATGGATATTTTGGCAATAATGCCAAGATATAAGCTTGAAGATTAAATGGTGAAAATACAAAGGTTATCAAAGCACTTTAAAAAGAAAATTAGCTGTTTAATGTCTACTTGTAATAGTAAGTGCCTAGAATCTTCCAATAGAGGGTTCTAATGAGCCAGTCTTAATTTCTACTACAAGAATTGTATTTAAAAGATAAACAAAGTGTTAATCTCTTTTTTTATTATTTTTATTTTTACTTTTTCTCTAAGTATTTCTCTGAAATGTACTAGAAAACTGAATTTTTTTAGCCATGTAGAAAGGAGTAAGTAGTCTGGGTAATGAGTGTGCAGGATCCTGAATAATATTTGAAGACAATACTTGGGTAAGAGAAAGTATAAAAATGCTATGTTCAGAGTATCGGTTGTATTTAATCTTTTTTTTTTTTTAATTATGCCTTTATTTGTAACAGATTCATAGAGTAGAATAATCCTTATTATACACATTTTGCTATTACAACAGAAACTGACAGCAGTCACAGGACAAGATACAGATTTTCATTTATATTTCTCTCGTTTTTACACTTTCATGGCTTCAAAAAATTCACCCTTGCCAAGCATGCCAGAATTTTGCTCTGGAATTCTGCCCATCCATTCAGACAGACAAAGTTCCATCTTATACCTGAAATGTGCCTTTGATATAAATATGAATAAGAAAGACAACTGTAAAAATAGTTCCTAAGGATTTTTCAGCTGTAAAACTGCTATATCCCTGTTCAACTTACAGGATGTATATTCCCAGGAGATAGCAGGAAAGTTCACCAGTGGAAGGATAGCACAAAAGACCTAGGTAAAATTTTCACTAAACAACTTTTCTTATGTTTGGTTTAAGAAACAGGCATTCCCAAATGCCTAATTATAATCTAGATGCAATCTCTGACCTTCATAATTGCAAATCATTTAACACTTGAAGTTTAGCCTAATGATCATTAGTACGTGTCATACATAATTCTAACACATGTAAGGTTTGCTACTTGAAATTTGTTGAGACTTTGAATGTAAACTCAATGAAGTATTAAAGAAAAGCATTTCCAAAAACTACTTGGGAATTTATTTTAAAATTACAAAATCTCGTATATAATTTGTCAGTGTAATCAGAAAAAACTGACAAAGCACCAACAGTCCTTTTTGATATGGTGTCTGTAAACATTAAATGTTGGGCTACAACATATTGAGGCTTTTTCATGTCACCTCCCTTGTCCAACTGCAGACCATTGGTTAGAGGCCATGAAATGATTCCATCAAGAAAAGCTGTGTCGCTTTTCATATCAAGGGGAAAAGAAACTTTGCCCACCAAAAGAAAACTACTTCAATCTACAATAAAGTATTTCTAGACTGATTCAAAGATCCTGTGGTAGGTAATGAATTAGTTCTCCATTTCACTTTGTGCTTTTAGTCATAGATCAGTGTGTCTTTCAAGAAATTGAATTCTTTTGCAATACAGCCTTTAAGAAAAGGGAGCTTTGGTTTGAAAAACAAAAATCCATTATATAAAAACTTTTGACCGTGCTAATTACTTATTGACCTAACAGTCATTCTTTGAGACAAAGGTAAATACTTCAAAGTAGTATTCAATATAGATATAGGATAATGAGATCAAAGATTACAAGGCTTTGTCTGCATAAGGGCTAACGCTGAATGATATTAAATATGAACTTGGGGATTTAGTGCATGGGCATGTAATTTAAAGATTATTAAATTTCTTGTAATGAATCTTGTTATAGGTTTGCTAAGAAAGAAACGGAATCATTCTTAAAATCAGTCAAGAGCACTCAAGACTGAAAGTTCTTTACTTGTCATATGAAAAAAAAAAAAACCAACAAAACAACAGTAAGAAATACCCATTTTAAAAAGTAATAACTTGGAACATAAAATACATATAATTCTCCATATTAGATTGAAAAATTAGTAATACAGGAGTTTGATGTGGACAGGTCTTTTCCTGTTCCTCCAGATTCCTACATCACTAAAATAATGTCACAACAATCAGCTGCAGTCCCTCTTCTTTTTGGGGGAAGAAAGACTAGTTTGATTTTCTACCTAATGAAGACGATTACTGGAAATCTTATGGCAACAAAAAGGGTGCAAAAAAGCCAAGTACATCACCACAGATCATTAGAGAGGATTGCTTTTTCCTCTATAAGTGTTTTAGCTTGCTATTACGACTGTTCTAAAGAATTAAACAGCATATTGAGGTAAAAACACATTCAATATAAAGAAGAAAGGTGGGGTGTCAAGTTATCGTGAACAACATTAGTAACACTTCTTGCAAATATGACCAGTTAGATTCCCTGTCCTGCATTTACTGACTAGCAGAGTAACTAAGGGAAAGATGCAGCCTTCTCCCATGTACCTCTAAAGAGATGTCAGTGGAGAGAAAACAGGCTTTGACCTTGATGGCTCCCATCAGCAGAACATGAAGCAATGGGCCATAGGACACTCTTTAGCTACAAAAGGTCCAGGAAAAAGTCACAGTTACTCCAAGGACTATAAAAGTAGAGGACTGGAGGAAGTGGATAGGATAAATGTGTTACTTCAGTTCTGATGATCTGTATCTTCATAGCTGATAACTAAAAATAAAGAAATTTAGGCATTATCAAATTAAATTAAAATAATCTGTATTATCTTGTGTGTAAATAACACATTCTCAGAACTGAAACTTTTTATCTTGTCAATAAAAAACCTGTTCTCCTCTGTGGGAAATCTTCGATTTCTGCAAGCAAAGACACAGAGAAAATTTGCTGTACCAGTAGTGCTGGGGATAACTGGGGAGGATGAAGACAAGGGACAGTAACACCATGCTTATCTTCAATGTGGGCAGTAACATTACATCAGAGTAATCTGAAACCTGAATTTTCTCTTTGAACAGATTTGACATCACTTTAAAAGACAATAATTTTCAGCTGGTACTCTGACGCCCACCTGAACGAGTACGGTATATATGCTTATTGTATTATTTCTGCCAGACAGAAATGGGACATTTTTGCTGACTGTGGTATCTGGAGCAGACACTTCAGGCCTGGCAATGGCCCTACAACAGAAGTCCATCAGGAGTCTTTTGTCCTGAATATGTCAAGTACTGTTGCACTTCCCCCTGTCACCCCTGCCCCATTTTTTCATCTTGGTCTTTATATAATTTACTGATTTTTAGCTCTTGTCAATGGCCACCAATGAAGCATTGGTGAATATGCTGGTGAATATGCATTGGTGAATATCATATGATATTCACCAATGATATTTTTATTCACATTATCCACTGATGTGTTCTGGAAACCCAAATCAACCCAAATCTCTGTTGCCATTTGTGTCTCATTTTAAACTGCATACTGCTTATAATATTTCTTAGTTTTCATAGTTACATTTAAACGTTCAATTTTTCTATAATTCTTTCCATACATACCATGGATACCATGGGGTAGAGGTGAAGGGGATATGTTAATTTTATACTACATTGAGGCTAAGATAAGGATCTATCAGTATAAGGGTAGGTTCCTCCCACATTGCTGAGTGGAAGTTGGAACTTAAATCTCCATGCACTTTTATCCATATTCATTTGACAACTCAAATGTCAGGAAATAACTCTGCAAATTAAAAAAAAATCAAGCAAAAAATAAGGTGAAATGTTATTGTACAACTAAGCAGGTATTCCCTTATTCACTAAGAAAGGAAGAATATTAAGTGCTGGATGTTCTGGACTTCCTAGGCAGAGCAAAAGCAGCCCAGTACATATTTCCAGTGTTTAATAAGTATGATGTATCCGCTCATTCACACAATCCTTCTCAGTTGTTTTTCATGTTGTGCTCTTATCTTTACATAATTTTCATCTGTGAGGTGCTATAACTCACTATTTAAGTCACCTGTGAAACTTCTCATAAAGGTTTGTAATGTAAAATCACAATTAATAAGTATTAATAGAAGCAGGGATGGACCCAGAGTTTCTTAGTCTGTCTCAAGCATACTAAGCCATTTTAAAAACACGCTGCTGCAGCTAAAGATAGACCACACACACTTTCCCTTGGACATGCTTGCCTCCCCGCCCTTGCCTGCTGAAAAAAAAAATAAAATAAAAATTTCAGAAGTTGTCAGTGTAAGGAAAGCAGCAGACACATGCAGTTAGGGAACAAGTAAACTGGAAAACAGTTGGATGGGCAATTCCATGCCTACTCCAGAGCAGGATTGTGGTAGTTCAATGAGGTTGTTCAGGGTTTTATGTAAAGCTATATAAAGCTCAAGATAAGAAACTTTTAAGGGAGTATTTAATGATTTAAAATTTATTGGTTTTGCAAAATGACCAGTTTCCCTTCTCACAGAGTTTCCTTCAGTTTTCTGTTCATGATCAGGGCCAGGGTCTCCTGTAGGGCCACCAGCTGGTTCCAGTCCCACTGCCTCAGCCAGGAACGGGGCAGCCAAGGGACACCAGGCACCTCACTAGGGATGGACACAGGTCAAGTCCAGGCTGGGACATGGGTCCACAAGTGGGCCTGGATCAGGAGTCCATGGTCAGGCAGGACAGGGCTATGAGTAGTGGGAAACTGGTCCTACTGTGGCATGGGAAGGGTGTGCAGGGACAGCAAGAGCTAGTGGTGTGCTTGAATGCCCTTACAATCAACAACTTTATCTGCAGTAATTGTTCAGTGTGTGAAACTGTAGGCTGTGCATTTCAGAAGGGAGAAGCAGAGGATCATGAGCAGGTCAGAACTGAAACCATTGCTAAAATACTGTAAAGAGCTCATCAATACCTTTTTTGGCTTTTCTCCTTTGATATTATATATAAGAGAGTAAAATTTTAGACAGATCTGGCTGCTCATGGAAATCTTCTGAAAGGCTTTTCACCCTTGGACTAAATCCAACTGCTTCTGGGCAGATACATCAGCGAAAGTCTTACATGAGTGTTTGTGAACAGCCCTCTCACAGACTGCTGCTGGAGGCAAGACCAAAAAGTGGTGGCACTTGATGCCTTAGGGCTCTCGCTGGTGAACTGAAATAAGTAACTTAGTGCAGAACAACGTGGGTGGCCGTGCATCCCCTCATCCATCCTGGAACCCGTAGCCCCTCTTTGTGACTTAGACTATCCTCCACCCTCTTCCTTCTTTTCCAGTGGGGCATATTTTTTCCATTTTGTAGCTTGGTCCTACTATGCCTAGGGATGCTGTCTGCTCAGGGCTGAATTGCCACCACCGGCCACACAGGGTTTACTACATAAATTGATTTTAAACTAAATGTATGTACTTTCTAGGGTGGAGGGAATGTCAAAGTTTTGTTAAAGGAGTGGGGACAAATCTGGGGGTAGAGTTATACTGCTGCTGGACAAGTTTTATTCTCTTCTTTTTTATCACTATTTGGATAGGAATGGGAAAAGACAAACAAGCAAGAAAAGATGGAGAATCCTTACACGCCCACACAGAGGGAAGATGAAAAAGAGAAAACAAGCAAGTGAAGGCTATGAGTTTCTTTTCTGTTTTTTCTCACAGAAAGGGAGCCAGATGAGGTAATGTGAAAAGCAGCAGCACCAAGTAACCATAAAAGCAAAAGGTCTAGCTGTAGCTTGACCTGAAAATAATGACAGGTGATGTATAAAGAATTTAAGGCACAGAAACAGCAACATCTTGGAGGTCTAATGTGAATTACCACCGTGGGGGGAATGACATAGGGGAACATATACAAATAAAGAGCATCAAGATTCTGTGGCTATGACAAGAGTCTTGGAGTATGTCCAGCAGCCTCCTTGGGGCTCAGTAAGTTCAGATAGTAAACCTTGCTATGCCTGGACAGGCCAAGCAGACTCCCAGGGGTTTCTTTAGTATATAAGACATAGAGGAAAAACAGAAGCAATGGACAGCTCATATGAAATCACAGTCACTGTCAAAACAAAGTATCAGTGTCTCTTCTCTAGATATATTACTCTTATGAGACAGAAGTGGGCTGGCATCCCAGTGTAGTTAACATATACAACCAGAGGGTGGAAGACACAAGTTTAGATCTCTTTCTGAATCAGACAAAGACAGATCACAGTATCAGAGTTGATCTAGGCATCAGCATGAAAGCTAAGCATCTCCTTATCAAGCACCTTAATGGCTATTTTTTTTTGGATCTTAGAGTTGCTTTGTTCTTTAAGGATTCTTTATATATTTTGAGAGTCAGGAACTCATAAACTTGAATGTTCCTTTGGGTTTTACCTGATATATTTACTAGAAAATGGGGTGATATCAATTAGGTGCTAGAACTGTCCAAATATTTATATGACAAGAATAGGTTTTCTTCCTTCACTTCACTATCCTTCAGCCTTAACCCAGAATTAGAGGTAGCATTACAGGTGTTATTATGTCTTCAGCTCTCCTCAGACAAAGTACAAAACTGAATTCATGTCTTGCAGTCTTGGGGAAATGCTATAATTCCCTAATTGCTGCATGAAATACAGATTTGACAAATCCACTTTTCTTTACCTTGAGATTTATTAGAGCCCAACACCAAGCATTTTATTTTCAGTTCTGATGGAACAATGCATTCAATAACAAAAGAAACAAAACTGTACCCCTCTCTGAATGATTACCAAAGCTTTTTTGCTGTATTTAAGGGGGAAAAAAACCTACTAAAACTCCGCCATGTGACAATTGTGCTTTAAATCACAAAATGTGGGTGTTTAAAAATAGCACACTTAATCTCAACTGAATGTTTGTTTTTTAGAGCTTCTAAAAGATACAACGGGGCATGATGTTTTGAATGTGTGTAGGTGTGAAAAAAATTAAAAAAAACATATTTATGTGTCTTTGATTACACAATCATTCTCATAGTTATAAGTGATTCTAATCAGCTACACTAAGAGGTGATGGGAATCTTTATAAATAGCATATACAGTAAATTTGTATAACCTCTGTGTAGTTTGGATCTCTTTCTTAGTATGCACATCACTGAAAAATAATAAATCTTTAACAATAGCCTTCACATATTCTCAGAACATCTTTTTTTCTCTCATTAACCTTCAAAATAACTATCCTTTCAATGTTGTATTGTTGTAAAATAGTAATTTCCTTCCTCCAAACTGATTCAAAACAACACTGACATTTTAAATGTCTTAATGACATTTTAATTATAACAAGCCATCAGATATCTATTATTTCAATAAGCAAAAAGGGCCCATTCTGAATGAAGTTCTCCTCTTTTCTATTCCTCAAAAAAAAGGAAAGAAAAAAAAATGCAAACAAACCTATGACACAGTTTTGAATGTCTTTATGCTAATCCAAAGAGTGATGACTCATTCACAAACCAAAGCTTCTTCAAGAGCAATACACCTTTGGGGAGATGCTGTTGTACTCACATACAATCAATTTTTTTACAGCTTTAGAGCATCAGACTTTGCCTTCCCTTAGTCCACCTTGTCTTGATTCTTCTACTTCTTTAGGGAAGAAGTGACATGCTAATCCGTTAACCCTTTTTGTTTCCAATGGGTGTACTCTCACAAGTTTTTAGGTGATGTTTTCTATCCACACACCATTCAGCTGTTTTTCTTAAGGCACCAGTCCTTCTGAGTGTCTCAAGGAAATAAGGGATCTAATGTCCCACTCAATAAGCTGCTCATGCCTCAGTGCATTAAATTATCTCAACACACAAAGGACATAGTAGTTAGAAACTTACAAAGGTTGAAGGAGAAATTACCAAAATTATTCATTTGAGATCTTTTATGGACTAATAGAAATAGAATTTGGATCTCAGGATACCTATTCAGTACCTGATTGTGATAATAATCCATATTACAGTGCAAGCTATCTGTCTACTTTCAATTCATTAATCATAAGACTGAAAGTTTAATGAAGTTTTCTGATACAGACTTGCCAGGTGGGAAATAATAAAACAGGAGGTGATCAACAGGAAAAATGAGCTATGTCCTCATGAAAATCAAGAGTTAATCTGGTCTTTTTTTGGATCTTAAATTCTTCCAGACACACTTTTCCTCTCCTGGATGAGATCTTTTTACTAAAGGGGTAAAAGTGGGTTTTGGGAAACTTTCAAAATAGAACAAGACACTTGTATAGGAAAAATCAGGCATACTTAAGACTTGTAGTTATTTTTCCAACCCAAAGAGAGATCAGATTGCCTAAATTCATGAGTTTAAACACAGAGGGTTTGATTCACTCTCAGACAATCGAAAAGAAACAAAGCCTGCTATTCAAGCTTTACACCTGTCAAGTAACTTTCAGTTCATGGTATGCAAAACACAAACCTACCCTAAATGTAAATACTGGTTTTTATTGAACAGACACCAGAAATGAATTTACAAAAGGGCAAGAAATTTAAGGACTCTAAGGATGAAATAATATTAAGTGTTATGGAATCTGTCACTAAATGAATTTAACTTGCTATCAAAACTACTTAAAAATCAATTTTTCTATTACTCATTTGATGACATTAACAATCTGTGCTATATTGCTGCAACTGTGAGGCAGCTGCTTTCTTTGTTTCACAATACTATGTGTGTGTTATAAATAACATAATGATCTGACTGTTCATCTGTGAGTTGTGAAGATAATTTGCATTAGCTCCAACCTCATACAAGTACAAAAAGACTAAGCAAAACAACAGGACTTCAGTGAGACATCCATATGTCCCAATTGTTCCTTTATCTGTGCATAAAAGTTCTTGGATAGGAAAAGGAAGGAAGATAGCTGATGGATTAAATATTTTAAACACACAATGACACATTTCAGCCCACAATTAAATGTGTATCATGTTAAGAGTTTGGAATATAGCTTTATGTTAAGAGTACTTGTTCTCTCAGAGTTGGATGACAATGCCCTACTTTCTTGAAGGGTGATGCACCACTTTTTTCAGTATTCACTACCCCACCCCTCACCCCAGCCCCATCTCTTTTTCTGTTTCTCTTAGTCCGCTGAGAAAATAATTACTATGAAGTCACAAGCGAAATGTTGAATTCTGAAATTCTTTCTCTATGTGTTCACCTGTATACAAACTCACAGAGGTGTTTTATTCAAATTTATTTGCTTATTTTTGAACTCATGATAATGATTCTTATTTTCCATTCTTACAATATCAGCTATTACTTTTACATTCTAGGTCCCAAGAGAACTCACAGGTTCCACATAAATCAGAATTGTGACTGAAGGAGCATTGCTGTTTCCTTTGAAGAGGTGTTTGGGATTTAGAAATTATCAGCAGTGAACTATAAGCGTTCTTCTTTAATGTTGAAATAAAAATAACACTACTTTTTATTAGAGAAAGAGAGTGTTCTCTTATTGCTCTTTTTTAGGGTAATAAAAAACCAAAATATTTGTGGTATGTCCACTGAAAACTGCTTTAAAAGGATTATGCCAAAAGGGATGCTCATCAATATCTTAATAAAAAATAAAAAAGAGGATACTCAGAGGAAAAAAGTTACGTTTTGTATCAGAATGATAATTTTACAGAAATGTTAGAAATAAAGTTTGTCTTTAAATGTATTTCAGTAGCACTACTGTTTAAGTCAAGCTTTCCTCAAATCTGAATTTAAATACCTCTGCCTTGTCTCTGTCTCTGTGAGATGACCATCCTCATCCTGTAAGGGGCCAGTGATACTTCTATAGTGACTATTGCCATTAATATATTTGAAAAAAAAACCTCTTTTTAGTGTCCCCCACATTTCTGGCAGCTTCAATTCCAGCTGAGCTTTGGCTACAAGAATTTTCTCCCTACAGTGGCAAGCAGCACCTCTGTATTCTTCCCACGTCACTTGACCTTGTTTCCATTGGGCATCCTTTTTGCCTTATTTCCCAGGGAAGATCCCTGCTGAGCCAAGCTGGCCTTCTGCCTTTCCTGCTCAGCTTTCAGCATTTGGGCATTGACTGTTCCTGTGCCCTTAGAGGGTGATGTTTAGAAAGTGGCCAGCACTGATAGATCCCAGCACCCACAAAAGCATTTTTCCATGGCGCCTTACTTACTAATTTCCTGAGCAGCCTGAAGTCTGCTGTGATAACCTGGCTAAATTTAGTCACTATCTTTCATGTGGTTGCCCAAGAAGCTTGCTTCTCTGCCCTTGGAGTCAGATTCAAATGCAGCTTCACAATACTAGTTTCAGAATTCAAATTAGAAGTATCTTGAAATATAATGGTTGCCCATATTTCCACATAACCATAAATTGCATGTGGTCCTTTATTTCTGTCACTGATCATGCACTGATATGACCCTGACTCTTGCAGATTCTGTAACCACAGTGTCTGAACCTAACCCAACAGAGAATTAGAAAATGTTGGAGCACTAGTATGAGCTGTCTAAACAAATACCTTCAGCTGCCATCCCAGAAGGATGTGGGATGTGTAAATTCCAAGCAGATGTCTTGAGTACCCCAGAGTATGTAAACCAGTCTATGTTTAGGTAACTCAGTCTGTCCTCACTAGTTTTAGAATGATACACCAACCATATCAGAAAGCAAACACTAGGACAGTATGTTTCCACCAGCTTTATTTTATGCAGCAGCCTTTGAAAACACAATTAAAATTCTAAGAATGTCAGATCCCAATATCTTTTGCTGTCTGGGGAAGTCACACCCCAACATAATAGCCATTCCACCAAGAAATAAGCTTGGGGTTAAAAAGTCTCTTTCTATTCCTGCTATAGAAGCTCCACGATATTTGTGTGAATTAAGTAAATATTTACTGGGAGAAATAACGTGAAAATTCAGAGATTTCACAGGTATCCATTCAGCCTTTCTTTATGCCAGTGAATGTTTCATTAACTTTTCCATACACAGTGACTCCACAGAAGATGCTGAAGTACGTACACAGCTACAGTAGTTTAGCCCTGGAATGAGTTAAAGCTGAGACCATATATTTTCCTAATTAGAAAAGGTGTTCCCTCATGGAGTATCAAACCAAAAGTATATGCCTACTAAAATGTGATTGGTGGAAAACAGGGTCCCAACATAATCCTTCTGTGGGACTGTCTTTTGGCAAGAAGTTCTCACCTGGTTTGGATGCTTAACTTCCGCTGCAGAGTAACGGAGATTACACGTCCCAATAGGAATTCTTGTATAACAAGCACTAGCTATCCTTACTTATCAATTACTGTTCTTTGGATGAAGATGTGGGTGCTAAATATACATTTAGGCAACTCATTACAAATATTTGAAGGTTCTCATCTACTAACGTTCTATGGTAGAATTTGTGAAGTCTGAAGCTTTGAGTTTGTCACAAGTGCACAAAGATGAAAGGGTCAATATGTTTTCTACCACCTATCATCATTATCTCCCTTTACTCTGATAGACTCTAAAGTAAATGCAAATACATGACATCTTTTGCAGTTATGCAACTAGATTACCTACATCAGTCACTTTACTTTTATCTATGTCTAGTACCACTCATAACAGGCAATCCATATGAATGAGAGTCTTTAACAGCTCATCTTTAGTAAGAAAGCATGCTGCTACTATAATAAATTCTCCCTTATTGCCTCATGGTAATGAACTCACATGCATACTCTTCATACAGTCTTGTACTGTGATCTAAGCAAATTAAGAATAGCTTGCAGGTATTTTCATCTTTAAAAAACAGACATAGAGTACCATTAAGAGGAAAGGACAGTAAATAAAATCCTAATTTGATTTAATGCTGTGATTTTAATGTTATTGCTTTTAGAGATGCAAGAAAGGCCCTTTAGCAATAACGACAAAAAAAAAAAAAAAAAAAGAAAAAAAGGTGTTCATTGGAAATATGCATCCTAAGATCACCAGTGCTTCTCTAACAGACCCATCCAAGCCAAAGTCAAATCTCTTGCTGGGATAGCTCACAGATGCATGGAATTTAGCCTGTTTCATTCATTATGGTTCGAACAAAAGGTTACTATGCTGGGAACCCACTACCAAGGACCAAATGAAACATTAACATGGTTCACGCCCCTGGTCTTTAGACAATTTTTCTTATAACTAACATTCTTGCAGTTTTTGCAACAACATGTAAGGACATCAACTCATGTCAGCTGTACTGACAGCTTTGTGACAAGACCAGTTGTCATCTGTTCACATGAGTAGTAGTCATGTCCTTTGCCATCCATTGGCAGATTTCCAGAGTCAGTGTAGGGCTTGCTACTTCTTTGTCATGCTTAGCTCTGGGTAATGCATAAGTTACACCTGCAATAACAAGTATCTACCCAAGTGATGCAGATCCATGTAGAGAAGCAGCTGGTGGTTAGGATCCAGTGTGCACAACACATTTTCAGAAACTTTAATTCTGACTTGCTGCTTTCTGGATTGAGCAGTCAACTGGGCATGAAGTGTATTAGGTGGCTCCCAAAGTCAATAATATATTTTAATTTCAGATGAAAGAAGTCTGAATTATGTGCCCAAGAACTTGTTGTGTCACAAATGAAAGCAAATACTTGTTCTTGATCCAAACTGAAATGCTAATACAGACTCATCCTAAAGCTATTGTGTATCTTAGCAGAGGAATCTCTCCCATCTGCATGCAAGCAAAACTGTGACTCTGCAGCTCCTCTCCTCTGCCCTTTTAGTTTTGTTAAGGAAGGGCATAAAGACAATTTTGAAGGAACAGACTTCATGAGTGCTTTTGGGACCTTTTTATAGGACGGGATAGTTCTGGACTATTGAATCCAGTCCTATAAAGGCAATTACAACACAGATGACCTGATAATGAATCAAATAATGTTTTTTAATTACTTTTTATCCTCCATTTTCCCATTGAAAGTTTGAGGTACAGGATAACTTAACCTAGTAGCACCACTGTCCACTAATGAAAGCAGCTATGCTTCTGATTCCCTCAGTATCCCTCATTGCCCACACCCCTACCCATACACACTGACATACCATGTCCTCCTCCCTTCCTTTTTCTAGACCTTTGCTAAATAGATTTAGAGTTTATACACCATGCTTATACACTTGACTTTTAGACACTTCAGATCACCATAGCAGTTGTTGTTTGCATTTATTGAGATTAAATTTACCTCAACATGGTGACTTGCATGACAGAACTCACAGTATCTGTTAAATTGTAGGCTCTGTATTTTGTTGATATTTCCAATCCTGACTGGAAATATTTAGACTGACATTACCTAGGATCACACTTCTATTTTCAGAGCCATGTGATGCATGTTGCTCATAGTCAATCTGTAAACAGTTAATGTGAAAATTTCTTTCTCTTCACAGTAAATTCCAACTGCTGATATTTTCAGAGTAACACTTAGATGGTTATTATTAGTTCCTAAGAGTCTTCTGAAATTCTTAATATTAATTTTCATTCATATTCATTAGCCAAGCTCTCAGGATCATACAATTTCTTTTGATACATCATCAAGCTTTCATTGTAGTGGTATCTTTGAACTTTAGAATATCAGCAAATTTGAACAACCTATTCCTTCACTGATGTTAATATTTGTCCTATTTTGATCCTGAGGGAATTCTGACAGCAATATAACACTCCTAAGATCATTAACTATTTAAATTTTTCCTTTCAGCTGGTTCCTTCTTATGCATTTCTCCAGTTTAACTAATGATTTTCTGTGTCTCTCCTATGGAACTGATATTTTACTAAAGGTCCAGAAGCATGGCATCTTCTCAGTTTATTTAGAAAATAAGTTTATTTGGAAAAAAATTACCAGGTTAATTTGCCAGCCACTGTGTCTGCTAAAATTATGTTGCACCGCATTTCATCTGACTGAGCTGATCTTTCATCCTAATACCCACAGTAGAAATAATAATCAATTCTCACATAGTACTGTGAATTGTTTAAAAGCAATAACAATGGATATTTTTACATACAAAAAGGAGAACACCTAAAGGTGTTGTCAGCACTGGGAATGGGCTTCTAACAGAGCCAGTGCCATAAAATTCTAATGTCATCCTATTCCTTTGTCTCTGAAATTATCAAGATGAACTGGTATGAATAGTTGGATAGTGGAAAGAATTTGGGGGTTTTCTGTCTAATAGTGTCCTTAACAGCTTTATTCCTCTTAAGAGAGTATTCTTTTAAATAACTCCTGGAGATAAAACAGTAATTTCACAAAGTATTTTATGATCTCATGTTATAATCATTATTTCATTATTCTATAGTATAAGGCCAGGAATTTGGGAAAGATTACTTCACACAGGCACCTTTTTTCTTTGAATCTCTTTGGGATTTTTTTTAAATTTCGGGTTTGTTTTTCTTTTTTTTTTCCCCTAACAACTAGTATTTTAAGATTTTTTCCAGAATGCTTGCTGACTTCAGACAGAAGTATCTTGGCTACCTATGCTCTACAATATCAATAATTTGCAGTTATTAAAACCACTCAAACAACAGGATTCCATGCCTGTCCAGAAATCTTTTTCTTGTATTTATCACTTATTTTTTTAAAAATTTCAATCCAGCAAAATGTTGAAACATTAGCTTTGTCTCTGTATATTTCATAACACTGTTAAACAAAGATTAAATTTAATGTTCTTAACCCTTTCACAAATTGTTTGCAAATCTTGCTTATTACAATCCTGCGCAATAATGTGATTGTGCATGTACTTACATATACACACATCATTTGCTCTTTATATCTGAAAAAATAAAAATCTGGTTTACCATTTATTTTAATGTAGAAATAGTTATAACACACCGGACCCTATTATACTCAGATCTCATTTGTTTTTGTCAGAAAAGTCATTGAAATAAACCAAATTGCACTAACATAGAAGCATAGTCACCCATATTCCCATTTGTAGAGACTAAAAACTTAGGGTTACATTTGAGAAGGCAGGAGTCCACAAAGCCCTGTACAAGAAGTCCTGTCTGTAACCAGGCACACGAGTGCTTACATCATTCAGGCTAGGTAGAAAGAAGCACCAATGTGCATGCAATTGAAGATGTCCCAGATGACTAATGGGCACAAATAATCATACCAGGTATAGCATAGGCCCCTAGGGAAACTAAATTCATATGACTACGCTGGCCAACTTTAAAAGGTTCTCAAAGAGGAATAAAGGTCTTTAAGCCATAACATTCCTACAAGTTCTATGAAAATCAGATGTTTTGTTTAGGAATAATACTGTCAATGACCTTATTCAGGGAGACTATAAAATCAGATTAACTTTATTCCGCTCAGGAGAATCGAAACATAAGCTGGAAAGCTGGAGGGAACAGTCTTTTCTTGCTCACAGGAATATGAACATTATGTTATGCATAGGAAATTAGAGCTTAATTTACAGTTCTATCATAAACTTACTGCATAGAATCAGATGATAATTCAGGTTGGAGAAGACCTCTGGATATCAGCTACTCCTGGTCAGGCTGCTCAAGGCCACAGACCCTCTGCTCAAACCATTTCAGACCTTAACAGTTCTTTGTGAAATTTCTTTCTTCCTAATATTCATACAGATTTTTCTGTAATTACAGTTCTGTCTTTTCCCATTTTCTTTTGCTGCACAGCTCCAGGAAGAGTCTGACTTCATTTTCACTATACTTTGTAATTAGAGAGTTAAAGATGGACACTAGAGTCCTTATTTAGTTTTTTCATCTTCAGATTTAGCAAAATCAGCTGTTACAATCCCACCTTGGAGATCTCATATATGTGTCCACAAATCGGTGAAATGGCAAGGCTTTTTTTTCTATTTTTTTTTTATGTATTCTGATTCTCTTAAATCACTAAATAAATAAATAACAGTCAGATGTAAGATGCTTAATTGGAATTATAGAATTTTGTGAGCAACGTAAGCAAAGTATGGGTTTTGTGCAAAAATTATAATCTATTTAAATTTAAAGGTGGTAATAAATCTTCTTTTGTTCTTTTGTGATAATGAAGGAGTTTATTGGCTACAGCTGCAGGGTTTTGTTTTTTTTTTTTTTAAATTGCAGTATGGCATAGTATAGAATCCATACTTAACAATGAGCAATGAACTTTACACATCTCTAATAATCAGTACCATCAAATCAAGTGTGGCCAGCTGAAGCACTGACTTCATTCTCATCCCACACCATGTGAAATTCAGATGGAAAAGGGAGGCGATGTAATTTTTTAAATCCTGATCTGAAGTTTTCCAGAAGAAAATCCCAGCAAACCTTTCACACATCATCAGAGCAATAATGAAATGCATTAAAACTAACATTCATTTCTCTTTTGCTCTTTGAAGCAGAAAAGGAGACCAACAAAATGAAGATTTATAACATCTTGAGATTCTGTGAAAAATGCAAAATACATATGACTTAAACTGTTTTGGATGGAACACAGCATTTATGCTCTAGTAAGAACATTCCCTTTTAATGTAAAAGTCACAATCCTTTACACAATAGCCGTGAAACATAAGAACTGGCAAGTGTCAGATTTATCATCATTTTTTAAAATGAAGAAAAGTATGGCAAGTAGTAGGAGTAGACCCAAAATTAGAAATACATGTGTAAACACCTGCAGTTGAACTCACTGTTCAAAAACTTGTACAACAGAATGTGCTTCACACTTGGAGTCAGTTGGGTCACTTCATGATGAATATAACAACATGAGAAGAAACAAACATCAAGATTTGTTCAAGCAAATATACCTTTCTACTGGAGGGGGGTTGAGGGGCGGGAGAACAGAAAAAGGTAGGAAACCATTAATGTGAAAATATTTCTTTTCTCTAAAACCATAGATAAGGATTTCACTATCCTCATCTCATCTGTGTGCATATTTATCATTCAGTTTAAAATCTTATAATTTTGTGCTACTAAGGTATTTTAAGCTATTATTTGAGACTGTGATCTACCAAGAAAATTAAATTTACATTCTATATAATGAACACTATATGTATCATTTGCCAACTAAATGTGTCCTTGCTGTGACAGCCCACCTAGGGAACAGGCACCAACTAACAGTGTAGGTGAATTCAGCTCATTTCTGTGCAAGTAAAATGGGTTAATTTGTCATCTCCAAAGATAAGCCATACTCAACTGCTTTGATTTCACAACAAAATGGACAGGGTATGCTTACATGACTGGTGACTAGAAGTTATCATCAGTACCTCATTTTCTTTGAGAAACTAGCCAGCTGCTTCTTAACCATCTCTAAGATGCAAATGAGGTTGTAGGACAGATGTCTTCCTTTGATCCAGCTGGCTCAGTACCTGACAGTTCTCTTCAGCACTTCCATAAAGCACATGAGTTTTTTGTGAATATACCGTCATTGCAGCACTGTGAAAATAAGTTCCATTATTTTTGACCAAAAAAATTTGGTGTTAAATTGTTTTGGCAAATTAGGGAGTCTTCATGCAAATCATGTGACTGAGATCAATAAAGGATGAAACCTTTTAGGAAGGCATAAGCAGTTGAGCAAAACAACCTTTCCCACTGCAATAGACTGATCCAGAGGAAGAAACGTGTTTTCAGATTGATTACATGACCTTTACTTGCCCTTTTCAAGATGAAGTTACTTATTTGCTAAAACTAATTTCACTAGTGATTTCAACTAACTTGTTAGATTCCTAATTGAAGAAACAAAATAAGAGCAAGCACACTAAGATTGTGAATTACTAGGGAGACAGTAAATTCTGTAAAGTAATTCTAATAATTGCACTTCCCAAATTAGTTTATGCAGAACGATCTAGGATATAGATTTAAGGTTTGCTGTTAGCAGAGACAACCTTCAGGTGTTCTCTGAATTTCAGCCTTTCAGTTGTGCATGTAGAAACCCATAAGTATTTACAGCAGTGACAGATCAGGATATTAATCAGTCATATTCTTGCCTAGGACCAGTGATATCATGCAGATGTGCCACAATTTCTGATCAAACCCACTAGGTGGCTTCTACTACATTTACAAAGGCTTCCATTTGTTCAAAAATCAGTTAATCCTATGAAAATAGACAGATAGTTCTGTTTTCCTTCAGATTTCCTTAAATTTCCTTAAATTTTCAGAGGAAGATAAAGAAATGTCTAGGACACCTACTTTAGGCAACTGTAATTTGGCCTAATTCTGATGGCCATTTTGTGGCCCATCATATGTAAAAGCCCAAATCTCTTTTGGCTTTAAAAATCTATTTTCAGAAGTCCATTATGTTTATGAAGTAGAATTGTTTAAATATAATAGAAAACTTTGCTTATGTCTACCATAAATGTTATGTATTTTGCATTCTGGCAGCAGGATCTTTGTAGTCAGTTTTTAATAGCTGTTTGGAAAGATACTTTTATGAGATTTCTAAATGTATTAAAGTGAAAAAGGGATGTCTTTCTTGAAAAATCCTATTCAACAAGGCAGCTCTTCCCTCATTTTCCCTTATAATGGTGCTTTGAAAACCAATGAATGTTGCAAAATTATTCTGGGGTCTAAGTAAGTATGACAGTTTCTAAAATAAACAATGTTCTTTTGGAGAGATCAAATGGGTTTAAATTATAATTTCTAGTGCAAATAACTGAATCTTTAGGTCCTCATATGCTGTGTATTTGGGACTTGTTTTCCTACCTAATGATGTATATCAAAAATCCCTATTTTAAAACAACTTACTTCTAGTTAGACTATAATTTCTTCTTCAGTCTAAGAGATATTTCTCACACTGTCAAACACAGTTCAGAAAAAAAAATATAGCATTTGAAAATGAGAACAGGAAAGGAAGAAATCAAGAAATAACAATTAGAGAAATTAGTGAAGACACAAGAAGCCTGATGAAAGAAGGCCTGTTTTTACTTACATAAACATTGTCGCCACAGGACTTGCTTCTCGAGACCCAGAATGGTATTCCGGGCAGTTGCATGAGGTACTGAATAAGTTTCTAA
>JAWWMP010000116.1:76015589-76028859 GCA_035047865.1 Dendrocincla tyrannina | reverse complement strand
GGCGAAAACCAAGAAAAGAAAAGGAAAAAAAAAAAAAAAAAAAAAAAAAAAACAACAAAAAAAAAACCAAGCAAACAAAAAAAAATAACACACAAAACCCCAAAAAACCCAAACAAAAACCAGAAAGCCAAACTGATAATAATGGAAGTCATATGGTGGGTTTCCAAGGGAAATACGGAGAGAAAGGCAACACTTTGTTACCTGAAAAGACAGAAGCTTCCCAAATTGTTTGTATCAAACTTCAACCAATTCTTTAACCAGTAGAAGTACTTTGTTCCTCAATATTGTGATATGCCTCATTTACTTTTAGCTATCCATGAATTTGTATCCAGTCTAAGTTACTGCTTTCAATTCCTTCTAAGACAATGGGGAGAGTCACTTTCTCTGCTGATTTATTTCCTGTTTTAAACACCTGTTTTAGAATAAGATGACATGGCCTCTAGAGATACCTCTCTAATTACCTAGTTATACTGGAGAAACAACATCCCCAACTTACACATATGAATTGAATAGCAGAGAAAGCAAGTCACACACAAAATCTGAACCTGAGAAGGACTCAATGCAATATTCCTGAGTGCCACCAATACACTCCATGTACTAGACCAGCAAAATACAAACTTCATTCCTCAATTTCTCTTTCACTATTTCTCTCATATGATTACCCTATTTTTACAAAATACCTTTCTTCATATGAAAAAAAAAAGAAATTCTTTGTGTCCTTGCCTGTCTTAGAATCTCCTTTTTTTATAAAAGGAGATGATTCTTAAGAAGAAGAGTGAAAAGTAGAGTCTTAGCACCAGACGAAGTGAACTGTCTAATGACTTAGGGACACAAAATAACAAAATAAATGAATAACTAAACGACAACAAAAGCCACATCCAAAGGTGGCTTTGTTGAGAAAAACTTATGTGAAGGAATGGAAATATCTATTTTAACTTCTTATGAAGGCTGATTGAATACCCAAAAGACACACACAGAAGATTTTAGTAGGAGAAAGTTTGGCTCATCTGTCAGATCTGTAATCCATTTGTCACTGAAGAAACAACCAGAAAATTTCAGCCAAAATGATTCAGACATTTCTAAGAACAAGCAAAGTGAAAATATTTTCTTTGCCTATGTTAAAAATACTCTGGCAGACTTTTCTTGAGGATGTTTAGCAATTCTTATTTCAGGGTGACAAGGTATGCATTGCTGACTGATGGAGATGATCTTTGTGTCTGATGTGTCTTTACTGAGGCTGAAAATCCATCAGTGTGAAGTCAGACTGCTTCAGAATTGGGTAAATGAAAAAAAAATTCATAGGTATTCTGTTCCATAAAAAAACTAAAAGTAGGAAGGTGAAGGAAACTGCTTGACATTTCCACATTCTGCAGAGTTTGATTTCGCCATATGTTCTTTAACATCTTGTCTTTGTATGTGTGATTGTGAGCATACTTACACACGTGTGTGTGTGATTGTGGAGTGTTTTTGACACAGGTTAGGTTTGACATTTATTTAGTTCTTTGGGAAAAAATAAAGCTTTCTCTTTGATGTGTATAGGAACAGCACCTGAGGTTTTATTGATGCAAGACTAGATATATCCAAGAGGAGTAGCATTTTCCTAAAAGGTATCTGTTATGTTTTATTGAAATTATCATGCACCAATTTCTTTATTCAGGGTGTATTCCTACGTTTGTCATGCCTTAGTTCAAGAGAGAACTAAGATATTATGCTGGCCCTCTCCTTTAAATTTTGAAAACAGAACTTTAATTAGAGGAAAAATATATATAAAGAAAAGGATGACAGTTCTTAACCACAACACACACACATATATATATATATCCAGAAAAGAACCAAACAACAACAGTCTGCAACAAACCCCTCCACCCCCCAAATGACAAGGCAAAACAGTCAAAAAGGTCCTCTTGGCTACCCCCCAAAAGGGGGTATATATATATCCACGAACAGCAGGTGGTGCTGTGGCACATCCACTGCTGGCGGCTCGCCCTCTCCCAGGGGTTGCAGTTATATTTACGGACAGCAGGTGGCGATGTCGCGCCCGGCCGGCTGGGCTCTCCCTCAGGTGAGGTGGCAGGTGGTTCCCAGGTTAATTCCCGTGAGAGGAGAAATGGAAAGCAAAAAGCAGCAGCAACCCTGTCTTCGCAGGGGCAGGGAAACCGGGGCTTTTCTCCCACCTCCTTTCCTTATGGCAAGCTTTGTAGTAGTTATGATAACCCACGGATGAAAACAGTCGATGTTGGGGAAAGGAAAAAGAGAAACACAAATCCAGTATCCAGTGATGCTGGGATCCCAGTGTCTGTGTCCCTGTCCTTCTTGCTCTGACGAGAGACTGAGCTTCTGCCTTGTGCAGGAAAACTAGAAAAACCAGTTTTTTTCCACTCCCAGACTTCGGGGAGATCAGAACAAAGGCAGTGCTTAAAAGCAGATAAAATCAAGACACATGCATCCTTTGTATCCTCTGTTAACCATCCCCACCACACCAGGGCGTTGGTTCCAAACCTTTTTGGAAGGAATTCCCCCTTAGGCTTTGAAACTCCAACAGTCTACTTGCTGTTAATATCGATAAATGTGCATTTTTTCCTCATGCACACATATATTAACAGGAGGTGAAAGCCCCACCAATATTCTTGGTACACTGTTTGAAATATGTAATATTCTGTACTGCGAGTTTAAAAAATCAGGTTTGAAGAGTGCAAAAACTGCACAGAAGAAAACTCAGCATATTGCTTACAAAGCTGGTTTAAATCAAATGGGCTGTAAAAGCATTTTAGAGCTGTCTCTTTTATAGTAGAGAATTGTGATATTGTAGAATAAATGCAACTCTCGATGTGGCATTTTTATTCTTCCTTGGCCAGTAAATGTAGCGCAACTCACTAGCCAGTCCTAAACCAATTTCAGATTGAGGAAAGAGAAGGAAAGGATCAGAAAAAGCCTTGTATTCCATGGTAAGGTTGGCCTGTATTTGACAGAAGCTGACCTATCATTTTCATTAAATGTAATGAGATTAGCCACTGGAGAAGAATTTTCAGGGGGGGTGGGGTTAGGGGGTGTGTGTTTGTTTGGTTTATATTTTGGTTTTTTTTGTTTGTTTTCCCCAATCATTGGCTAAGGAAAGGTCCGGAAAATAACTTTTGGTAAATCTTGGTATCACATGCTTCTCTTCTGAAAGGATGAAGAGACCAATGTCTAAAATGCTGTTACTATGTCCAAAACATTGTGTGCCCTGGCATAGTTCAGTAGCCTGATTGATGCCTGTTCCCTCCAGTACCTGGAATGTTTTCATTGTACAATATCATCATTGTCACAAAGCCAAATAAGTTGTTTCTTCAGACTAAATCTACATCCATCCCTCTGAGTTGATGCACAGAAAGGGTTCAAACAAGAGTATGAATAGTAGATTCATGTACAGTCATCTCATTAATATGTCCCACATTAATTGAATGGAGATAAAAACGTATTTATTTATTCTGATCAATAAACCTCTGAATAAATTTAATTCTTGTTTTTTACCAATGTTTTTGATTACCAAGACACAGTATTGAGCTTTCAGTAATGTTCTTTTGAGCACGCTTTTCAAATTTTTTTCCCCATATTATATTTATCTTTGTGTCTGTTATTTTCCCTTTTGAGCACCATAAATGCTGTTTCATTTGCAGTACTAGCTTATTTAAGAGACCTCAGTCATACTGCTCAATGTAGACAAGATACTTTGATCTTATTAGCCAGATTATATCATGAATATGTCTGGGTGTTATTTTAAAATTTTTCAATGTTATTTTAAAAATATAATTTTAAAATTTTAAAATAAATTAAATAATAAAATAAAAATGTGATTTTAAAATAGGCACATGACCAAGGATCCCTAGGAAAATACAGATTTCTGCTGAATTTCTACAGTCCTAATAAAAGATGGTTTTGCTGAAGTGTAGAATGAGTGAACAGGCTGTCACATTTTCTTTTTTTTATTTCTAAGACAAACAATGCAGGCTTTTATATTACACATCTCTAAATAAGTTAGGCTATATAACCTTTTCCTGTTTATAAACAATGTTATTGCCTTATAATGAAAAAAAAAACATGAAAATGAGGAGGAGAGATGTCATTAAAAGATAACTGTTTTATCTGTATCTTAATCCCTTGAATATCAGGCTGCAATTTCCCTTCAGGAGATGAAATACTTTGAAAGTGTGCTGCTAATTTGGGTGGAATATCAGAACATTCATCAAAAAACTGTAGTACTACTTTGCTGGCTAGGCATGGCAACCTGAATATCTAAGGCATCTGAAAACACAAATAATCCAGTGAATAGTTAAGAATCCATATGAACTGAGGTGTGGGACCATCACATTTACACACATATTTAATTCCAAGGTTAAATGAATTGTGGAGAATTAAAGCAGTTTTGTTTGTAGTTACCATGCTAAAAACAATATGCTTGAAGGCTTGACTAGCTGTATTCTTTATATTTTAATTCAGTTGTCAAGATAGAACTGCCCTCAGCGTGTATAAAATAACTCACTAAAAGGTCATCTTTGTATTTTCATATTGCAGGTAATCAAAACAGAGTATAGTGGAATTTTTTTTTTATAACTTCTGGCAGAGAAGATATGGAACAGGATCACTGGAATGTGATGATGTGAGTAGTCCTAATGAAATACCGCTAAAGCTACTAACCATTTGAAATGGAGAACAGACTCACGGGATCTAGTGTTTCACCCATTGTAAAGCTTGATTTTCTGGCTCAGTAGCTGACAGCCACAAGGGTGGTGTTACATTTACCTGATACATTGACTGAAACACAATGTTTCACTCTGTTCTTCCTCTCTATTCCTTTTGAACCATCAGGGTTATAAAGGCAGCTGTTTTGTGCTGCATAATTCAGAGTGTCCTTTTCTTAAAATGCAATATTACATTTACATTAACATTTCCAGATTAATAATTGTGGGTTTGTGAAGACAGCAATATTCTTTAAAGTACTCTTTCTCTTGGCATATTGTTGTATACTCAGCTTCAGACTAATTATATGTTTTTACATGTAAGTAAACTGGGAGCAAATGAAAATGCTCAAATAGCTGTCTGCCCCATAAGGCCCCATACTGATTCAGAAGACTGAGGATCAGGGCATAGTGTAATGTGGCAGGAAACAAGAATATTAGGAAAAATATCACAGCCCTTAAATTCATTAAAATTTTCTTTGTGGGGGATTATACTTAGATTATTAAAAAGCCTGAGTTTGGAAGGGACAACTGGAGTTCACCTAGTCCATTCCTCCTGCAGAGACCAGGGTCAACTAGAGCAGGTTGTTCAGCAATGTGGCAAACTGGTTTGTCTCCAAGGATAGAGACTCCACAACTTCTCTGGAATACATATTAATCATTCTTAATCTGTAGTATTATGTTTGTCAATCAGTAGAAGCTTGATCAGGTCAAGAATGCAAAATTCATCCTCTTTAAATCATAGAAGTTAATTCATTCAAACATGTCTGCAATATCCCCACATTTAAACTCAAGATATTTTTCTTTTTCCTTTTTTCTTCACTCTTTCTCACCCGTTACACAGTTTAAGGCAGAAACAGGAACAGAAATACAAACTTTATTAACTGCCACACCCCTGATCAAGTAACAAAGTACCAAAAGCAAACAATCTCTTCCACATTACTGGGAGGCTAGTAAATTCATTTGAGCACTCCAGTTTGGTTTGCTAAGCTGGACAACTAAGATAAGGTTCAGATTTGCATATCTGAGCTGGAAAAACTTAATTTTTTCAAGCTGTGCCCACCATTTGTTTGTGTTAGGTAATGATTTTTTTGTCTTGTATTTAACTTCTTATCAACAAAAAGTTCTCTTTGTTATTCATCATTTTAATAATATTTACTGACAGCAACATCTTTCAAAATTGATCATATTACCTAGTTATACAAATCTGCTCTCACTAACAAGAAGAAATGGACAGGGTTACCTGTCGATGAATGAGCTGAACTTTAGTTCAGGAAAAAAATCAAAGACTGCAGTTTTTCATGAAAAACAGCACCTGCAACTTAATGGTTACAGTAGTTACTATTCTACATGTTTAAATAGAAAAATTCTCTCAAACAAAAGCAAATTAACAAGAAGTGTTCTTGGAATTTACAGAATTGTGCCTACTTCAGTGAACTTTTGATCTGTTTGCCATTTCTTAAGAAGAACTTATAAGCTCCAAACTAGAGCTTCCAAACTAAACCTTCTAAGCTTCCCATCTGTAGCTCTAAGAGTCAGGCCAGCACGAATCACAAGGAACAAATTACTGCAAAGTGTTGCCATGCCAGCAGTGGCATTCACTTTTCTTTAATATTTTCACTAACCTTATTTCCCCTGTGAGGAAAATAGCTGCTGCTGTTTGCTCAGACTTGGCGGCCTTGGTAGGACTAGCTGTCAGGCAGCCTGGGTTCCTCTTGCTAATTTCAAGCTCCATTGAGCAGTACTGTGGTGGCAAGATTATCACTCAGTGTTTAGGAACATCCCCAGCAAGACATGAAAAAAAAAAAAATGAAAAAGAAAGAAAAAATTAAGGAAATATATAGATTTTGCTTATCAGGGAAAAAATGTTGGAGTTTCTTTATGGAAGAATTCACTGCTACTTAGTACTTTAAGAAAAAATGACTAGGAGACACCAGCTGCCAGCATATGCTAACACATGGTACACATGGTTTAATTAGGATTATTAGAAATGTTAAGAATACCTGAATGAGAATAATTTAGCCTACTGAAATTATTAATTCTACAGTATCAAAGTAGAACATATCTGAGCAACATTGGTACAGAAAGACAAAGACAAATCTAGAAATAAAGGGAATGGCATAGTGATATAGAATATACCTACACTGGACTGTTGACCACAGTCAAGCCACAATCTTGTCTTTTTTCAGCCTTTTATTTTTCATTTTTATAGGGGGGATAAATTATATGTGGCACTATTGTCCACAGAGAAAGTGTGCAGACATCCTGAGTATGGCCATTTCTAGGCCATTAGCAAATACTGCCATTGGGAGAAAACATTTCCTAGAAGGAGGATATCAAGTTCCATAGGGGGAAATGCAAAGCCATGACCCTGGAAAGAAATAAGCCCATGCACCAGTAAACACTGAGAAGCCAAGCCACTGAAAGGTAGATTTGCAGAAAAGGACCTCGGGGTCTGGTTGGACATGATCCAGCAACGTGCCTTCACAGCAAAAACATCTGTAGTTCCATTAGTTGAAAAGTATTGTTACAGTCTGAGGGAGGTGACCTTTTCAATTTACTCATCACTAGTGAGACACGTGGAGTGCTGGGTTCAGGTCTCCATTTCCCAGTACATGAGAGACATGGATAAACTCAGGCAAATCCAGAAGTCGTGTGAAACTGATGAAGGGTCTGATGGAACTGACATACAAGAAGAGGTTGAAAGGGCTCAAGGAGATCTGATCAAGCTATATAAATACCTGACAGACATGAGGTAAAGAAGTCAGACTCCTCTTATTAGTGCCGAATGACAGGACAAGAGGCAGCTGGTAAAAGCGAAAACACAGGAATTAGTATTTGAACATGAGTTTTGTTACCATGAAGGTGACTGAGCACTGGAACAACTCCTTTTGTGGAGTATCAGTCCTTGGAGATATTAAAAACCTGATCAGACATGGCACTGGGAAACCTCCTGGTGTTCTTTGTTTTGAGCAGTGGGATGGATTCCTGATCTCCAGAGGTCCTTTCCTAGCTTGACAGTTCTAGGATTCTGTTATTCTATAAAAGGCTGAAAATATTTAGCAAACGAGATCTGAACACATAGAAAAGAATATCCTGAACCTCCAGAGCACTCTGTTGGAGTGATGAATAGTATGATATAGATCAGGTGGATAGATAGATGCATCTGTGATGACAATAGTAAAAGTATGCTGACTTAATATAGCAAAAAACCTCATGGTCTATTTAAGATGGAAATAGGAGTCATGTTTGTGACAGGACATAGGACAGGAGAATAGAGAGTCTGGAGTCAGAATTGCACAAACAGGTGAGAAGTAAAAGACTCAGACTGAACAAAGTCATGCACCAGTCTGGATGGACTGAGTTTCTGTTCCTATCTAAGATAGTTGTGTTGGAAAAATGTAATCAAACTCCACAAAAATTGGAAAAAGTCTCATCAAATAGATGGACATCTGTTTTATGAAACTTTGTTATTTCAGATGGGCTACATCTAAGTGAAAATAGAACCATGATGCTGAAACTTAAGTTTATGTGGAACTTTTACACTAAGCACTATGAGATCTGCAGAAGGTCCCATTGAAATAAACTTTTTAAGTAAAGACTAATAAGGATCTTATAAAACAATGAGGAATTAAAAAGTCAAGCTTATTTTCTAAAAATTAAAATTCTCTTCAGGCTGTAATATATGAGCAGACAATCATCCCAAGAGGAAATGGACATATTCACTTATTTAAGTGTTTGAAGTATAAATCATAAAATAGGTGAATTTGAATGCCTGGTTTTTAATGAGGAAGTAACTTAACAGAACTTGGGGATAGAAAGCTAATCTTTCAAACATGTCATGCCAGGTTAAAAATTACTTAAGCAGGCCAGACAAAGGTTTTGGCTAGAGTGAACAGTAATAAGCCACAAGACTAAAAATGTAACAACAATTTAAAACAAACAAACAAACAAACAAACAAAATCTTACATAAACAGAAAGAGAATGATACAGAAATGCTCGTATTCATTTTCAGATAATAATTATGACTAAGACAGATCAGAAAAGCTGCAAGAGCAATAAACACTGATCAGAACCTCTTGTTATTTCCATGAAGATTAAAGTGGACATCTGAATAAGTGGCATCAGATCAAACTTCAGATGATGTAAGCTACTTTGTTAGACTTCACCTTCTCAAAACTGTTATTCATAAACATTCCTGCTTTAGGGAGTAAATAATTCTTGTAAGATGCACACTGGACTTGTTTCAGAATGTATCTCTCTAAAAGCCTTTCTAAGGGTGATGCACTCCAGTTCAAAACTACAGCAGAGTGAAACATGCACACAAAATAAACCACTACAGATATGTTCACTTTCCAAAAGGAAAATTATGGAAAACCAGAAAGCTCACCAGAAGTAATCTAAAAGAATAAGACAAAGAACAAAACTTCTTTAGCTAGTATGGAGTTTTTTTTTTTCAAAACACCTTATTAAAGGGACAAAGTAAGTAAAAAATCAGTTTGGCTAAAGAATAGAAACAGTAAAGAATAACTGCTAAATAGTAAAAAGGAAAAAAAAAAAAAAGATAACAGGAGTAAAGGGTTATATTTCAGATAATTAGTATTGTGTCCAGATAAGGTGACTGAAAAAGAAATAAGCACTGGCAAATTAAATCTGAGATTTTAATAAGCAAAAAAATTACTTTGGAGAACAATTTGCCAAAGGCATGACATTATTAATTAGATGTTTTCAAACATGTTAGAAGCAAAATACTTGACACAAAATCTTCAGGGTCAATAGATACTTCAAATAGCAAAGGAAGGATTCTTAATATAGGAAAGGAAAAAAAAAATTGAAGAAAAACTGAAGCAGTGATTTTCATCACCTTTCACTACAGAAAAACTTAGGAAGAGTCCCATGTGGGAGTTCTTCCTCACAGGAAATGTCTTGGAGTGACTGTAAAATTACATTGGCAGCTGAATGAAAGAACAAATAAATAAACAGTAACTCCATGCAAAATCTAGGTAGTATTTAATTCTAAGCATTAAAGGAACTCAGAATAAAAAATTCTTAAACTAGCAATTGTTTTATAGACTAACATTTAAATTAACTGGAGACAAAAGCTGGAGGATCAATGTCTAAAATTGTGGCAACTAAAAAAGTGCTTCAGGGCTAGTCAAACTACTACAGACTAATAGGTTGGATTTCAGAAGTAGGATAATTGTTCAAATTTCTGATAAAGAACAGAATAAGTAAATATTCAGTTAAATAAACTAAGAGAGAGAAAGAGGAAGCACAGCTTTTCTGGAGGGAAACTGTTTCACAAACCTATGAGAGTTCTCTGAATTAGTCTTCCGGAGTGTAGGGTGATGATCCATTTTTTAAACACACTAGAGTTCCAAAAGCCTTTGATAAGAAAGTATCAAGAGAAAAAAAAGCTTATTTTGCATATACAGCATGGTAAAAATGAAATTTGATTTCAGAGAGTTGCAGGGAGATCTCACAGTATAATAAGATGACAAATTACAATGTACAGGCCCATGAATAAACCAGTATTAGGTATTAATGCACATTCATGTGTTCTAAGTTAGCTGTTATAGAATCATATAATCATTTAGGTTGGAAAATATCTTTAAGATCGAGTCCAACTGTCAACCTAGTACTGCCAAACCCACTACTAAACCATGTCCGCAAGAACCACATCTACACATCTTTTGAATACCTCCAGCGATGGTGACTTCACAACTTCCCTGGGCATCCTGTTCTAATGCATATCAAATCTTTCAGTGATTTTTTTTTCCCCTAATATTCAATCTAAATGTCCTCGTGCAATTCAAGGTCATCATCACACTTGTTCTGTCACTTGCTCCATCTGGCTATGACTTTTCAGGTAGTTGTAGAAGGTGATAAGGTCTTCCTTGAGCCTCAAGATCCCTCAGCTGCTCCTTATAAGACTTGTGCTCCTGATGCTTCACCAACTCTGTTGCACTTCTTTTGTTCAACCAGGCTGGTCTTCTTCCCCACCAGTTCATATTTCAGCATATGGGGACAGCCTGCTAGTGAGCCTTTAAGATTTCCTTCTTAAAGAATGTTCAGGCTTCTGGGATTCCTTTGCCTCCCAAGGGATTTCCTCAGCCAGTCTCCCTAACAGGCCAACATCTGCCTTCTGGAAATCCTCCTTTTTAGTTCTTCAAGAGTTGAAAACTTGATCATTTCATGATCACTATGCCTCAGACAGCTCTAAGCATCGCATTGCCCACAAGCCCTTTGCAAACACCAGGTGGCAATTGCCACTCTGAAAGGAGAGCTTGGAGTCACTGTGGATAGATTTATAAATTTATCAAGCTCAGTGACATATTGCATATATTTAGTTTTATTATTACTGCATATATTTATTATTATTGCATATAATCAGTATATATTGAGTTTGGGAAATTATTGGAAAAGGATAAAGGAACAAAACAGAAAATATCATTGTGTATCTGTGTAAATCTCTAGAGAGGTTTGAAGTCTGTATGGAATTCTCAAAAGGGACAGTCTTTGAAAAAGCATGAAGAGAAGGGTAGGTTTAAGAGAAGGATAGGTTTCTTGTTTGAGTGTTCAAAGAATATTGAAGTAAATATATATTTTTATTCAAAAATATATAAAACTACCTTTACAGGGTTTTCTACAGAGAAAGAGACAAACCAAAGCAATCAAACAGAACTTCTTTTCTCCAGGACTAGGTCTGGCCTTTGGCCAAAGTTAAGAATAAAAAATTTCTAACGTGTCTAGCCAGGAAATATATAACTTGCTTTGAGTAAGATGTAGGATGTCTGTCACCAGAGTCTATTATTAGTCTACAATTCAATTCATATGCTGTTATTAATATGCAAAGAGTAGGAATTTAGAAACGCAATGTCTTTTAAATAGTGATAAAAAGTTAGAATTTTTATTAACTGTTATGGAGAAGATCAGAATACTGAGAGTGGTGTACAGAAACAATTGATACCATATAAGGTTGTTAATTAAAAGAAGAACAAACAGTTTGAAAAGTAATCACTACAATGTTTTCAGTATTCTGATAACATTTGACAGAGAAGCATAGACTCAATGCCTGCTTAAAGATCCCTGACTACTTTATGGCCTGAAATTCAACTGAATATTTTCCCTCTCCTGGAACATTTTCAATATTTGTCACCAAATGTGATAAAGTATCCAGCAAGCTCTATAAAATCATTAAAAGATTTGGTAAAAGGGCTGAAACAGAATTGTTGATATTCAATCTTCTGTGAGTAAAACACTAGTTTCAAGCCCTACAATATGTATAGCCAGGAACATATGACTCCTCTTGCTTCAAAGAATCTGTCCTTTAAAGAACAGTGTCTTAACTGTTTGATATCAAGATGACGGAGGTAAAAAAAACCCTTCTTTGTGACAGAAATAGGAAGCTTCTTAGATGCATCCATCTGGGTCACTCTTATTAAGCACCGAATTCTCAAATGGGATTAATCTCTCCCTGTTTAGGCATTCAAAACATAGCCAGCTGAATTTCAGGTGATCTCACAGCATTTCCCTTATAATTAAAGGAGAGAAATAGACACCTCCAGAGGGCAATTCAGCTACTCACTTTCCCTTGTTTTAAAATCCTGTTTTGGAATGAAATTAATAGATGTCTGGAGGTGTCTGTTTCTCTTCACTAAGTATGACCCTTAAATTATTAGACCTACATTGCTAACTTTTAGTTGTCTAAATTTGTGGAGAATAATCACATCTTTATTACTTCTTTTCCCTTAGTAAATATTTTTTTTTGCCATTTTCCATCATTCATATAAAGAAAATTATTTTCTATTAACTTTTCAAGATGAAATGCATTTCTCATAAACTTCAGCCAAGAAAGTTTTAAAGTCAGACTTCTTCAAGAAGTCATACCCAGGAAGAAATACTCTTTTATCATTAAAAGAAATTTTGCAACTTTAGGGTTTGAATATAGTACACATATGAGAACAAATTATGTTTTGTTGCCAAGACAATAAAAAGAAAAAAACAAGGAAAGTAATGGAAGCAATTTACAGCTCTGTGGGACAGCCAGAGATACAACATCCTGCATTTCTTAGAGAAGAGAACAATATGATCTGTCAAATTTTTTATTTTGTTGCAGGAATAGATGCAGCACAACAATAAGGAAAATCACATTTCCAATAACCCAAAGTAAGGCTTATTCAACAGTCAATCAGATGAGTATGAGAAAACTTATATATTTCAATCTAAGAATTCCTTCTTATTCACAATGACCTACCCTGTCTCAATAATAGGTGGGACAAAGTTTTGTTGTTGTTAATTTTTTTTTATTGCAGTGGAATCCCCATTCCTTTATTCTCTCTTCTTCCAAATGGCTTAATACTCTTTTCAGAAACATTTAAAAATTATAATGAGGATAGTGTGATGAAATACTTATTGCACAGTTATTCTGAAGAAGACTATATAGCCTACAGGCCTATGATATGGGGAAAAAGAAAAACAACCAACCAAACAAAACAACAAAAAAAAAAAAAAAAAAGAAAAAATCAACCAAAGCAAAAAAAATAAAAAAGGC
>JAWWMP010000116.1:75982238-76013591 GCA_035047865.1 Dendrocincla tyrannina | reverse complement strand
ACATTTATTCTGAATAAGACTATATAGCCTACAGGCCTATGATATGGGTAAAAATAAAAAAAACAAACCAAACAAAAAAACAAAAAAAAAAAAAAAAAAGCAAAAATCAACCAAAGGAAAAAAAATAAAAAAGTCCTGAAAACAAACAAACAAAAAAATAAATTGTAAATAAAAAAACTAAAGAAAACACAAAAAAACCAGCAAAGCAAAAAAAAAGAAAAAACCACAAAAAACAAACAAACCAAAAACAAACAAAAAACCCCACACACAACCCAACAAAAAAACCCCTGCTTGTCTCTGAGAAAAGATTGAATAGTTTTCTAAAAAACCCATGGTCAAATCATGACCTCCGATTTTAGAATAACTTTGCAATTACATATAAAAAGAATTGCATGTCCAGTAACTGTCTTCCAATAGTTTTCACAGTTGCAATTGCATTCGAAAAGATGAGCAAAAGGGTAAAGCTGTAGTATGAAAATATTTTTAAAAAATATTTCAATAGCACCTAAAACCCTGACCTTAAACAATCTTGCCTCAGTCATAAGGTACTGCAGTAGGATCTATCATTGAAAATTATAGGGGTTTCTGCCATTAGCTTCCTAAAATACATCTCAAAAATAGCAGCATTGAAAAAGTAGCTCTGAGTCCATACATTTCCTCAGAACTGACATCTTTGATGGATCATGTGAAAAAAAAAAAAAAAGGACTAAACGATGAAAACAAATTTGAAGCTACCATACCATTCTAATGGTAAAAATCTGAGTCCCAGATATTTGTGGATTTTTAGAGGGACTGCAGTTTGATTTTTATTTTACATCTCCAGTGACTGAAGATCTCATTGCGATTTTGAAACTGAAAACTAAGTCATAACTAAGCCCATATGAAGATGATGTCTACAGTTCACTTTAAAATCTCTGAACACTAGTTCCCCAGAACTAAATCTGTTTAAATTTCATAAGTAATAAGATAGAAAAGATATGGAAAATTCAAGTAGACACTTCTAGTAAAACAAATACTGTGAATCCACACCAAAACTTTAAATGAAATCAAAAGGACAATATTTGCCAAAACAATTAAAAACCTCAGAATCATAGAATGGCTTGGTTTGGAAGGGAACTTAAAGCTCATGTAGTTCCAGCCTCTCAGGGAATGAGGGGCACTTTTCATTAGACCAGGTAGCTTGGAACCCCATCCAACCTGGCCTTGAATGCAACCAGAGCTTACTCATCTTTACCATACTCTGCTGTCCAATCATGCAGTGTTTACCCAAACTAAAATCCCACTGAAAAGTGTGAATTTTTTTCTTCCTCTTGAGTGTATGACAACAGGTCTACAGACAAGCCAGCAAAATTCAGCAACTCTCTAGTAAGCTTATTAAAAATGGAATGTCCTAATTAAGAATGGTATAGGCTCCTCTGTGAAATCTACTGACAGCAGTGAAAAGGACAATAATAGTGTCTCTTCACAGGCTCAGTCTGTGAAATACAGTAATTGACTAACGATCTAGTTTCTTTTAAAGGTGTAGACCAGATATTCAGCCAAGGTATACTGCTCTATATAATTTCCTTTAGCAAACCTTAGCCAAATTTTATCAATTGAAATATGATCTTTTTTTTCTTGTTTTTGTGATGTCTCCAGTGCCCATATGTTCCTAATTTGTCTAATAAGGCACACAGTTCCTCTCAGTCAGTAAAACATGAAATCCGTCTTTTGCCAGTTTCTCTAAAATACAGTATCAGCAAGGAAAAGTGTTCTCGTGCTGGTTTATTGGTTTGTTGTTTTTTGTTTGTTGTTTCTTTTTTCTAGATCTGTGAACTGTAAAAGATACAAACAATAGATGAAAAAAATGTGACATGCTTTTTTTCCTAAGGAATGCACCTCATGGAAAGATTAGAAATTATATTAAACACTGACTGCAGTGAAATCTGGAGTTATTAGCTTCTGCAGAAATGAGGATTTTTGTCTTTATGGTTGTTTTCTTTGATTTCTTCCTTCTGGTTACTTTTCCTTGGTTTACCTAATCTTATCTAAATAGACCAAGGCAATGAACTGACTAATGACCGTCTCACTGAGTATGTGTATATGAAAGAACAACTTTGAAACCCTTCATTTTCTAAACATGTTCATTATATTCACTTTAGACCATGTATTTCTGTGGCAAATTGAATCACACTACGGAGCTGAAGGCAATTTAGTAAAGACTGTTCTTTTTTTTTTTTATTATTATTCTTGTTACAGATTTTAATTTGAAATCTGCATTATTGCCTTGACAGTGAAAAGCACTAAAATGTTCTTTTCAGTACAATACATATCATTTGATGTGCCTATCTAAGTGTGTGTGCTTATATATAATTTGTTCTATAACAATTGTTTTATTTTTCCAGCTAAATACATTTAGATACTCATTGTTAGGGGTCTTTTTTTTTTTCCTGAAGAGCATATTATATTTTATATTTAATGTCAATTTCACTCTTTTCACTAAGTTCTCTTCTGCAAAGCTCAAACAAATGTAGGAAATTTTATGACAATAAAAGGAATATTTTTGCATCTCCATATATGCCAGCCAGGTGTACAAACTCTCTCATACATTGATGTTTTTAAATTTAGAACTATTTTCCCTTAAAAAATAATTGTCCATGATTTCCCTATGCACACTTTACCAAATATAGCCAATTAATGTGATTTTGAAGCTCATTTACACTGTTGTATATGAGACAGTGCAATAAAATGTGCATATTACTATTGTAATATTGTTACACTATTGTTTTGCCAGATTTTATGCAAATAAAGGTTATAAATATTTGAATATCAAATTAAGTACTACATCACATTTAGTATCCTCTATGTATCAAATAATTAGTGCTTCGGAGGAGGGTAAATCTGCCCTGGAGTACAAACATAAAACCCAGGTTAAAGACACCAGTCACTGGGATGAGGAAAACAGGAAAGAACACTGAGTTCTCTTCTTGTTACCTTACTGAGCAGGTAGAGAAAGCACAAAAGAGCTGTCTTACAACAGAACCACATCTATTAACAGCCTGAGAGTACTCTACCATTATCCTCATGTCTGTGTAGTGTACTGCTCTTTGAAAATTAATATTGTTAATTTTTATTTTTTTTTTAGTATTGCCTATCAAGCTGAATGTAAAAGATTTTCAAGACTCTTACTTTGCTCTGAGACACTTGGTTGGAGACACTTGCTGGCAAAATATATTGATCGTTGCCATTGTGATGAAAGGAAAAGGCAGTAATGACAGGTTTGGAAACAGTTGTGCATTACCCTGTTAGTATTTTACCAGTCATCTCTGCTATGCAATCTCTGAATGTTAGTGTCCTGTGAGGGAAAGTGTCCTTGAATTTTTTTGAGAGTTTTTATTGTTGTCTGGTCCAATAGAGGACATAGAAACATCTATTTTACACATTATTTAAAACTGTTTCTCAAGTTCTATCTTTTCTATCTTTTAAAAGATACTGCTTTCCAAATTCTCTGCAGAAGGAAACCCTCTGCTGCAGCATACTCACTATAATAGAACAATTCAGCATTAAAATAAGTCAGTAGAAGCAAAAATAAGTTTTTAAGTTAAATGTGCCTTGAAGTACTTGAAAGTCTGAGGTTATTGGAATTCTGTCTTTTTTTTAATTGAAAAAAATCATTTTTTCTTGTGATAGTTAAATGAAACAGATTGAATATACGGCAGAGCATCTGTCACTGTTCTTTAGTATAAACAGAAAAATGGAGTTAGTCACTTATTGATAAGATGCCTTTAATTTCGATACTGTTTGCACATTTTTCAAAAACTTGTTTGTGTTTTATTGCAAAAATATTGTGAGCTGTTTTCTAAATCAAACATTTTAATACCATATTTAATCATTATGTAATTATGGTTTCCTTCTGTATATAAATGGGTGATAAAAACTAGGATTCACCCCACCTGTACTGTCACTCAAAGCTATTTCAAGTAAGACTCTCTTTTTCTGGTTAAAGGAGAAAAACAAACATGTTTAAGATATTTGTCAGACATCTATATTAAATACCTACTGTAGGATGCAGTTTAGTTGTAGGATAATACTAAGAAAGCATTGACTATTTCCAAAAAAAGAGTCCAAGTCCTGTCCCTAATAAAGTCAGCTGAAAGTATGGACTTGTTTTATATATCTTTGACTGATTCTAATTCTCTCAAGGTTCTGTGTCAGGACTTCTCATAACAGAAGCAGCTTCTAAGCTTATTTTATCAAAGTCAGTTTCGCAACCATGAAAAATGTTAGTGCAGGAAAAGGACAGAAGAACAGTTAGGAAAATGAGGGTAGATGACCTATGATAACCAGGAGATTATTAATTTACAGTTGGCTGACATGTCATGACATTTGGAAACGTGCATTATATCCTAAAAAATTCTGCAAATATATCTTTCTAACAAAAGTGATGTCTGCAAAATTGCAGCACATTTGGTCAAAACAGGACATCAAAATATAATAACTTTATTTAGTAGCAAAACTGAAAAAATGTGTACTTTCTACACTGGACAAATCAGGAATTCAAATGACTTTACAATAAAGATAATTAGACTTTGTAATCCTTTCACATATTTCATGCAAAATTTATACTAACAGACAAACTTGTTCCCTAAATTTTGATATGCACAGCTAAACAGAGTATTAATGTATTGGTGGCTATCAAGTCAATCATTTTTGTTTGAAATCCCACAGTATTTATTACATTTAATAAGCGACAACCAAAGCAACAGCAAATTCTGAAGGTTACAAAATTGCTTTACTTAATCAAAACCAGAGGATTAAGCAAAATGTTAGAGAGAACTAAACAAATGAAGCAAAGGAAGAGATGGTATTCAGAATAAATAATTGCAAAGTATTTATTTATGAAGAAAATCTTAAATTACTTGCTTACTTCTATCTCAACTAAGGAATCATTAATCAGGGCAGTAATTTGGAGATATTTTCTTAATTTACAACTTCAGTCATAAAGCAAACAAAACAGCATAAAAGTAATATCATGAATAGCACAGAGTTTCAAAGTACTTTTGTATAAGTCTCTATTTATATTCATTATATCTGAAACGCTACATCTGTGCACTATGATATAGTGCTAGGAGGCAGATTAGCATAAAATCCCAGCTTTTACGTATTATTCCAGCTTCTACTAGACTTCCAAAGATCAGAGAAGACTGTGCACAGATGAAGGGAATAGGTTGCCAACATCAAAACAAGACAGCTGGGGATGAACGTGAATGCTACCTTAATGTTTTGCTTCCTGTCCCAAGAAGATCTTTTTTTGTTGTTGTTGTTGGTTACTTACCACAAAAAAAATACAAAGGGAAAGAGAAACTTGGCCAAGATCAAGAAATACAATAATTTGAAGAAAGACTGGATAGACTGACTTTTTTTACAAAAAGCATTTATAGAATGGTGTATGCATATTAAACTGGTTTTACAGCATAAAGCTGATAAAAGAATCAGACATTTTAAAAATCAGTAGGAGACAGTATTTCTTCACATGATTTACAATTAAACAGTGGGCTCACTTCCAACACCTTAAGAATGTTAGCAAGGAAACTAAGAATGACTGCTTAAGTCCTTTGTCTCAAGATGAAAGCTGGGCGCTTACTGTGAGCGATCACTTTAGTAAAAAAAATATGCAACTTGTGAGAATATCTGCTTATTGCATTCTCAGCATAAGAGTCTAGTGTGAGATACTGGAAGGGAGAGAGGGAAAAAGTTAAACTCCCAGGTATACAACCCCTAAGGTACAGGGGATAACAGAAAAAACACCAGAGATCAGTACTCAGGTTCCTCATTGATGGGCCATTGAAGAAATCACTCAAAGCCTTGAGGGAGTTCAAACTGAACTTCACAACTGATAAAAAGCGGGAAACAAGATTACTGTTATTCTCATGGGAAAATGCAAATTTATTGTGGGAAAGCTGAGGTGTCAGGTGGGATTATATAAAATTTACTCTGCAACATTTAAAAGAAGAACCAAAAAACATACAAGGGAAGGAATCCAGAGAATTTGGAGAAGATCAGCTGTGGGAACATAGAGATAAATAAAGATAAAATAGCTGTCTAAATATTAGCAAACAGTCACTACTCTTGTATGGCCAAGCTGCACCTGAGCACTCTCCTGTCTTCCAAACTCTTTGCTGTGTCACTCTGCTCTCCATTGTGCATGAGTGATGTACATGTATAGCCATCATCAGAATTCAAGCCAGACCTGGTGGCAAGTAGGGTGGCAACAACTGAAGGGGCTATAGGCCACAGAGACCTGTTTGTTAGTCTCCCAGACACGGGACCAGTGACTGTAATTGTTGGGATCTGGGGGCTTGCCTTAGACAAATAATGTGACCGGGGCCAACTAGCGCATCTCCAAGCATGTGTGTGTGCAAGAGACATTGGCAAAGCCCCACCCTGAACTGCAGAGCTGGGGCCTATGTGCTCAGTGTTTATCTAGGTGCTGCTGGTGTTTTTGTAGGTGATAATTAAGCATCGTTCTTGTGGCTGTGTTGAGCTGTGTGGCTGCTGCTGATGTTGGTGTGTACATCTGCATGTTTGGAGCTCCCTGTTACCGCTCAGGCTTGCAAATGTGAGCAGCAGTAGTGACTCCTATCAGACAGGGGCAAGAGTTAACTGCAGGTCCAGGAGCCCACTGGGTTTGGAAAGCTTTAAGATTTAGAGCAGAATGTATCACGGACTTGACCCACTTCTGCTTATGTTAATAAACTTACCCTTTTTTTTTCAAACTGGTAACTGTGTAGGTCAGGAACAGGACCATATGGCCCTCAGGTTTGACAATATATAGTAATTTCTTCCAGAAGACTTGCTGTTTGGAAAAAAACCCCAACAAACCTCTTCTTAACTACCCAAACTTATATGAGCAGAGAAAATATGTGGTATTGTGTAAGAAATATTCACACTAAACAAGAAATTATATTGGCTCAATTTTGCTTTTCATACTAAATAAAATGAACATAAGAACAGTTTGTGCTTAATGTTTGTACCATCCTTACCTATAAACTTCCCAGTTCCATTTCACTGTAACAATCAGCCTGTAACAAAGAGATTATATTTACTATTGTAAGTACCATGCATAAGCATCATATTTCATGCAAGTTATTTTTCAAATTTAATGTTATGTAGATAGTAGTTTTCATGGTCTTAAAATTGAGTTAACTTAAGAGAGACTTATAAAAATTAGATTGTGTATATCAAATACTGTGGTGAAATGTCACACTGAAATCCATTCCAGTAGCCTTTGTAACAGTGTATATTTAGAACATTGGTTCAATTCACTTTGGAATAAATACCAAAGTACAAAAAGAACTGCAAATTCTATTGAATATCATGGTGATTTTACAGGAACAAAAACTGCAAAAAAAATAAAATACTTTTTGGGGGGGGTTGTTTTTTTTGTTTGTTTGTTTGGGGTTTTTTTTATAATGTATTGCACATTGCTGCATAGCCATGTTCCAGTTCATCCAAACACTTGGGAAAATCACCATTTATTTCTGTGGTTTTTAAGTCTATTCTTTAGCTACATACTGATCAACCATCAAAGAGCAGAGCACTGTCAGGACTGTATAAACAGTTCGGTTTAAATAGTCAGAGGTTGGTTTTCAGAGAAAGATTTCCATATACACATAACAACAGGTGCAAAAGTAATAGCTACATCAGGGAAATATGGCAATATACTTATAAAATTTTTTATCCTAATACCTACAACCTCCCATGAAACTATAATTTTGTTGAGTACGTTTTAATTGCCTGATTTATCTTATTACTGAAGAACAAAACTCTTTCAAAAATGTGTAAGCAGCTAGTCAAAACCAAACCAACAAACAAAAAAACCCAACTATGAGTCAATAGTGAAGACACCTGTCTAGTACTAATAGGTTAAAAGCTGGGGTTGGAGTTGAGTGAGGTTTTTTTTTTTGTTTTGGGTTTGGGTTTTTTGTGGGAGAGGAGTGCCCTAAAACATTTTAATTCATATTAGAAGTCTATACACTGGAATGTACAAGTAATGAATGGCAACTTGTGTCTTCAAGCCAGCTGTCAAATGACCACGGGAAGAAATATAGGAGTTATTTTCTCTAATCTTTGATTTCTTTTCTAAGATCATTTAAATAAAACTATTTTTTCATGATGCAAAATGGACATTTTTACTTTTTTGTTAATCTGGGAGCAAAAATACATTCTAGAAGACAGTCAGCAACTTTGAAATAGCAAATGCTTATTGTGATATAGAAATATTGGTTGTTATAATAAATGCACAATCTTAGACCTTTACATATATATAGTCCACCGTGTATGTCTTTTTCAATATATACAGCCATCTTACAGCTGTAAAATAATTGCCACCAACTACTATAAAATAGTTCATCATAAACTAAGCCACACTCAAACATCTAAATGTGTTGCAAGATGTTTTGTATTCTACTACTCAAACCATCAATTATACCAGGCCTTGGTATCTTCTGTTTTTGATAGATAAACTGCAAACTGTAATCATCTACTTTATCTTTGGTCATCCTCAAAGATATCAGTGCTACTACAACTAGCACACATTTAATCTCAAATATTAGAAAACTACATTTTTTCATATACTGAGGCATAATTTCTTGTGCAAGTAGTGAGATTTATTAATTGTTGGCTCTTGCTTCACCTCCCTTTTACCATTGTCATCCTTCTAATGTACAGAAAGGTTTAATAGGAAACAAGACATTCAAATATTTGAGCTGAGTCTACTCAGACTTTTTCTCAGTATGAGACCTTCAAAGATTATTCAGAGGGTTATAAAGTCAAGAAAAGCATTTTTTGACTAAAAATAAAAGACTCCATATTGTGGGTTAGCCATGCCCAGGGGTCAAAAGCCTACCCTGTCATTCTTTTGCTCCTATTCTTCAGTAGGAAGAGATGGAGAAAGTAACATGAGAAAGCTTATGGATGATTGGAAGATTACTTACCAATTGCTGTCAAAAGTAAACAGACTCAACTTGGGGAAAGTTAATTTATTGCCAAGAAAAATGGATTTGAGTGGAGAGAACAACACCTTTTCTTTGCCCCATCCCAAGCCCAACTTTATTCCTTCATTCCTGCCTCAGCTCACACCCAGACCCTGAGCATGGCAAAGGTGATGGCGTTCACTCAGCCCATAGCAGCTCCTCTCAGCCTCTCCTTTACACTTACACTTTTTTCCTGCTCCCATGTGTAACATGTACTTCCTTCACAGCATGTGCCAGCTGCTCCAGCATGGTCCTCCCCTGTCTGCAATATGGTTATCTGCTTCACTGTGGTCTTTCCCATGGACTGTGGGGAAAACTCTTCTCTGGTACCTGGAGTACCTCCTACCCTACTTCACTCACATCTGTTTATGGTTTTTTCCCTCTCCTCCTCTATCTTCTCATCATTCACTACCTTTTCTTAAAGTTGCTTTCCCAGAGGCATCACCACCTGGGTTGTAGGGCTAGAACTCAGGCTTTAAATAGCCAGAGATGTTTCTTTATGACTTTGTTACATGATAAGAAAGGCAATTATATTCCTCAAACGATCAGGAAACAAGGTTGTGGAAAGTCCAAATGTACTGAACATTCTGCATATTGAAAATAAGCTTAAAAATCAGCAAGTGGAGGAATTGCAAATGTTAATATTCAAAAATAAATTATTACAGTCATCATTTAAGAATTTTTGCATACAAGATCAGAAACAGCCATTCTTCAGGATTAAGTGTGCATCCACAGTAATCATTACTCTGACAGCTAAATGAGGGTATACATAAATTACTCTGCTGAAACTCAATATTTATGTAAACAAAAATAGTCCTTAGATTTATGAAAATTTGAAAGCACCCTTGACCCCTTCTTTACTCTCTGCTCTCACTTTGTATTTTTGTATTTTCTGAGATATGTAGAGAAGATCTCCCCTATTCATTCAAATTTCAAAGTGAGAGAAACTATTATTAAACAAAATAAAATCATTGCTTCATGTCTCAAGGTAGTCTCTATAGATTCATGATATTTTTAAATGAAAATCTGGACAACTGGTCTTGATTAGATATAATTATCTTGTTACATAGTAATGACTACTGGAGAAATAAAAACAAAACAGTTGCTTTCTTTTAACCCATTTCCCTTTCAGAAGCAGGCTAGCGTTTCCTGTTCCAAAACACTTAAAATTAAAACATCAGGCAGGAGGAAAATATTTTTGGTGCCTTCAATATTCACTCTTTTATTCCCTCCTTCCAATCTAGCTTTTTTTCTCTCATCTTGCAACTGGCTTACAGACAACACTAATTCATCTTTGTCATCAATTCCCATCTCCCAGTTTCGCAGTTTGAGTGCTAGTAGTTTAGCATTTCTTTCAGCCCAGAAACGACCTAGGTCCTCATAAGCATTTCAGAATGTAGACAACCTGGTTTCATAAAGAAACTTTAAATTTACATGGACCGTCTGTAACAGAAGGAAAGTATTATTGGATAACAGTATATTGAGAAATGTCTGCAAATAAAACACCATGGAAAAACTCCTAAAGAATATCCATGCCAATAAAGCATATCCATAAAGCACAGTGATACGTTAAATATGCCAGACACGATTTCACTCTGTGAAGGTATCCAGCCAACTTTGACATACACCAGAAATATAACTGAAATACCTTGAAGTCTACAAAGAGTACAGTGACTATAGGCTAGCAGGATTTCTTAAGTGGCAAGGGACAAGGAGCAAGGAGGACATTGCACACAGGTGCAGAAGACATCTAGTAACATCACTGCTATCGACCTACCTGTCACCTATTGGTTACTCTATAAGCAGTGAACACATACTAGAGTAGGTTCACATATGATGAAAAGTGAGATTTCATTCTTTGTAAAGGACATCAGGGACATGAAGTATATATATATATATATATTTTTTTTTGGCTTAACTGCTGTATCTAGCAGTCTTTCCAAGACTTTTTGCACGGAATAATAGAAAAATCAAAATTATTATACAACCACCACAATAAGAGAACTTAATAACATGCTTTTATTTTTATCTCAAATAAATTCATTCTTTGGAAACAAGAGCACTAATACAACATAAGATTGAAAATAACCTCTTGCACCATCAGATGTTTTTTCTTATCATTGTGTTTAGCTTTTTCAATTCCATCTAGAAACACATTTAATTTTCTACCACCACTCTCATTCGGAAGGATGATCCTCATTGCTTTATAACAGGAATTTCTTCTAACTTCTAGTCTGATTTCACTCATGGCCAGCACACACATCCTGTTTCTCTGCAATCTTTTAGTAACACCTTCTATGTTGTGCTCAGGAATAACCATTATTTTCTCTATGGCCATACAACATGCATAATTATTCAACTTCAGTTTACATCATATTGAAGCTCAGGGATGTTCTTTGACTAATCAAAATGGACAGATCTTTTTCTTCCTCTGTAATTTTCATCTACTCTGCCAAAGTTTACTGTTGATTTTCCTACTAACTCCGGAAAAGTGATCTTGAACTTGTTTTTATTATTATATTACATCCAATTTCTCTTTGTTAAACTTTGAAAGTAGTCACCTTTTCAAATGCTTTTATTTCAACACCAGTTTCACAGTCTCATTACACCTTCTTCTGTCAAGGGCATCTAGAAACATTGCACAAAGCTCAGGATTCTTATATTTTCTGAATTTAACAAATGCATCATGTTGAGGAGACTTTTAGGCCTCAACACTGTTTGTCTAAATCATATCAGAATTAAAAAAAGCCCTCCTGGTTCAACACTTTTTGCTTTTTTTAGAAAACATAATTGCTTCATAACTATAGAAGGTCAATGGCATCTTAACCTATATAAAGGATAGGACAGTGATTGTCCCTCTGTACTCAGCACTGAGGCTGTACCTCGAGTCCTGAGCCCACTTCTGGGCCTCTCACTTCAAGAAAGTCATTTTGGTGCTGGAGCAAGTCCTGAGAAGGGCAAAGGAGGTGGTGAATGGTCTAGAGAGTCAGTCCTACAAAGAGTGGCTGAGAGCTGGGGTTGTTTAGCTTGGGGAAGAGGAGGTTCATGGGGAACCTCATTGGTCTCTACAACTACCTGATAGGAAGGTGTAGCCAGGCAGAGGTTGACCTCTTCTGTCATGTCTCAAGAGAAAGGATGAAAGGAAATAGCCTTAAGTTATACCAAGGTAGGTTCAGATTAAATATTAGAAAAATTTTCCTCACTGAAAGAGTGGTTAGGCATCGGAATAAGTTACACAGGGAAGTGGTGGAGTCTCTGTAAGTGTTCAGAAGACGTCTGTATGTGGCACCTGGGGATATGGTTTAGGGGTGGTTATTGTGGGGCTAGGTCGATGATTTGAATAGACGATCTTGAAGATGCCTTCCAACCTTGATAATTCAGTGATTTTGTGAAAAATCTGATAGCAGTTTTCAGAAACTTGAAACTCTCATGTTTGAAATGCAACCCTAGGATTCAGTACAGCTCCACTACTCTGAGTGCAACTTATCGTAAGTACCACAGGTATCTGAAATAATTCTCCTAGTTTATACACTCAGTCACATTTTACACAATTTACACTCAGAGGTAAAGGACTGCTGATAATTCTAATTTGGATCTACTTGGATCCTTTATCACTAAGGTATAAAAAAGATGTTTAATGTATATATTAATTAATGTAGTTATCAAGCACTTCTCTATGAATGGTATAATAATGGAAACGCTCTACTATCCCACTATATTTCCAAATATTTGAATATGAATGATCCTCAGGAACCATAATAAAAGCCTCCCTTTGTCGAAACTATAAATATGTTTGAGCCATTTTGTCTGGAGAATCAAAACTAGTAGACACATAAGTAATTATCTCATTTTAATCCACATATTGGCTAGAGAACATAGCATTCTTTAATCATACAATTATTATACTATTTTTGACTTACATAGTCTGTTGAATCAGGACTTTTTGCTTAGCAGGTCTATGAGGGTATTTTTTATTCTTCTGTTGTTCTACACAAAAAATAATCAGTACTGGAATCCTCCAGTCAGCACAAGTGACTTGAACAAATACCAAAACATATTTAATACTGTGAAAATGCATTATACTGTATATATTGCAAACTTACTCTGGAGCTTTACTTTTTTCTCTCAGCAAATACAGTCTATAAAGCAAGGTGCATTCAGAACCCTGAGGCAGATCAATTTATGGCCATAACATTGTTTTGTTTTTTTAGTTCCTTACTAGAAGAGAGTAAGAATTTCTGATTGATGATGTTTTCTGATGTACAATTAATTATATATGATGATAAATGGACAAAGTTATTAGCTGGGGAACAGTAATATGTTGAAAAATAAACAGTAAAGCAGTAAGAGATAATCGGTAATAGAAAGATTATTGTGACATGTTCCACCCCATTGTGATTACAGAAAAGTTAAAAAATGTGAGTGGTAAATGACAAGTTTATCTAGTGCAACAAGCGTGAATATCAGTAAGCTTCTGTGCAAATTCTGTCTTATGGAATGAACTGTTGTACAACAATGGGATCAGAGTTGTTTTGCCACACACTGCAGTCTGAGCCATCCCTGGACACTGAGGCATCTAATATTTCTACATTATGGAAGGCAGGAATTTTCAGTATTCATGAAAGGGTGGCAAGAACTACCAAGCAAGCAACTTATGGGAATTACTCAAGTATAATTCCAAATGTAGACATCATTCAGTGTGGTGACTCAGTGAAAGCATTTATGATAATAAACATTCATTTACTAAGACCAGCTGGCATAAAACCATCAGTATCTGTGAGTAACTCTCTTTTTTTTCCAGAACAGGGTGACAGCATGAAAACTGCTTAATGGGAACGGTTCCTAGAATATTCTGATTTTTGAGTGACATTTTAGCATAAATTTGAGAGGATCCATTATAAAAGATTATTACTATGAACAATCACATTTCAGTGAAATTGAGCATTTCAAGGCACTGTTATTTTAACACATGTATATTTAGAATCCAAAAATGTACTCTAAGTCAAGAAAGGCTAGTGTCCACCACTACGGAAAGTGACAGAGAAGTTATAGAAAGAAATAGAATAAGAAAAAAAATTCTGTAGATTTATTCCTAATGCATAGAGAAGGGTTGCTTGAAGAGCTGAAAGACAGCTTGGGAGTGATCTTCAAAAAACTGTTATGATCCTTGAAGAAAATGTCAGGAAAATTGTTCTTAATAAATTAATCCAATTTATACAAGATGAAGCAAATAAAAGGGAGAAACAGTATAATAAGGAACTGACATTTTTCAAAAGAAATTACTTCTAGGGCACTCATGTAAACTATGACAGCTAAGAGATGTAGTAAGTTACCCACTTGGATAAATGTGGTACTTTTCATTGATTCAAAAGCAAGGGGAAAACATGCAAAGGTCTGCTTGAAAAACCAAACCAATCAAGCTCCTTGCAACCAACTGGAATGTGATTTCATAAACATGAAATGGGACCCAAATAGGAAGAGACATCCAAAGTATAAAGAATTAACCCCACAGCAATAACAGTAAAAATAAAAGCAAGGCAGCAATTGGTCACAACTCAACAAAGGTAAACACTTGATAACAAATAGATGGCCTAAGTGTATAATTTAGGACACATTTGCCCAGTTGAAAATAACAATTTCAGTCAATACAAAAATCAAATGCAGAGTTCTTCTATCAGAAAATTAAAATGGAATATAAGAGTATATTTAGTTTCTTCAGGTTGTCTGGGTCTGATGAATTTCATGATGTAAAGAATGTAAAGATACCTGACAAATGGATCAAAAGGCTGGAAAAAGGAAAAATGCTGTGCTGATCTTCAGTAAACCAAAGGAGAATATTTCAAGGATTATACATTCTAGTTTCAAAAGAACTCCAAAACGAATAATCAGATAGCCAGTTTGTAAATATGAGAAAGATAACAAGCAGTAAATGTATCTATATCAGACCAAACTAAATTCAGCAAAGTACATTTCTTACAACTGACTAATGTTGTGGGTAAGAAAATAGTCATGTGGGTATGTGTCTAGACTACAGGATGGATTTTTACACTGATTAATATGACAGTATTGTAAGCAGCCTAGGGAAAATGGGTTCTGAAAACAAGTATAAGATCCTCCACAGGCACGATGCACTAATGCAGAAGGAAGACTATATTTATTTTAAAATTATAGTGTTGTTTATTCTAAGAAAATGGAAGAAGGATAATAATGTTCAGGTACAAAAAAGCTATTGCAGATGAAGAAGCTGTCTCTTTTTTGCATAGTGGATATGAGAACGAGAAAACTATAGCACAAAAGATACAGGGAAAGTCTTGGAGAAATGCAACAGTGTTTTGGAAAAGAAAATCAGACCCGTGGATACCAGGAGAGGAAAGCAGAGCAGGCAGGGCCATCACTGCCATTGGTGGGCTCTAAAAACTCAGAAGGTAAGGAAAGGTCTGCAAGGCAAGGAATAGGAGCAGTTTATATTGATTTGAGAGGGGAGCTAGATAAGATCAAATTTAGCACCATACACTTCAATTTTCCTATGATCACTGCCTCACCAGTGCCTGCTGAGGTGTCTGCTGTTCACACAGTACAATTCTTCATGTTCTTTGGTGGATATGGTAGGTTCAGTTAAGAACATCCCTCTAGAAATAGATGGATATAGCAGCCTCAAAGATATACCAGAAGGATTTGTAATCTCACACAGACATGATGCCTCCTTTATGCTTAGCCTTAGTGCTGTGAAGCACAAAATGTCTCATTGCAAAGGTCATAAACTGCTGAAAGTAAGGCAGAACTTATCTCTGAAGCAGAACACCTCATTTCAGGCTTTGTAACTCCCTTCTTTATTTGACTCTGTTTGTAAAATGCAGATGAATATATTTTCTTATGTCTTGAGAATTTGTGTTGGGCATAATGAACAAGTCAAGCAGCACAAAAAAAAAAAAAAAAAGAAAAGATTTGATTCGAAAACATACTGTAAACAAAAAGCCTAAAGTAAAAAGGCTGCCAAAATAGAAAGAAAATGTTATTTCTGCTTCTTTTCCATCATTATTGGTTTTGTCACTTTTTGAAAAAAAAAAAGACAAACCAATAAAATCATAATATTTTCAGCCAGTTAAAAGGAATTTTAATTTTATTAGACTTTAGAAACAGAGTCATTTCTGCATTTCTGGACACTTTTAAGCATTTCTAAAAAGGCAAACCAACTTGATACTGACTTTACAGTCATGCAACGAAAGTGAATAAAAGTGCCCTGGGAAACAGAAGATCAGAAAATAAAAATCATAAATGCAGTTCTCTTAATTATAGGCAGTGTTAACTCTTGAGTGATGTTGAGATTACAAAATCAGACAAGTTTGGAAACCTAGAGGATCCCTCCTTCGGCACTGTCCAGACCTCCTGTGACTGTCTTCACGGTTTGGCTTCCTTGTAGTCTGATTCAGTCACCCAGTCCGTCCAGTGGTGGGTCTGAGTGTGATACGTAGTTTAGGCTGCCTACAATATACATGGAAATACACATATATGCAGGTCTGACCACAGATCACAGGCAGACACTCAGAGCACTCAGGTGAACACGATGAGCACAAATGGTCTCATTCTCCTCCACTCTGAATGAGCTAGATGGAGTTCTGACAATGCAAAGACACTTGTATTTTTCTGCAAAAGGTGGGTCCACTCAGTAGCTGTGTTCAGACAGTCATTCATCCCAGCAGCTGTCCCTTGATCCTCAGTTACTGGCATCTGGTATATGAGCCCTCAAGGCCTCAGCCCCATTCCAGGGGCTAATACAAATGCCTTTACTCACACACACCCACTCTGATCCCACAGCCAACCTACCTTAGAGATAGAGGTACTTCCCCCACCCAGAGGTGTTCCTTAGAAGCCTACTCACCTCCTGGCTCCCAGGCCACTTCACCTACTTGCTGGCTAGTCCATCTTGATCTTTGCTATTGCTCACAGTCTCATTTGAACCTCTGCACTCACCCGCCTATATACAGACTAAAGAATCCCTTATTGGAAAATAGTTGGTGAAGAAGGTAATGAGATAGGACAAAATGAGGTGATAAGGCACAAGGCAAATGGACAGGCAAACATATTGACTAACAAACTATCCCTCTATTTCCCATACTTTTTCCTGCACATGTCAACTATAATACCCCCCCTTTTTCTACCTCTGGTTCTACCCCTAAGCATCCTATGATAAACCCTATGCAATCCTAAACATGCTTTTTGCCTGTATCTAATAACGTATCACACATCCCTAGAGAGTGACCCTTCCCGCTTAGTCTGAAAGGTGAACCATGGAGCTGTTCTGCATTATTAGGATGGGTCTCATGCAAGAACAGCAGATCTGATGGCTCTGCTGGGACAGTCCCAGGGCCTGGGCAAGGTGGACATTCCTCCAGAGCCCTTGATCTGGGTTCTTGACTGCCATTGTGCCCCATTGCTCCTCAGGTCCTGTTGAGATGGAGGTTCTTTTGTTGCAGGTGGCCTGGGAGCTTCTGCCACTGTTTCTCTGTTCTTTCTTCATGTGTGCAGATGACCTTCTTAACTAGCAAAACATGATAGATATGAAGTTATTAATGTACCTGAAATTACGCAATAATAAAACAGCTAGATAAGGAAGGACTTGTGAATATATTTTAAAGTAGTCAAAGGTAGCAACACTAATATTTTCTTAACTACTTTAATAGATTTCATCTAAGTGATTGGCTTAACCCATAAATACAGTAGTATACCTGGACCTAAGGTCCTGCATATCCATACAATAAAATGGACCTCTTTTTCTGTTTATTTGTTTGTTTGTTTGCAGATAAGAAGAGTTAAGGGAAAATATGATAGAATTAAATAAGCATTTCAAAATTATTTTTACTGTTCTAATCTCCAATCCACTTTAAAGAGTTCTCAGAAGTTCCAAAAATAAAATGAAACTCATTAAAAACACACAAGTCTCCTTTTCCTCTTTGCTAGCAGCAATATTCCTAAGAAAACATGAATTAGTATTAATCTAATATCTTTCTTTTACACTGCATTCCATCACAGAAAATTCACCTTGAATCATCTGAGGAAAGCATGCCTTGTTTAGCATCTGCTCCTTATCATCTACACTTCTAAATCAAGATTGTCCCTGTGATATCTAAGAGAATCACAAATGTATTAAACTAACAGAAGGAGATCTCTTTATCTTTCCCTCCTTGCCTTCTGCATTTCTCTTGTAAAGGTTATTTTTTTTTTTTTTTAAAAAAAAGGAAAGGTAAGGTTCTGCTTTCGTTTATTACTTGGTACATTAACTCAAGAGATTTTGCTCCTGTTGCTTGGAGACAGTTGGAATGAAGAGGGGATCTCACATTGTGCAAGCAGGTTTAGACATGTTATCTCTCATTCTGCCTACTTTTCCATGTCATCTGATCCAAATGCCAAGATGAAATCCTCAGCCATACAAGAAACTTGTCACATTTGCTACATTTCCTTTTTCATGCACTAAGGTACACCCCATATTTTTCTTTTTTCCTTTCACTGAAGACAGAGGAAATAGCAGTACCAAATTTACTGTGAAAGAACTAATTGTAACTGTTGTCATTACAGTGTATGGATAAATGGAAATGTTTATAGATGCATTCACAGATGAAACAAACACTGTGTACAGTGGCATTAAATAAATAAGACGTTATTCAGAATTCCAATATTTTCTTCAGTATCCGTAATTGGTGTTCTTCTTGAGATTCATTCACTATGCAATTATTCAAGTTTTTCATATGAATGACAAATAAATCACAAAAAAAAAGAAAAAGGTAATGGCTAATGTGTAACATTTATTGCATGGAGAAACTCCTTTTAATGCATATAAGTGCCTCGTCTATGCTTACTGGAAAAAAATTACATGGTTTAGCAAAGCTGGTTTTAATCTCGATGTGTAAAGAATTCCAGCAGCTCCATTCCCTTAATTGGATTTGCTATGCATTGTAAACCAAGCAGTACCTTTCACTCAGCTGCAAAAATAAGCAAAACTTTAAAAATGATGCAGCTGCAGATATTTACAATATACACTGAAAGTCACTAACAGATCCATGCATCTTATTTCTTCCTTATATAAAGGTTAAACAATGCATTCATGTCTGCTACTTGTAGACATAAGGGTTGGGTACTGCAAGGTCCAGAGTTGCACTTGGGAGGTTCTAAATATATTCCTACTCCTAGGTGATTTTGTTTTACCATATAAACTGAAGTACGTGTCTAAGTGCTTTGCAGGATGAATGTAAAGGTTTTGATTCTTCATGAGATCAAGCTCTAGGAGAGAAACAGTAATTCCTTCTGATTCCCTTTTCAACTAAGGAAAAGTGTAACTTCATACAAACTTCAACTCATATAGAAAGCAATGACAAACCTAAGACAGATGTCTTACGTGACGAATTTTTTGTATATATGAAAAGGTACATCTACTGTTGAAATATGTGTCTTTTTAAGCAACTATTCCAGCAAAATATGTTATAATAGCTAGCCTTTGTGAGTGCTGGGATACTTAAAAAATACACAATTATATAGCTACATCTAATACCACTGTGACCAAAATATTTACTTTAGGAAATGGTACTTATTAAATTTCAAACTGAATTCTTTGAATTCTATTAAATTTCAAACTGAATTCTTTGAATTTGATATTTTAGAGGAAACCTGGCCTGCTTTCTTGCAAGTCTGGTTAGTTATAAAATAAAAAGTTGATTATATCTTTGAAGTTCTGAATTACCTGCATGCTCTTGTACTTGCTCTAGAATTAGGCAACACAGAGGACATATTTGCCATGAGTTACTTATTCAACTGATAGCAATTCCTTTCATCTTTTACTGATTCTATTTTAACTGGACTAAAATCTCGGAGATCTTTTCCAACCCAGCTTATTCTATGTTTCTGTTATCTCCTTTTCCAAAGAGCACAGTCTTTCCCCTATAAGCCCCGACTGGTTTTACACATTTGCTTGCAAATATTCTCACCATTTCATAGCAAAATATGTTTTCTCAAATCGGTCTTCATTTACAAGATGAATCTTGATGCTCCTTTTCCTAGAGATTTTTCCTGTCTCAGATTTTTTTTTCCAATAACAAGAGTAAGGTGAATTCCTATTTGTAGCATAGATACTTGTTTTAATGAGTATTTACTTGGATAAATGAGTGACAGCATAATTGAGTAAGGTAGATGCCAGATATAATTAAGTGTATCAATCAGTTATGTCACCTGTTTACGAATAAAAGCCATTATTTTAATGTTTAGTTTCTTGAAGCATCTTCTCAGCATCAAATGATTATATTGCTATTTCCATATTGTGGGCATCTCAAGAGTCAGTTGATTTATATCTACTACCTGGAATAATATTTTATAATAGTTTTACAGGAAGGACAAAGTGATTCCTTTTAATAAAGAGAAGAATTAGCTCCTTTCAATAAAGAAGAAACCTCAGGTTGGATTCCACTGGAGGGTATGTGTAATGTCCTGCTAATTCCACCATATTTAAATGTTCAAAGGTATGACAGCAGTGAGCCTAAGTGCTTCCTGAAAGAATCTTCACAAGCTTATGCAGGAGGCAAGAAAGGCTACAGTATCAGCAAAGTTCTTCTGGCACTTTGTTAAATCCCTAACTTCATCATATTTAAAAAGTGAGCTGATACAACTTATTTAGAGACTAAGCCAAAACAACGATGTTATTGTTCAGACTAAGTAACAAGGAAACATTTACGTTCCAGAGCACCTCAGGCTAGCAGTGAGGAACATCCAACAGTCCCTGAAACATCTGTAGTTCTTCACTGTGTGCATATCTAGAAACATTTCAAACTGTATTCAAGTCCTATCCAAACTGTACTGAGACTAAGAAAATATCCAGACCAGTATACAAGCCCACTGACTTGGTCAACATCATCAGAGCAGCAGTAACTCCCTCAAGGATAATGATACTTCTCAGAAAATGTAACTAAAGCAAGTCAGAAGACAGAAAAAAAGGTAGTACTGAAGGTACGAGAACTTAAGTGAGGTCCCACATCTATTCTATTTGAATTTATCACCAAATCATGTTCCTGCATAGTCATGTAATAACAGTATAATGTACAGGATTAATTTACCCAGATCATCTTCTACTAGGTACACTCTTGGGAGATGTGCATTTGAATCCCCTCAGGCTGAGGAGAATACTGAATCTGGTATTTCAATTCCCAAAGTATAAATTTTTCTTTTTATTGATTAATTATCTTTTTACTCTTTAAAAGAAACATGTTTTTTTGAGATGATATATTTAATAAAAGACTTTAGGATTTTATAACTAATGCTTAGGATGCATTAGGTAATCAATTCAAAGACCCAGTTTTCAAACAACAGGGTGTTTTGCTTGATGCAATATGTGTGTTAATTATTAGTATCTACTAATTAATTGACTGTGATATTCACACATTACAACATATACAACATGAGATCACACCTATAAATCTTTATTCTACAAACAACAACAAAAAAAACCAAACAACTGTTTTCCTTTGCCTTATATTCAAATTTATGCTGTATTTGTAACATGGATTAACATGAGTTTAGACTTGGTGATTGGTGCAAGATGTGATGAGGAAAATTATTTGATGATGTTAAAGGTGGAAAAACTTCAATTTTTCTCTCATTAAAGAAATCACAAATCAAAGATTTTGTATGGCCTGAAAATAAACATCTTGTTCAATCCAAAATTACATATTTTTTGCCATTAGAATGAAATTTTTTATCTTATCTTAAAAGGAAAGCAACTAAACTTTGAAACAAAATATCTCATAAAGAAAAGTAGAAAGATTTGAACAATGTAAAACACACCATTTTGAGTGTTTGAATGCTCAAAAATAGAATTGAAGAGTGCAGATGTTGAAGAGGAATCAATGTGAATTTGTAAGTAGTTCTACTTGCCACAATACTTTATGCTTTACCATAAAAACCCCATCAAGGTGCCCATCAAAATGCCTCCAATACAATAAGGCAGGTTGAGCTGGTCAGCAGGTGGATTTCATACTTATATGGCTTAGTCCATAACTGTGGTTAAACCATAAAATTCAACAAAGACAAATAAGCTTGCAGCCACAACAATAATTCTTGTTTCTTCAGAAAGTCAGTAAACTGAATATATATCAGTGAAAACTGCTTATATGGAATCATGGAATCATTTAGGTTGAAAAAAAGACCTGCAAAATCATTGAGCCTAATACAACCCAGCACTGCCAAATCCATTGCTAAGCCATTGTGGTGGTTTAGTTTTAGCTGGTTTTACATGTCTTTTAAATACCTCCAGAGATGGTGATTCCACCACTGCCCTGGGCAGCCTGTTCCGATGTTTGACTACCCTTTTGGTGAATAAATTTTTCCTAACAACCAATCTAAACCTCCTCTGTTGAAACTTGAGGCCATGTCCTCATTGTCATCTCATTCCATCAGTTGTTACTTGGGAGAAGAGACCAGCCCTCACCTGGCTATGAGCACCTTTCAGGTAGTTGTAGAGAGTGATTAGATCTGCTCTGAGCCTTCACTTCTCCAGGCTAAACATTCCCAATTTCCTCAGCCACTCCTCTTAAGATTTCTCATCTAGACCTTTTACAATCTTCATTGCCCTATTTGTGTTCTTGGTCCAGTGCCTCAAAGTCCTTCTTGCTGTGAGTGGCCCAAAAATCAATGCAGTATTTGACATGCGGCCTCACCGGTGCTGAGTACAGAGGGATGTTTGCTTCTTTGGTTCTGCTTGGCCACACTATTTCTGACCAAGCCAGGATATCATAGATCTTCTTGGCCACCTGGCCAAACTGCCGGCTCATGTTCATCCAGCTGTTGTTCAGCACCCCCAAGTCCTCTTCTTCCACCAGGCAGCTTTTCAACCACTCTTCCCCCAGCCTGCAACATTATATGGGGTTCCTGTGACCCAAGTGCAGGACACAGCTCTTCACTTTGTCTCCATAGCATTCCCCAGCACAGGACCACCCCCCTCCACTCAAAAAAAAAAAAAAAAAAAAACCAAATAAATAAATAAATAAATAGAGAAAAAACAAAACAAACCCAAGCCAACAAGAAACACTCAGTTGGAACACCAGTACTATAGAATAATCCGTATAGAGTAGTGCTTATTTGTATTTTCTTCAGTTTCTAATCTCTGGTAATAAGGAGCATCCTCCATGGCTCAAGAGTCTACCAGGAACACCAGTGCCAGGTGGTTGCAATATTGCTTAAGGCATGTGCCTGGAGAATGAAAGCTGGACATTTTATTTTTATATACCTCTGTTATTAGTGGTAAACTTGATTTTAAGTGTACCTTCCCAATCGTATTATACTTGCAGGTTACACTAACAGTGGACACTGTTCCTTCCATCATCTTCCGTGATATTTTTGACAGATTCAGGGAAATTAAGAAGGAGTTTCTGGAAAAAAACCTTATTTCATGTGGTTATTTTTGTCAGCACTGAATGCCTTTTTTGTACACACTTGAAGATCCCCCAAATCTTTATTCGATTAGTTTTCTTCTGTGGTCAGCATATATCCCAATGACTTCAAGTTAATTCTCAGAGGCTGCAGGACAAACAGCTTTTCAAATTAATTTATTAAGGAAGCTATCCTAAAGCAAAACAAAATTTATTGACTTTTCCCTAACTGTCGGAAAAGTTAACACTATCTAACATCACTCTTATATTTGAACAAAAGTTACTTTTAATGTCTAAGATCTTCTAATGATTACTATAATCATCATAAAATTGAGCAAAGCCACAAATTGAGGTCTATTTCAAAGTCCATTGAAATTCCAGATTGAATTTCAATGTATTCATTGACATTTGGGTCAGACCTCCTGATATGAGGAATAATCATAAATACTCAGTGAGAGAACAAAAATAAACCTGTATCTCATGAATACAGTGTGAAAGCTACCATGCGTAATGGGAAATTGCAGGTAGGATTAAAAAAAACACACAAATGGGAAATCCTGAACAGCATGTTCAATCAGATCATTTCAAAGATATGCTTGCTGGTGACCTTCCACTAGGTGATAAGCATAATTGGAAAATGTAATGCATTATGCATTGCAGTGTGTAATCCAAAAGCTCAAATTTCCCCTTTGTCCATCAATCATCATCTCATACGGGGAAAGGACCAAGGTTTCATAGCTAATGTCAATAATAATCACATGTGATTCCATACGTATTTAAAATCCATGAATTTTACCTTAAAATATATACCCATGCTCTAAATAATGACTCCAGTATTTTTAAATCTATTCCTTCCCCTCTGTTCCCTAAGTGTGTACAATACTCAGTGGAGATTTCAATTGTGCTTCTGTTCCGATAAAGACAAAACCTTTTCCATTACCTCAAATTCTTCCCTTAGGACTCAGAAGCTGTCAGATTCATGTTTTTGTCTAGTCTTCATCGTCCTCTAGAGACAACTTTATCCATGCCAGTGAAGTAATTTTTCCCATTACCGGTGTTCTACCTATTGATACATTTCTATGTAAGATATGATAATATTGTAGTACACATTTCTCATTCAATTATTATTTTTTTCCTTTTAGATTGCTACATCTTTTATTGATTAAAGATTTACTAGACCCTGTTAAATTAACCTGCCTTTAGTCATCTAGCTTTATGACTTAGCTTTTTTGGCCTTTGCTTGCTAGAATAGTTACCTTTTATCATAATTTTGGACATTCTATTCTACTCTTTAAATAGATATTCCCATTTAGATAACCTGCATTAAGTGGAAAGAAAAAGTCAATCTAAAAGAAAAGATTAGAAAAGAAAGATGCATAACAAAAGGTAAGTTCTGTCATGTTTGCATTAATTTTCTCAAATTAGTCCATGGTTACAGAAGTTTTTGCTAAATTGTAGCCAGACAGAGAGACTACTGTACAGTAGGCAATATCAAAGCCCAGAAGGAGCTCTTCCCATCTTAGAGTCTGTCTATAGCTTCAGACAGATCCTTTACAGAGAATTGCCTAGGCAGGTTGCTGTTCAGTTTCCTTTTTTTGTTACTGTTTTTTCTCCCTGAGTGACCTCTACATTCAAAAATTGCCCAACAAGCTCAGTGATTACGTTACCAACTCTAAATATCAGTCATGCCATCAGAAGGGAAAAGAATATGTATGTATCTGCAAGTTTTTGTTAGACCATATTCTGAGAGGTTCTGAAAGATCTGATACTGTCATTACTGTGTATTGATAATTGCGAAAGTGATTTAGTTATCTACTTAGATAAACCATGATTCACTATTTTGTAAAAGGATTAAAAAAAATTACTTTGTTCACATGTGTATGTTTGCATTACAGGTAAAAAGTATATACTGGAGAGACATGCTAAGGATAAAACCATACAAAACAAAAGAGGTAGACTGCAATCAGATTTCATGACTCTGTAGCTATATACAACTGTGTTCAAAACAAATTTATGCACCTGCTGAGATAGACCAATAAAACTTTTACCTGGGCTACATTTCAACAGAAACCACAAAGTAGAACAAAACCAAGCCCCAAACAAAACCATTGATCTTAGTTGTATATTTTAACAATCTGCTTAATGCAAAGTATTTTAGTCCCAGAAGTTGTTGTACATGATACTCAGGATGTAATAACTTGGGGGTGATGTGGAGGTGTCTGAAAAAAATTATTTTTGGCCTGATTATATAAGCATCTGTTGTCAAGATGAGCAAAGTATTTTAGCATTATCTATAAAAATTAAGGTCTGCAGTTCAGCAGAGAATTAGTCATGAATATCTCTTATGTAAGAAATCACATCAATTTCAGTGGAACTGTACATATCCACAGTTTGACTATAAGTAAATTCTCGGGATCACGAATCTTAACATGACAGGAATTTTGAAAAATCTGTGCTACTGGAAGCCATATGATGACATGAACACATTATAATAGTTTCTTGTTGGTCATTTAGACTTGTATTTCATTAAACCACAGTCTAAGGTTGCCTGAATTCCTTTCCAAAATGTGAGCTTTCAGAAGGCCCATATGCAACTTATGCAAAGGCCTGACCCTGCTAGGTACAAAATATGTTTTGCTACTCAGAAAGATTATTAGCATCTGGCAGCATAGTGAACCTTGTAAAAAAAAAAAAAAAAAAAAAAAAAGATCTAAAATAAGACAACGTCAGTAGCAGACAGCTCAGAAAATTAGTTTTTCAATTCATCATAAAACATTTATTATTGGTAACAGTACTGGGGAAAAGTGAAGGATTTGGGAAGAATATAGTGTTGCAGGGGTGAAAATCACATACCTTGGCATTTTGCTTGTTTGTTTTGTTTGGGGTTTTTTGATGTATTGTTTTGTTTGGTTTAGGGTTTCTTGGTTTTTTTGTTTGTTTGGTTTTTTTAATTATGTGTCACATTTCTAATATTTCATTTAAAAATAAAAATCTCTGACATTATTTTAAAGTGACCTAATTGACACAAATGTAAAAAACATAATTAAATAGGTCAGATAAATTAAGTATCTATGAAATTACAATAATTTCAAATATTCTAGTATCCTTCATACATGAACAGTACAGAGAAAAGGATCACTCTTCGAGGAGTTGCCGATACGTTAGTTTTACAATGAAATGTAAGTTAATTTTAATGTAAGAGACTGATCCTGCATGAAAATGCTCAAACTCAGCATCATGTACAAGGCTGAAGTCTGTTATTGCTTTAAAATTCCTTGTTGGAATGTACAAATATGTGTACATATGAACATACATATGTATGTATGTCTTATCTAGCTGCATAATCATTACATAGAACTGGAAATAGAGAAGTTGACTTCTTAGAAGAACTACATTTGATGAGATATTGTGTTCCTGGTACTGCTTTCTGCAAGATCATATCAACACATTATTTTGAGTTTTAAAAAGAAACAGCACCACCTTGTATCCTGAAATAAACCTACAGCTACTCAATATCTTCGTGGCAATATAATATATAGAGATACATAGAAACATAAATATTCACCAAAAAAGAGTACATATTTTTTTGTATTAGAAATCTCAAAATACAATATTAAACCTTGATATCTTGGTTCAAGACAGGTCTGTTTTTAGAATAATCTGTTTACAGAGAATTAGATGAGTACTTGAGATAAAGTATGTTTCTTTTCAGTACTGAAGGCTCTTGAATTTTGTTGTTTGTAAAACAAAAGATTAGGTTCAATTTGCTTTATCCATAGGAATATACTACTTATTTTTGTTACCTAAACAGTAATGTATGTAGGTGAAAATGCTTCCAGAAAGGTCTGCATAATTTTTTCATCAAATATATTCATCAGCTGATACTCGCTTTGCTGCACTATAAATGTTTATCATTGAAAGGAGAGACAATACAATATGAAGAAGGTAACTGAGCGCACTACTGAGTAAGAAAAATGAATTGTTATGGGGTCCACAGCTGAAATATATATATAAAGCATTGTGTTAGTCAAAAACCTACAGGATCTCTTAGTGGAACTCATTAAAATTGCAGTCAAGTACTGTGTCGTGTTTTGTTTTGTTTTCTCTCCATTGCTTACAACACCTTGCAGAAGGCAAGAGACATTTTCTTTCACTACAGATTCTGACTTTCTACTTCTAAATGCTGATTTTTTTCCCATGTCACTCATCACCCAAGCTCTAACAGCAAAATTTTTCTGTCATTGGATCTGACTGAACTACTGAAACAAAAATGTCGTAATTTCTAACATTCAGAAAAGAGTGTGAATCTGACCTCAGCTGTTGGTAATATCAACATTTTAAAATCTCAGTATATGCATAAAAATATAGTTAATCTGATGCCTAAAAGTACTCTTGGACAAACTCTTAGGTGCAGGATTTTCTAATGAGTCCTTTTCTTGGGAACCTCTAGAATATGAGTTTGAAGTTGAAGGAATGTCAAAACAGCTGGGATCATGATATCAATGTCCCTGCAAGTGCTGACTTTTTTTTTTTGAGAAGGATAGGAGTGGTCAGAATTAATTGAGTAGGCATATTCCTGAATTAAGGACCTGTATGATATAATAGGAAAAAAAATATATTTTAATTTCCTGAGTTACAGAAATCAAAAGAAAACTGATATGGGATATATGCAACCAGTTCAAGTTGAATACAGAAGGAATCCTGGAGAATCTGGTATCAGTTTGAAAGAATAGTAGGAAAGCAGTAAACAACATGGAAAGAAAGATTAAAGAAGGAGGGCAAACACAGTAAAAGTGGAGATACAAAAGAAGAAAATCAGATATATAAAATCACCATTTTTATTAAAAATCGCATGAACAACAGTTGTGGTATTATCTGAAACAGAGAATTATTTCAGATCTTTCCAACATTCACTGTAGCCACTGCTACATAGGCCATTTCTGATGTAATCTGTATTTTCAGTAGCAACTTTATATTTATTTCACATGATTTTATCATTTTGAGACAGAATGTTGCTGTTGCTGTTTTTTGAAACTTGCAGGCATATCAAGAAGGTTTAAACTGGTTTTGAGGCTACTGTTGCCTAACTCTGAAAGTGCTTGAATTCGTGCTGCCCCTCACTGCTCAGTCTCAGAATCCAGTCATGAGCTGTCTCACGTAGAATCACTGAGGAACTGCTCTGCTCCACTTTTGTTTCCAATACAAGTTGAAGTGCTATCCCAAAACAGTACGTAACTCTTTTCAATATCCATGAATCTTTAGCTGTTGTCAGAGCAATTCTAAAACATGGCATAGAAAAGAAAAATAAACAAAAACAAACAAACAAGCAAACAAAAACAGAAAACCACAACAACAAAACAAAACAAAAAACAGAAACAAAAAACCACAGAGTGACAGTGACAAACATAACAAAGAAACAGAAACCTGACACTCATTTTTCTCTCCCTTTTTGTAGGGAAAGGCCAGGGAACTAATACATTCACCTGTGATAAGAGGGTTATGTTCCCGATTCCAGGACTTTTCATACAGTCAATCCAATAGCTGATGAACAATACTTAAGAGAGTTATTGAGTAGATGAGAAATGTATTTCCTTTAGAAATTTGAGAACGTTGTTATTAATAAGGCAGATAGGTGCTATCATAATGGAAATATGCTTTTCCTATTATGCTCTTTCATAGCACTTTCATCTGCTCTTTTTTTCTTTTTTTTTTTTCTTTTTTCTTTTCTCCCCAACAGCGTGGTAACAACAGTGTTTTTCTGTTTCTTCAAAGCCCTAGTGTGTGGACAGAAAATTATATGAACAGTGGATATATAAATGAATCTCCAGAAACAGCTGTTGAAGATACTGAACAGTAAATGACTGTGTCCCTTTTATAACATTTTTATAAAGCATGTAATGCTGTTAGGCACATATAGTCACATTTGAATTCAAACATACTGTGATATTTTTACAACTCATACTCAGCAGCAGCAGAACTCTTAGCATCAGAAAGAACACCACCCTGTTCCTTTCAGTCAAAAAATACAAGGTATAAGGAATATATTAAATCCCTTTGCTGTGTATTCTTTCAGCATTTTGGGGAAATGGAACAATTTTTAGAACATTACATGGTATCTTGTAGTTTCTGTGGGTTTTTTTCAACTGCTAACATTTTTAAGGTTGAGTGGGGTTTTTTGATGACTGAAATTAGCTTTTACTATTGCTCTTTCCCAATTATTATAAATATATTTTCTATATTTATGGTATTCATTAGATAACCAAGATAATTTGGGGCTAATAAGCCTCTAAATTTATAAATGTAGCTACTATGTTTCTAATAGCCTGAACTGAAACAAAAAGGAATTTTATGCAAGTGAAAGGAAACAGTTTGCATCCCTTCTCAGTACCTTCTATTTGGGCAGCAGAACATGGGGTTACAGCTCTTAATGTGTGCAACTTTATTTTTCTCTCCATGTGCAGTTCATTCCAACATGGGCACTCAAAACAAGTGACAGCTGATTTTCTGTTTTGTTTCTTTTTCTCTACACCACTAGACACAAAAAAATAAAAGGTGAATGGGAGGAATAATTAGAAACTGATGCAACAATAATTTTCCTTGATCATGGTCCTCTTTCTTTCTTCTTATAAAACCATTATAGTATTAGCATGATTACTCTATGAAATCCAATCACAATGTGTAAGAAGAAAAAATAAATACAAATGTAAAATTGGAACAAACAGCATAACAGGTTTCAGAGCTTTCTTGCTCTGGCAAGAACTTCAAAGCCTGAATGGCTTTGTACACTTTATTTACTAAAATACTATGGAAACAGATTAACTTCCTTTGTGCATTATTTATTATTGTTTCACCTGCCATCAAGAGGAATGGCATTCAAACTGATGAATATACTGAAGGTGGCCTACTTTCAGTGCAATGAAGTCATAGATGCCTGTCATTCAACTTTTGCAATACTACTTCATAAAATATACCTTTTTGAACTTCTGCAGAAAAGTTACAGTAAGAAAATGATTACATGAGGAATCAAGGAGCTCATCTTTTTCTCATGGATTGATAGTTGGCACTGCTCTTGGACTCAGGCTATTACTTATGTGAGTGAGGTCTGCAGTATGAATATGAAACAACAAAAGGAGATCGATTTAGGGTATGAACTGAAGGAGATATGAAACACTGATAGCAAAAGGGTTTTCTATGCATTTTACTTTTTGGCCTTGTTCATTAAGGATACAGGTCTTTCTTCTCAGACATTAATTTCTGCTATCTGGTTCTCTGGCTTTATGCATGAAGTAGATGAGGAAAACATTACAAAGAGTAATTATAGAAAGGGAGAGAGTCTCCACTGACCACAAGGATTCTGCCTTCATTCAGAGATTAGTAATACTTCTTAGAGTGAAAATTCAGAAAGCTATGATGTACAGTACTATTTGTAGTTATTCCAGAAGTCAAGTCACCGCCCAGCATTTGCCCTGACAGTAGGATTAGCTTTTCTTTTTTTTTTTTTTTTAATATCGCAGATAGATGTATCACACTCTGTTTAAGTAAAAACAAAATGAATAACCCAAGGTAAATCAAACTTTCATCTTTCCAAGCAAAACAAAGCAATGAACATAAAATGTGACCCCTAAAAGTGATGAAGCTGCATCCCAGTAGTGACAAATTTTCTCGTGACTGATGTAGAGTATATTTGTCAAGGTTTCAGATACTTCTTCACAATATATATGCTGCTTCATTTTCACACTTGCAAATGAATGCCCTTATTTATACAAAATTGCTAGCATCCTATTTGCTTCAGACATCTGCTTCAATCTTTGTCCCTCTATTCCTGGATCTTTGTCACTTAAATATTTGGTATTGTGACCTTCTTTCTTTCTTTCTTTCTTTCTTTCTTTCTTTCTTTCTTTCTTTCTTTCTTTCTTTCTTTCTTTCTTTCTTTC
>JAWWMP010000116.1:75932767-75982138 GCA_035047865.1 Dendrocincla tyrannina | reverse complement strand
TTCTTTCTTTCTTTCTTTCTTTCTTTCTTTCTTTCTTTCTTTCTTTCTTTCTCTCTTTCTCTCTTTCTCTCTTTCTTAATATCTTTGGCAATTTTTTTTTTTTTCATGGCATTTATACCTTTTAAACATCATATAAAGTCACACCTATTGTTGCTGTCTATATATGTTGTGTATTTAGCTTTTATACTGCTTTCTTTATTCTTCATAGAAATCAATGTGCCTGCTTTGCAATCATTTCAGTACTTCCCTCTCTGAACTATCTACCTAGAAAACTTCTCAGAGCTGTCCATATATTTCTAGTGTTGAGATGCCTGGAATTTAGCATAGAAAACCTGACATGGCTTGATAAGAGATATGTAAAGATTAATGCTTCATTTCTGCATGACTTCATTCTTTAGTGCAAGCAGACAGAAAATCCCGCTTGCCATTCTCCCTTGAGATACACAGAATGAGTTCATCTACAATTTACTGTTCACAATCACCCCAAGGTCTGTCTTACTATTAGCCCTTTTCAACTTTATCCTTGATAAGGAATATTGTGATTCAGATTAATTCTTTCATATATGAAGGGACCAGATTTTTCAGAAAGCCATTTTTTTAATCTAACTTCAGTATGGTTTTAATAATATTTATTTTTCTTTATCTTTTTAGAAGTACTGTTACACCATGCTCTTCCTCAAGCCCCAAAAATATCACATGCACATCATGTCATCCTAAATATGGGCCATTACGGAAAATGTGGTAAAAACACAAAGTAATCAGTTATTTCTTCCTCCACTAGCTTCAGTCTATACATAAGATGGGCTAAAAGAGTTAAAGATCAAGCTCAGTGTGGTGGGCTGCCAGACAATGATCCAGCCACTCTCACTTCTCTTCCTCAACAGAATGGGAAGACAAAATAAGCTCCAGGATAAGATCACGGACTGAGAAAAAAGTAGGGAGATTGTTTACCACCTACCACCATGGTCAGAACAGACTCAGCTTGGGGGAAATTCTTTTATTTGATTACCAAGTGAACTAGATTTGGGACACGAGAAACCAAGACAAAAACTAAATCTACTTCCATTGACACCTTTTTTCCCAGGTTAAACTTCCTTCCTTCATTCTTCTATCATCTACGATTCCTTCTATCTTCTCCCACAACAAGAGCAAGGCGGTGGGGAAGGGGGTAGAGGTCAGCCCGTAAAGCACCTCTCTGCTTCTCCACACTCCTTACATGTTTCCCATGATTCTGCATGAGTCCTCTCCGTGGGCTGCAGTTCATCCAGCATATTGATCTCTTCTCTGTGGTGACCCAAGAGAATGGCCTGAAGTTGAGTCAGGGGAGGTTTAGGCTGAATATTAGAAATACCCAGAGGGTGTTTGGGCACCGGAACAGGCTCTCCAGGGAAGTGATCACAGCAGCAGGACTGAGAGAGTTCAGGAAGCGTTTGGATGATACTCTCAGGCACATGGTGTGACTCTTGACAATGATCCTGTGCAAGGCTAGGAGCTGGACTCCATGCTACTTTTGGGTCCCTTCCAACTCAGCGTACTCTGTGATTATGTGATCTGTGGCATATGCACCTGCTTGGCATGGGTTCCTCCTTTGGCTGCAGGGGCATCTCTGCTCCAACACCTGGAGCACCTTCTCACCCGCTTCTGCTCTCACCTTTGTGCTGACAGTTTCTTGGGGCTGAATATGTTTCTTGTATATTTTTTCCCTTTATTCCTTACTGCTTGTTCCCTTCTTAAATATGCTTTCCCAGAAGTGCCACCAACTTGTCTGCAAGGCTCAGCTCTGGTGGGGGCATTGGAACTGACTCAAATCAGCCAAGTCTGGCACAGGACAGTCCTGGACATCCCTCACAGATGCTGCACTGAAGCCCCCACTGCCAACACCTGAGCACAAAAGCCCCCTACACTAAGAACCAGAGGTGGACTAAAAATATGAACACAATAATGACAATGAATGAAATATTATAATCTAGACATTTTGATGTTGTTGTTTTTTTTTTTTTAATCAGAATGTTAAATACAGACTGGAAACAGGAAGAGAAAGAGAGCAAGGGAGAAAAAGAAAATTTTGTTGTTTTTTTGTTTCTTTTTTCTTTTTTAAATATCATTTAATGGAGACCTTCTGATGATCTGAGCAGAAAGGATTTAGACCAAAATGTTACTTGGTAAAAGAAAGGTAATTATATATCCATCTTCTTTAAGAATAGAATTGAAAAATTCAGCCCCAGGTATGACTGTTAGAGAAAGCAGGAGGTGGCAAAGAAAACTGGTTTGCATTCTTAAATAGATCACCTATGAGCAAGTGCTTGCTGTAGTAAGTACAATAAATAACCTCCATTACACAAATTTATGTTTTCCCTGCTGCTCTCCATCACAGCTGATTGATGTTCCCTTTAGATTTCCAAGTCTTTTTAGCCTACACGTAAAACCAGGCACTTTATTAAATTTCATCTGTTTATTCTCTTTTAAAGATAAAAGTAGATGTACTTCGCTAGTATCATTCATGTTAGTATGCCCATATGTTCATGAACCACCTAGGTATTCATTAAAAGTAAGACAAATGCATCTCTAGGGAGTGTTCTCTGGGTAACTAATGTGTAAGCTATATAGAAAACTGTATTACAATGTCTTCCAGGCATGATACTCCCACTTTGAACAAACATTTTCACCACATCTTCTGTTGTTTATTTATTTTATTTATTCTTTTCTAGTCCTGCATTTCTTTCAGCTCTGCTTGCTGCCCCTCATCTGAACAAGACTTTCTCTCTGACAGGTATCCATTTCTTTGTTCTTTTTTAGGCAACCTGAAACAGGATCAACAGATGTTCAGGCTTGGGAGAAGTTTCCAGGACTAGTTGATGCTCCCAGCTGCACAGAGGTGTTTCTTGGATAGAAAATCATTGAGGAATATGAAGGTAGTGAGGACAGTATTATAGAGCCGTTTCAAGACAGCAGTCAGGAGTTCACGTACAAACTGACAATTTGAAAGATGAAATGCCTTATAGAAGGAGTTTGATGGGGAAGTCTGGAGCATCACTTTTACTTCTGATCCCAGTTTTGTAAGAGGTATTTTGGGTTGTTTAATGATAAAGGCACTAGTACCATATTTGCATTTAAATTATTCTAATGGCTATAGAGAGAATAGTGACTTAACTGGAATATTTTTTCTCTCTTCGTTCTTTATGGAGCCCATGTCACCTATGACTTTAATTATCATCCCTGTTTCTTTTGCTCTCTGAGTTAATATAATTTATGCAATGATTCTTTTATACTGAGCAATCTTGAAGTAATGACATATTAATTATTTTATCCCATTCTATCAATGAAAAAATTCAAGTATACAGCATGGGAGTGATGCATCCAAAGGTATGCTGTATAATAATAAGACATTCAGTCATAAGTGTTCCTAAGTATAATTATAAAAATAATAATAAAGGTACATTGATTCCTCATTTTCAAGAGTTAGAACTAAAAAAAAAACAAAAAACAAAAAACACACCATAACCCCCCCACGCACAACAATAACAAAAAAACTACAAACAAACAAACCAACAAACCCCCAATCCCCCCACTACTGTTATTTCATAATGCACTATCAGATTTATTACCTTACTATATTTTCACAAATAGAGATTATATCAACAAACAGGTTTTTGGGGGGGAGTAAAAAGCTCAGATCCAGGAGCTGGTAATGCATACCACAGTGCTGGAGGCTATTATATAGTTCTTTATGACATGGAGGATTAATGGTATTATCATTTATATTCACTGTTATAGTAACTGTACATCAATATAATGGTGAATAAGTAGTCATTGGCTTCTTCATCTTAAGCATTAAGGATGTTGTTTACCATCTCTCATTTTCACAGAATGTTGCTCTGTAAAACAAATAGTGTACGCAAAAAAGACATCTTGAAATATATACATGTGTTTTTCAAAGCACAGCAGGAAGGAAGGTCACTGAACAATGTAATTGATGGCAGTAGCAAAATGTTTCCTAACCTGCAACATTGGTAGGCTACATTGACTACAAATGCCAAATCAGATCAAAGTGTAGAAATGTAAGGTAACACCCTCTATTGTTCACATTGATTGCATCAAAGGAAATAGAATGTAAATTAGAAAAGCTTTGATGAATGGATAGGTAGCCAACAGAAGCACAATAAAGTGTTGGATTTCTCCTTCCTAGCAGAAATATACACTACATTACCCAGCTAATCAAAATGTATGGTGCATATTTCAGCAGATTGAAATCAATTGTAACATGAGATAGACTTTTATTTTATTCATCTTGACACTTCTGAATGATTACTTTACCTTCTGCTGTTCAGCAACTTTCAGAATAATGCACAACTCAGTGGTCTTAATGCTTGTATGTTGAATCTTTACTTCATGCAATGTATTTACCAGAGACTAGTGTTGCAGAAGACTGAAGCCTTATATGCTACCTTGAAGGATATGTCCTCATAGCTTCACCAGATGAAACTTTGATTTTTGTACCATTTTTGCATCTCTGCCAGCCAATTAGTAGAAAACCATTGGTTATGTAGTCTCATAAAAGGCCAACAGGCATCTCACATTATAAAACAAGAATAAAATCTGTAAAAACTAAGGCCAAATTACTGGCAGCTGAGGTGAACAGTGAAATGTAGTCAATTAATGTGATCACTGTAAATCATCGTTACAGCTTGCTGTGTAAATAACAGTTCATAACAAACATAAATAACAATAAAAATGACTTGGCTTAGCAGTGGCATAAACTGTTGTTGATAGTCCACATACTGAAGTTTGGAAATTTTACAAGGTAAGTATACATCAGAAATGAATTGTTTAACCACTAAGGCAGTGTATTAAGTGACATAAAAACAACAGATGAGGTTCAAAGTGGCAGGCTGACAGAACATAACCAACCAAAGTAACTCAATGGCAGAAAATAATGTCAAAATATATACAACATTGATTTCATAAAGAAGTTTGGGTCTCAATGTATTTTCTTGGGCAAATATTACTGATCATTTAAGTTAAGCAAGTATTGATTTCTGTCTGACACTGAGGAAAATGTAATTATGGTTTGGGGGTTTTTTATATTAAAAAAAAAAAGAATGTAACAGTATATCTAGTTTAATAAAAATTAAGAACCTTATTTATGGTGAACCTTTTATGCAAGTTCTCAGTGTTTCTTGCTTTCAAGTGAATTTATTTGTTTTTAACTCAATACAGAGTGGGGTTTAACTCTGGTACAGTTAACTGGAGAAATTTTGAAGGCATGAGTTTGTATTTCAGAATGTAAAAGTTCAAGTTGTTCAAAGCCAGTTCTCCGCCAAAACTGGCTCTGAAGAAAGCTATAGGAAGTCCAAATGCAAGGCCCACAGAGACAAGTTCTGTAAACAAGGGATGCCCCTTCCTTTGCTCGGGAGCTGCGCTTAGAGGAGGCTCTTGCTATTCAGGTTCCACTTCAGCTGTTCTGCAGCTGTGCTTGTACTGTGTTCAATCATGCATCCCACTGTTTCAGATATTGTGACCCTCCACTTGCGGGCTGACATCTCAGTCTTGGCTCAGCTCATTCTCACAGCCCTACCTGGCCTTCCTGTGACATTGTCTGACCCTAAGTCCCCTCACCAGACCTTATCCTGACACCTATTCGTTGGCCAGTGGCACAGACTGTCCTCTCACTGTCCCTGTCCCCAGAGTGCCAGATGCCTGAGACAAACTGTCTCTGGTGCCCCTTGGCTGTCCTGCCTGGTGGGCTGAGTGCTGGCGTCTCTCTGCTGCCCTGATGGACCCCAGAGAGACTCTGGTGCCTCAGCCACAAGGAAATCTTGACCCATGAGGCACCCTGGCAATAAGATACAAGAAAGAAATACTTCAGCAAGCAGGTAGTTAACCATCATGGCAGATACCCTCTGCAGATGCTGCAGATATTCCATCTTCAGAGATGTTTCAGAGCTCAAATGGACAAACCTCTGAGCTAAGGACCTGCCCAAAATGCAGCCTAGAAGCTGACCTTGATTAGAGCAGGGTGTTAGAAGAGATGAGCTCTAACCACACAGAGAAGTGGAAAAAAAATAAATTTATGTCTATAAATTAAAGAGAAAACTCAAAAAAGGGACTCCAGAAGGAAAATTTGCTCTGTTGAAATTGTAACTTATTCTTTTTGTGTTGAATATAAGATGTATGAATTAAATTGCTAATTACTGAGGAAAAGAGAACATAAAGAGCCTTGGCTGATAGAAGGTGTCAAGCCCTGCTATCGCAGATACCAAGCTTTATAATCTCCAGTCTAAAAACAGCTAATTTTTTCCATCCTAGTACTCTCAGAGAACACATCCAAAATCTGAGTGCTGCATTGATCAGCAATATCAATCTAATTTTCTGCTGCTGTGCCAAAAAGATTCTTTAAAGAGCATTTCTTCATTCTTTGGATATTTGTAAACAAACCCATACTTCTCCGCACTTTGCTTGGGTAATCATGCCAATCTCTTCCATCAAAATGTAGCCTCTGCTAAACACTTTAGAAGTCCTTCTCTGCCCAGTTCCAGTCTCATTTTCCAGCACAGGAGGTGTCTTTTCTTATACAGCAGCTGTATAAGAAAAAAACTTCCCATTTTTTCTAGGGTTTTTTATTCAATTCAGAATCATATTTTGCCTTTTTTGGAAGTGATTCCCCTCTGCAGCTCTAACGCAGCCCACAGATCATGTAGAACACTTGAATACAGCCCATTTGCATTATGTGGGTGATGCTCACCAAGGGTAGAGCAAAACTTTGTTCTGTGGATCATCAAAACACAGACCTGGCATTTTATGCTTTTTAGTTTCACCCCTGTTTTATTACTTCACTTTTTTTTTTTAATTTTGTTTATTGGGGTGTTGTTTGGTTGGGTCTTTTATTTATTTTATGAAGTCTACAATCTTCTGTTCGATAATAGCTTCCGTATTTAATGTTAGTGCCATCAGCATAATGTGGCATCCCAAAAGCAAATATTCAATATGAAACAGCTGAAAGGCACTCTTCTTGAAGATACCTCCAGCTGCCCCATAGTTCAAAGCTTTACCGATTCGAGAAAGACTAGTCCAGCACTCCAAGTTCTATTAGTTATCTGGAGTCAGTTTTACCAAATCATCTATGGGTTACATTGCAATCTAACATTGATAATCTGTATATAAGTTGCTTCAGTTTAGATCGCATACAAGGAAAAAATTGTCCACCAAAAGAGTTGCCAAGTATTGAAAGAGGGTCTCCAAGGATGTGATTGAGTCACCATTCTCAGAGGTATTTAAAAGGTGTGTAGTTGTGGCACTTGGGGACATGGTTTCCTAGTGGACTAAGCAGCACTGCATTTAAAGCTTGGACTATGATCTAAAATGCCTTCTCCAATCAAAGTAATTCTATGATCTCTGGTTTAAAGGTTGGATAAAGAAATGATTCTATGATATCTTTCTACCTTTACCATCAATACTGTAACTATATTTTTATTTTATTCTTTTGTGTTATTCATTTTCATACCCTTAAGAAAATGTAATGCAGTTTAGAGTTCAGATTTTAACCCCTTTCTTTCTGCTCCTAAGACAGGTTCTTGCTGATTTGATTTTTCCAAAAATATATCCCAAACTTATATTCCAAAGAATTTTTTTTCCTCCTTAAATATGCAGCATTTGTTAACTGACTTCAGTAGACTCAGGAGTTGTAAGTGTAATTGTAAATTGTAATTCAAATTCTTATTATATTGTTATGCCAATTAAGAATTAAACACTGCTGTGCTATTATATTTTTTCTGAAGAATGAATTCTCTTATGACCTCAAGTATTTCTGTTTCTTTTCACATTAAGTTCTACCAAACATTATTGCATTTTAATTGAGAAAAATAGGAGTCTATTTTGACTATCCATTTATGAATCATGACTATAGGCACAAAATAACCATTTGTTTTTGTTAGTGTTAAATGAAAGAAGAAAAAAAGAAGATTCATGTTTTCTCAAGAAAATGTGAAAATGTGCCCTGTGTATTAACAACATGTTTATTGTTATGTACTTTGCCTAATGCCAGAAAAAATCTAACAAATCTATCTCTATTACATGTAGAAGCTTGCAGCTTTGGTCATATGTCATAGTATGCCATTATTATACGCCAAAGGTCAGATCTATATCAAGAAAAAGGAAAGTTTATTTTCTTTGCATCATTTTTTAACACTTTACTTGTTTCAGTCCAAAGTATCTAATGTAGACTTTTACAATTTAATTACTCATGATCGAGAATATACTTTTAAAAGTCTGCTTTTGGTAATATACAAAGGATAATGAACATCAGACTCTAGAGGGTAGTGGGTAAAAAAGATTGTTCTCTCCGTGCTTATATGCAGTGAGGGTATTGCCCTGTAATGTTTAAAGGTGAAAGAAGGTATGTCAAAAGGCTAAAAATAGACAATCCACTGTAAAAATAAGCCCATAATGAATAGCAGTTTCCAAGTAATTGAAGCTAAGAAGGTTTTACTTCTGCTATATGACAAAGGGCAATTACTGATTAAGTATAGAAATACCAGCGGACAACCGATGGTGTTGCAAATCGAGGTATCTATGTACTTTGGCAGATTAGTCAGCTGCTCGTGCAGTTGCTTGTTGCCTATGGGATACCAGAGGATTAATTACACTGTGGCAGGAGGTATTTTCCTTACTTAGTTTTGTCTGTACAAGTAATTGAGTGTGCAGCAATGAACAGTGATTGCTGCTGTGACCATAATAAAGATAGGCAGCAAGAGACAGGCAGGCCCTGTCAACACAGCCTACAGACCACAGTGCCATCCCAGAAAAGGGAACTGTGGAGCAAATCACACATTTTCACAGAGTTTAAGGATCAATTCTGTTGCCCCAAGACAAATTGTTCTTTTTAATTGAAAGCAACTTATGTAAAGAGGATAATAAAGAATTCTACATGGTGCCAGAATTATTGTCGTCATCCAAAGCAGAGCACCTTAGGCCAGATCATCAACTGATATAAATTAGCACAGTGCAGCTACATTGACAGCCATATGAACTCCCCTTAAATTAGAATCTAAGGAGTTGAGTTTTGGGAGATATGACTCTTTGAGTCAAGCCCAGTATTTTAAATTTTATTTAACTCTTTAATGCATAGTTTTCATGAGGATCTTGGTGACCTTTTCTGCACAGATCCAGGACAAATAATCCCTTTATTAAAAAGAAGAAAAAAGCTCTTATTGTTATTATAATTATAAATATTCTATTAAATATTATGCAAAGGTTTCAGTTCACAGGGTCCAATCTGTTGCTGTGATACGGGTACATAGGATGGACTGAACTTTATGGTGAATTTAACCATATTCATAGTACAGGATGACACATCCCTTCTGAGGTTGCTTAAGCTTCATTTCTCTTTGGATTCTTTCTGTCACACAGACAGAACAAAACAGAAAAAAACAGAACAAAACAAATCGAAACAAAAGGTGGAGCTACCTATTTTTAAACTGCTTCCTTAACTTTAGGTCCTCTATACATACTTCATCTACACACAATATAAGTTTTCCACCTCTGTGCAATCATTTTATAGACAGTATAATTTTGGGCTGGAAGGCCATATACTCTTGATAGTCTCAGTTTTGTACCATAGGAAGTACCATATAAAAGCGGTAGAAAAGGTTTCTAAAGATTCTGAAAATCCTGCAGATCCTGAAAATGACTGGAAGGCAGTGGCTTTCTGGGAGAATAAGGAGGAGAGGCATGCAGCAGACAGTAGAAAATTGCTGGACATGCCAGTGATGAAATAGCAGTAAATCACGGAAGGAGACAGAGGTCACAGTATTTATCCCACCGGATAGAAGCATGACTTCTGACAAGTATTAAGCCCAGAGTACTGTACTTGAAAGTATATTTCCAAGACAGAACAGAACTGGAGCTTTTGTTCTTGGCTCTTTAGAGGCCAAGAACACCTTCTGCAGAAGACATCAATCTCTTTTCCTACCTGTGTTGTTACGGCAATTCTAGTCATTAGGTACCACAAAACCTGTACTTAGACATGCCGGAAAACTGCACATGCTGGCACGAATTTTTAGTTTCCACTTTATTTAGTGCTTTATTTTGCATTCTGAGCTCCTTAAGATATTTTTTTATTTTATTTTGGGGATTTTTTTCTTCTTTGACACAACGCTTTATCTCTTCTTCTCTTTATCTCTTCAGATACATTAAGGGAAGTAGATGAAGAATTTTCACATGAAGTCTGGCAGCAAAGAAATGAAAAGAATCACATTGCAACAAATTAAATCTAATTTATAGGCTAGGTATAAAGAGATAATATAACAGGAAAGAGATGGTATCTAATGTACTGTGAAAAGTAATGTCAGGAAGGACAGTTTAAAACAATTCAGATCCCTTTTTTCTACATCAAAAGGGGTTTTCACTGTTTTAAAGGCATATGCTTTTTCAGCTACTCATTTGAACACCTTTAGGAAACTGAAGACTAACTATAAAGAAACCATGGATCTGATAAGAATTATTTTTACTTAATTTATTTCCAAATTAGCAGAATATGATCAATTTCTGAGCTAGACATTTCTAAAAAGAATTTTATGATATTCAAGTGCTCTAATAACAATGACTATTTCACATGAAAATGATAATTTTTTATTTCATTTTCTACTTTTTACAGCTGCTAAAAAGTAAATTCTAAAAGCTGTTTCAGTAAATTCACAAACTGTACCTGATTGAGTATTGATTCTACTAGAAATATTTCAGGTGTATAATTCTCTCAGTTGACAAAATTACAGTGTCAGCTGCAATTTTCATAAACTGGAAGCAACAAATACCCTTAGTACTCTTCTTTAGTTTTTTAGTACTGCAGCTGTTCTCAAAGGTGAAAAACATGAATCATTAAAACAGCAAAGCTACACAAGGGTTGATGAGAAATACTACAACAAAGACATCTAGATTAAATAAACAGGTAGTGAATTTCAGCTCATTTTGTAAGTCTTGGCTTATAACATATGGCATCAAGCATAGAGGCTCATAGTGAAGAAGTATGATAATAATTAGTTGACTAGAAAAAGTAACTGGGTTCAATAAGACAACAAATACAAGGGTTCCTGGCGGAAGATCTGAAGAGAGGTGCTTAATGTTATTATACCTTCTTCTCTCCTTTAGAAGTGCAAGGCTTTGATCAGTTTTTTATAGGTGTGAGGTTAAACAATTTGCATACTACGAGATTTCACAAGATTGCATATTATTTTTCTTACAAGTCTGCAACTGCATACATATAATATCTTCTAATTTTGCTTTCTCAAATATATATTACATAAACACAGAAACCTACACAAGAACACACATTTTTTTATAATCTGTTATCTGTAATCATTCATAAAGATGAACATTTGGTTTCCAACAAACCCTTTGGAAATGACTGATGGGAACAATCTCCCAAGTCTGGAAAGTTGGCCTATTCTTGATGTTGAAGAATATGAACTATACTACTCCACAAATAAATATTTCAATAATCCACAAAGTAGGGTTAACAGACATTCACTGCAGAGTACTTTTTAGCAGATTTCATAGTCCTGGAGTGATTTGAAACTATTTCTCTCATACCAAGAATAAGTCCTACGCTGTCTGACATATGGTATCAAACAGAAGGTATTTACTTCTTTACAGCAGTTATATTTGTTTCTTATATAGCACTTTATTCTTTATGGCTATTAGTGTCTCACCCCGACATATTTTCTACAGTCTAAAATAATTCTTAATCTACATTGGGTTTTTTAATGTTTTAATGAAAAACAAATCTTTCTTAATGAGCTCAGTGAAGAAATGAAATTACCTGGCTTGTGCTAGACACGGCACAACTGTGCTGTCAGTTGTGTTGTCAGATATAAAAGTGGATAATTTCATGTATTTATTGTAGATAAACCCCAGAGTATATGATTTTCACTTACCTCAGCTGTTTTACCAAATCTGTTCATTTAGCATTAAAATAGATAAATAAAGTCTCTCAAGTTAACACTGTGGGAGAAGGTAACAATGAATCATGCTCATCCATGTTTTTCCTTATGATATTTCATATATGTCTGGGTATGTTCCTACACTGGATAAAGTCCTACAATGTACTGTACTTTTTTGTATTTATTATAGGCAAATAATTTGAAAATACTGAGTGCTGTAACCCCTGAGAGCAGGAGAATATTGATAGCTAGAGAAGAACAATCTGCATGCTTGCAATACAAAAGAAGGATATATTGATTTGCATGGAGTTCACTCAAATTAATTGTGCCAACCAATAAGAAGACACCATCAATTATTTGTTGAACTTGAAAAACACTGGTGTTATGGAAAACAGAATTCTCCAAACAGAGTAAAATAAAATGCATACATGTGGAAGAAAATTGCAGTCATGCATAAATAACTATGAAGTACGGCAGCTATATAATTGTTTAACACGATTTTGTTTTAGTAAAACAGCATAAAATAGGAGGAAGAAAGGAAATTAATCAACAGGGAATCTAATAGTAAGTAAAAATGTGTGTATATTAGAATTTTATGTGTAATACACAGCAAGATGAAAAAACTGAATCAGAATATCTAATTGATAATTGTTTTGACATCTCTTGAAATGAAAATGTTTGATTATGACTGAAAGCAGTGAAAAGCAAAAGCTGAAAGAAACAGGAGTGTTTTCCTATGATGAAAGAAGACAGCTTTTTTAAAAATCCCAAAATCTGCCATAATTACAGCCAAAAGAGGCATGAAAGGCACTTTTTGCCTTGGAGTAAAAGTTCAGAGATGGAGATCAGTTGTAACACAATGATCCAGAGGTTCAAGCTGAGTTCCAGGTTTCCACAAAACAAGAAATGGAGGAAAACTATGACATAAAAGTGGACTCTGACAACCCTATGGAGGTGTCAATATATGATCATCATAGTCACTGTCAACTTTGGCGAGTATTAGTATATATTGATTTACTAATCCCACCTTTATTAGAAAAATTGTCTCTGCCCGTCCTCCCAAAAAACTGCAAATTCTGTAAAAACAAACTTACCTATAATAATTAATACACAAATAAATAAAATTCAGCCATCAGTGCAAAAGCTGTTGTAAAAGAGAGATTGTTTAATCCAAGAGTAATTTATCCATGTTAAATTGCTCTTGAAAACAAAACCAAAGGCACATTCAACTAAGATACATAAGCAGCTAAGCAAACACCTAGATATAATTAATTTGTTTCTGGTTACTAATTTAGCTGAACTTCACATAGAAAGTTTCAGATTCAGTATCCATAGTAGTACAATTCTAGTATATCAATCTGTTTAATAATACCATTCCTCAGAATAAGCCTTGGATTTGGTGTGCCTTCTAAATAGAAAATCAAGGAATTTTATCTTCAAGCAGCTCAGTAAGAGGTCATCAACAGAAAATTGTGTTTCCCAGAAGTTATTCCTTTTAAAATGTTATCCCTAAAAGTAGGAAATTTCTCATTTCTGTAATTGAATTTTCATTTGATGTCATTATGGATATTTCTGAAAAAGAAAATGTAATCCAGTTCAACATTTTATGACATAAAGTACTCATTCATCTAAAGCAAAACAAAACCACTCTTATATCTTATTTTAATCTTCAACCAATGCCAAAGGCAAAAAAAGACAAAATATAAACATAATATTTTTTTAAATATTTTTAATCATATAATTTTCATCCCACCAGCAGAAAAACTAATTTAACTAAGGATTCCCTTTCTTAGAATTTGATCTGAATTATCTTGATCAAAAATTCAATCATATTTTGAAACATCTGTTTCAGAAAAAAAAGAAGGACATGCAGTTCTTGAAATACATCTGGAAAACTAGATGCTAAATACATGCCAATTTCCCATCAGTAAATGAAATGTCTTAGAAAACAGCATGGGATGCTGATTGAAACATATAAAAATCAAACTATGAGATAGTTTTGTATTTTGCAAAAGGGTACATTTGTATTTTAGTCACTCAGTTGAGGTATTGATGTAACTATAAATCTGTGAAATAAAAATGTAACACTAACAGCTATGGGTAACTACAATAAATTCCAAAGTACTCTATTGTTTGCCTTAATAAAACCATTAGTAATGACAGTAAACAAATGTGTATTATTCCAGCACATAAGAAATGGATCACATGATCTTACAGTTTATGACACATGTACCTTGACAGCTCTTTCTATGCTATAATACAGCATGGCTAATGCAATATAGTTCCTTTCCACCTAGATGTATCTTCCTATATGTCTCTGCACGCATCCTTTTTGTGGAAGATAAAGATGAGGAGAATATAATATGTTTGTGAACAAGTCTGAAAAAAGTCTGTCCTTATTAGGAAAAATAAGCTGAAATGGAAGTGAGAGCAGGCATCAAATTTACAGGCATCAAAACTGACAAAAGTATGAGGACACAAGAGAGGATCTGAATATACAGCATGGTTTACCAGGGGAGGTAGAATCATAGACTAACAGAATCATTTAGGTTGGAAAAAGCTTTTAAGATCAAGACAAACAGTTAACCCAGCATTGCCAAGTCCACCTCTAAACCACATCCCTAAGTGCCACATCTACACATCCTTTAAATATCTTCAGGGATGGTGACTCAACCACTTCTCTGGGCAGCCTATTAAGATCCCTCTGCAGAGCCCTCCTACCCTGTAGCAGATGAACCTTCCCACTCAGCTTGGTGTCATCTGTGAACAGAGGGTGCACTCAAATACCCTCATCCAGATCATTGATAAAGATATTAAACAGGACTGTTGCCAATACTAAGCACTGGGGAGCACCACTTAAGACAAGCTGCCAGCTGGATGCAATTCCATTCACCACCACTATCTGGGCCTGGCCATCCAACCAGATTTTTCCCATCAAACACTGCACCCATTCAAGCCATGAGCAGCCAGTTTCTCCAGGAGAATGTTAATAGGAAATGGTATCAAAGGCTTTACTTAAGTCCAGGTAGATAACACCCACAGACTTTCCCTCTTCCACTAAGCAGGTCATAGAAGGAGATCAGGCCAGTCAAGCAGATCTGCCTTTTGCAGCAGACTCGTGCTGTCTGTGCCTGATCCCCTGGTTGTCCTGTATGTGCTGTATGATGGCACTCAAGATGATCTGCTCCATGACCTTTCCCAGAACTGAGGTAAGGGTGACAGGCTGTAGCTCCCAAAATGCTCCTTCTGATCCTTCTTGTAGATGGGTGTCACACTGGTCAACCTCCGGTCAACTGGGACCTCTCTAGTTAGCCAGGACTGCTTGTAAGTGATTGAAAAGGGCTCAGTGAGCGCTTCCACCAGCTTCCTCAGTACTCTTGGGTGGATCCCACCTGGCCCCACCTGTCTGTCTAAGTGATGTAGCAGGTCACTGACCATTTTCCCTTGGATTATGGAGGCTTCATTCTGCTCCATGTCCCTGTGTCCCAGCTCAGGGCACTGAGTACCTGGAAAACAATTGCTCTTTCTATTAAAGACTGAGGCAAAGAAAACAGTAAGTAACTCAGCCTTTTCCTTATCCTTTGTCACTGTGTTTCCCCCTGCATTCTGTAAATGATGGAGATTCTAGTAGGCCCTTCTTTTGTTACTGAAGTATTTATAGAAACCTTTTTTTATTGTCTTTTATGGCGGTAGCTATATTAATTTTTAGTTTGGCTTTGGTGTTTATAATTTTCTCCATGCATAATATCACCACATCCTGAGCTGCTGCCTCTTCTTCCAAAGGTCATAGGCTCTCCTTTCTTTTCTAGTTCCAGTCAAAGCTATCTGTTCAGCCCAGCTCATCTTACCTGCCAGTTCACCTGTCAGAATGTGGGGACAGCCTGCTCCTGCAGCTTTAAGATTTCCTTTTTAATGAATGTTCAGCCTTCTGTATTGGGTCTGGTTGAGATGGAGTTCATTTCCCCATAGTAGTCCTCACAGTGCTGTGGTTTGCATTGGTAGTAGAAACGGTGTTGAAAACACATCAGTGTTTTGGCTGCTGCTGAGCAGTGCTGGCACAGCATCAGCACTGTAACATTCCTTCCCCAATTGAGAGCAAGATCCTGGGAGGGGACCCAACTGGGCCAGCTGACTCAAGCTAACCAAAGGGATATTCCATACCATATGATGTCAGCTCAGATATAAAAGCTAAAGAAAGAAGCAGGAATGGGGGGGGCATCCATTGTTTCTAATGGCTGCCTGCTGAGAAACCACTACGTGTGCTAAAAACCCTGCTGCCAGGGAAGTGGTTGGACATCAGCTGCTAATGGGAAATGGAGAATAAAACTTATTTTCCACTTAGCCTCTGTGAGCACAAACTTTCACTTTTGCTACAGCAAACTGTTTTATGTGAACCTGTGGGTCCTTTTCCACCTTATTCTCTCTCCCATGTCCAGCTGGAAAGAGAAAAAGCAGCTTGGTGAGCACCTGGCATCCAGTCAAGGTTAACCCACTACACCTTCCCAGATTCCTTTGTCCTTCAGTATTGCCTCCAATGGGACTCTGTCAGTCAGGCTCCTAAGTAGGCCTAAATCTGATCTCTGGAAGTCCAAGGTAGCAGTGCTGCTGATCCCACTCCTTAATTCTCCAAAAATCGAAAACTTTATCATTTAGTGATCGCTGTGCCCAGGACAACCTCCAGCCATCACATCACCCTCAAGTCCTTCTCTCTTCACCAACATGTTCCATCTTATGAAAACAGTTTTGATGCAGGGTGTAAGCAAACTCAACCTCAGTGACTCCTCCAGGTTAGACGGACCATCATCCTTGTTATCATTTGGTTTCACTTGCAGAGCTTCATACCCATTATGCAAGGGCACCTGGCAAGGTGCAGGAGTCACACCTGATGCACTGGGCAGAAACAGTCACCATTGTGCCCTATTTCTATAGTCACTGTGTTCAGCCAGGCAGAGAGAGGATAGGAATCATGCACCCTATCTGCCTGTTGGATCTATCTCAGGGAAGGGGTAATATGAAGCTGGAACATAAGGACTATGCAAATGTGTTCAAGGAGGAAAATAAAGGAAATAAAAAATGTAAAACAAACTCATATTCTAAACATTAATAAGGACAAAATCAGAAATTTTTTGTAACTATTTTTTATATTTTAATAATTCAAGATATTTCCAGTTAAGTAGTAAATATTATTGTGAAACTATTGTAAATAGCCTGTCTACTTGCAGTTGCAGTCGTGCTATTCCCACACTGAGTTCTCCCAAACTCTCTTATGTAATGAAATGCAAGCCACACTATATATGTAGCATGTCAACTTTGAAAAATAAGATAGTTTTAGAAATCAGCCCAACAACTACACCTTTCAAAGTCAGAAAAATCTCATTCTGTTTGATTTGGTTTTCAATTCAAATGGGTTAACTGCTTTTGGACCTAAACCATAGTAAACCCAAAATTATCAAAGTAGTGATAAAAATGCAGTTAATTAGTTCCCAGTCTAGAAGACTGGAAACCTTAGTGGTTTCTCTAAGTTTCACTCTAACAATTCACAGTCATACGTGACCACACATACGACTACAATCATGGATTTGCTCTGAACAGAGCACACTAACAGGGTACTGTGGTAAATGTATAATGATCTTTCGTTAAATGAGAATAAGCATAATTTCATGTAAAAAACCAATCAGATTCAAGAGATGTTAGTGTGTTAGTGATTTTTTTTCTTCAGAAAGGAGCACTATATGTCACTTAATATGCAATAGATATGGGTCACAACAAAATACAAAAATACGTTCTGAGTGTCTGTTTAAAAGTGAGTAAAATGTTTATGCTTGACAAAATGAATAGTCTACTGTTAAAGCACTGAGAACCAACATGCCTATTTTCCTCACTCAACAATGTATCTGATAAGCCTGCCTGTTTTCAAATTCAAACTTAATTTTCCTTCTTCACATTAAAAATACATACCCTTTAAATAAACATATTTGATCTTGCTAATCAGTTTTGTACACTGGTTGACACAATAAATAATTCATAGGACTTACTTGCTTCAACCTTTGTGCTTAGATACTACAGTTCTGGGCTTCCACGTCAAGAGTAACATTGAGATGCTGAAGTGTATCCAGAGAAAGGAAATTAAACTGGGGAAAGGTCTGGAGAGTAAATCATACGAGGAGTGACTGAGGGATCCTGGAGAAATGAAGGCTCAGAGCGGACCTTATCCCTCTCTACAGCTACCTGAGAGGAGGTTGTAGCAAGGTGGGGCTCAGTCTCTTCTCCCAGGCAACCAGCAACAGAAAAAGAACAAATGGCCTCAAGCTGCACAAGGGAAGGTTCAGGCTGCAGATCAGGAAGAATTTCTTCATTGGAAGAGTTGTTAAGCATTAGAATGGGCTGCCCAAGGAAGTGGTAGAGTCACCATCCCTGAAAATGATCAAGAAATTTTTAGACGTGGCAATTAGTGCTATGATTTAGTTGACATGGGGGTGTTCAGTCAAAGGCTGGACTTGATGATCCTGAAGGTTTATTCCAGCCTTAATGATTTTATGATTTTATACATGTAAATCTTAAATTTAGAAAGTAAGGAAAACAACACACTTCACATTCTCTCCATTACTTAAAATGTCGTTTCTTCTAGTTCTGTTAAGGACAATCCTGTATCTATAACCTTTACTTTCATAGTATTTTCATAAAAACACAGAATAGTTGCAAGGAACCTCTGAAGACTGCATAGTCCAACTGCCCCGCTCAAATCTGGATCAGCTAGAAGATGTTGCTTGTGGCTCTGTCCAGTTGGGTTTTAACTGATGAAGACTCCATAGCCTCCCTGGGAAACCTGTTCCAGTGTTCAGCCACTCTCACAAAAAAAAAAAAAAAAAAAATAAAAAAAAAATAAACAAAAAAAAAAAAAAAAAAAAAAAAAAAAAAAAAAAAAAAAAAAAAAAAAAGGTGGTTCATACTCAGACAGAGTTTCTTGTGTCTCTAGACACAAGACACTTGTGTCTCTTGTGTCAAATAGAGTCTCTATTTGACTAGACACCACTGGCAAGAGACTATTTAAGAACTTTCATTGTGAGAACAAGGAGATACAAAGTATATTTACTTGACAGATTAAAATGATAAAGGTAACCTTTATAGGGGGTGAGAATAAAATAACACTGATGGATGGAATTAGCCCAAGAACACCCCTGAGCTTTACTAGTCTGCTTCACAGTATGTAAAACAGATTGTCAAGTCTTTGTAAGGCCACAGTTGCAGCCTTGTCTCTAATTCTAGGCACCATACTTCAAGGAAGTCCCCATTAGTCATTAGTTGCACCTAAGCATGAGAGAGAAAAGAACCATGAGAAGTCTATTGGCAAGCCCTCTCAGGAACAACCAAATGATCTCAGTTACTTAGCCTGAGATAGAGAAGACTATAGGCAAAAGAGACAACTACAAGATGATATCCATGATATACACAATGCATAATTTTTTTTTCCCCTAAAGAAATTTTTTCTTCATGCCTGTGGCAGACAGAACTAGGGATAATACTTTTGAATTCTAGTGAGGAAGATTCAGATTAGATACTAGAAAAAATGTATCTTTTGCAAGGTAGTGGAGCACTGAATTAGATTGCTCTGGAAAGCATCAATCCACAAAACTGGAAACACATAGAAATATATATTAGAAATTACATAAATACGGTTTCCTGCCGATCACAGTCTAAATGACCTCTCAAAATTCCTGTAGTCTTATGAGCCCATAATACTAGAATTAAATAAACATGCACTTATTAATTATACATGCATTTAAATAAAGCTAATCTGTACCAATTTAAAAATAAATTAAGAAACACAAACTTATCTCTTGACAAAAATGAAATCCAGCACTGTTTAACCAGTGGAAAGACTAAAATTAATATGTATCCTTAAGAGTAAAAATCAAAACTTGACAAAATTCTAGAATTATAACTTATGTGATGTTTTTCTTAAGAGCTGAAGTAGAATTAAATTACTCCCTGAGGAACAGAATAATAACTGAAATCAGTTCTTTGTTGCAGAAGTAAAGCAACACTGCTGTGTTGCTGATGCTGACCCAGTATTTTAGACTTCCTTAATCTATTTTTTTCCTAGATCTATGATTTATGACATCTGAGGACTGACCTTTAAATTTCCATCCTAACAAGCAGGTTTATTTGCACTTCTTACTAATAAAAAATAAAGGCCTCCAGGCCAGTATGTATTAAGTTCTTTAAGCATACCACATTGTCTCACATATAATCTCCTAGAATTTGTGACAGCAGCACTATGTGATTTTTAACTAGTTTCTAGTCTTCTAAAACAAATCTAATTTATACAGTCTAATGTAACTTATTTTGCTACCTAACAGCTATTTCTAAAGGCAGCTGAAAAGTACCCTGCTGAATCAAACTGGCTTAGAAAATGCAATGCAGCAAATTAAAACATAGAATTTTTTTCCAACATGACTATGAAATAAGCATATCTATTAATCTTAGTACATCAAACACCACACATGTCAACTGCCTGTCTACTAACAAACTATAAATGTCAAAATTTCTCTAATTATCCCTTAAGAAATATAATGTTGAAGTCAATGAAAGCATTTATTTAGAATTTTTATATAGAGACGGGCCTTCTAGATATTTTATATATTGAGTCTGGAATATGGTGGCTTGAAATCCATGTGGCTGCAAATACATATGTCCAGATATATGTGGACTTATACAAAAAGAACAGATGACTATTTTCTCTTTAAATACCAAATTGTATTAACGTCACATGGAAAATTTGAAGGCAGTTGTTTGATTAGATGCATTAAATTATTCTGAAAGTCTATACTGTTCTATGTCAGTTACTGGAGTAGAGACATCTCTGAGAGAAATTTCAGTTTTGTCCTTATGTTACTTCTAAATCTTCACTTCTTCTTTTAATTTAAAGAGGAAAGACCTTGGTCCGCTGAGGTATAACTTAAAGCAATGGACAATAAGAAGTCATATAGAGAGATGAAATCTCCAAGAGCACCAGAGCATGTGGGGGGAACTTATTTGCCATTATAATGATTCATAGCCTTTAAAAATGCAGATTCACTCAGAATACCAAAACTAAAGACACCATTTCAATTAGAAAAACAGGGTTTGAGCTAGCGGGTGTAACACAAAAAAGCCCACCACAAAACCCCTTGCAGTGAATCATATGAAATTTACTGAATTATATGATTTTACAGGCAGTGGCTCACTTCCCTTTCTTTAGCAACACTGATGAATAGGTATCCAGTGGGTAATGAAGAACTGACAGTGGGGAGAAGACCCTTCATTTCTCTCTGTGTATACCTACACTGGAATAGGATTCAATTACACTTTCAAGTTTAGACTCACCATTTCAGTCCAGAAAAAGCCAAAGCTGTATCACTAGCTAGGCTCAGAGTAAATTTGACTGAGAGTGTTACCCTTACTATATCAACTTCCTTTCTCAAATTTATACATTATAATAAAAAAATAAAAAAGTAAAACATACAAATTATAAAGATGCAAGACGGTGTTAAATCCACTGTGGCATATTAAATAAAACATGCATGAGTGTTAGCGTTACAGACAATAGTCAATACCACTTGACGCAACTGTTCAAATACTTGAAATTCTAACAATGAATATTACTAATATAGTTTAACACAGATAAAAACCACACTTTTGATTAGTTTCATAAAGGGCTAAAGCATTTTGGTGATGTGAAAGAAAAAATATAATAGGAAAAAAAGAAAGCAAAGAAATGAGGGATAATTTTCCCAATATGCTAATTTACTTATAAAACCTTGTGCAAACAGCAACCATTTGAACATTCACCATTCCAGTCTCAATATAGCTGTGAATTTTTAGAAAACTCATTAAATGAGGTTATCAAACCCAGCAGAAGATAAATGTGCACATACCCTCATACATTTAACGTTCCAGATTAATACAGTTTGCAAGATTGTGTGCTGAAAAATGAATTAACTTTCCTTCTAATTGAATCAATGGGTTATAGAAATAGAAGAAAAGATAACCAGCACTTTCCACTACATTTGACCAAAGGACTGCAGCAGGAGAAAACCCCTTCAGCTATTTAGACACTGAATACCAGAAATAGATAACTTAGACTTGTAATCATTTATATCCTAAACATGACAGTAACATCCGAACACTGACTTAAAAGAAATTGTCAAGATAAAATGGTTATACTTTCAGAGAAACATATAGTACATATTTATTCCAGCAGGACCTTTGAAAAAAAGTAGTTGTTGGCCTCATCAGTCAAAAAGTGATGAAATGCTCTAAGTTATTTCAAAAAACATTTAGAGTTTAAGGAAAAATAGGGTTAATCCAATGACTAAAATGACAGAGGCATTCAAGTGACTCCTTGATTAGTCACAGTACTATAAGCAGTAAAAATAGTGTCTCATTAGACTGTTAAACATTTATTCCTTATTTTACTTGAAATTGATACTTAATCACTTTTCTAGTGTACAACAGGCATTTATCACACAGGGAAAACTTGAAGAATAGAAAGTTTATAAAATCTCAGTCAATCTCTCCTGCATATTAGGAATGATTCATTATAATGGGCCATGAGCAGCAGGCTGATTCTGAAGCCTTTAATTAACTTTACTCCATATTTTATTGATAGTATTTGCTGTTTTCTGAGATCTGATAACATATTTTGAGCAACGTGGAAATGTATGGATACTATGCTTAAATACCCTGGAACTGGGGCATATATGCAAAACTAAACAGATCAGATGGAAAATGTACCGTATTCCTTGTGATCTCTATACACATTTAAATTCTCCCTCTTCTTACACCTTTTAGATGTCATTCCTGTCTCAAAACACAGTTTACATTTAATGTAAAACATGGAAGTCAAAGTTCTTTTTTACTGTCTTGAAACAATATTTATTTATTAGTCATGGGAATGCAGAGAGAGAATAAGAAAAAATGCATATTCTCCCTTAAAAACAAAAAAAATATATTTTGAAGTACTATAGATCTTACACTTCAAAGCAAATTTAGAGTTGCAGACAATTTGCAGTTGCAAACTTGAAGAAAGATGAATGGGTGTGAATGAGCCTTCTGTTACCCTGGAAGCAAGTCACCTACAAATTGGGAAAAATATGATGCTTCTTTTTTTTTTTTTTTTTAATATGGGTAATTTGGCAAAGCTAAAAACAAATTTACAAAATCCTAAAATACCCTGGATTATTTACAAACAGATGATGTGAAAGGCATTTGAAATCCCTCCTGTAAGCTGTGTTATACTTCATATAAACAATATCAGCAGAAACTTACAAACTAGGATCTTCCTCCTAATAGTTTGGACCCTAGTCTTAACATCTAGTATCACACTCCTGGTCCTATGATACACTCCTATGATACATCCACTTCATGTCTCTAAACTTCAATAGCTTCCTTAACTAAAAAGCCTCAGTTAGAGGAGGTCCCTGTAGTGTGATGAATGAAACAAATATCAATGGGAAAAAAAAAAAAAAACAACAAAAAAAAACAACAACTCACAGTACAGTTGCAGAACTATGGACTGCATTATAGACATGAAAGAGAGAAATTAGAAATGCAAAACCATAAATATTTCTGAATTTTGTAACTATTGAGTGGTCAATTTAGCACACTTAATCCTATTCCTTCAATATTAGTTTTATGCCTGTGCACTTATTCAAATTCAGACTTGGCTAATGGTGGAAGAAGAGGAAGCAAATTGACAGCAAGTTGATGGACAAATTTAAAACTCTTATTATATGGAAAATCTTCTTAATCAAAACCAAATTAGGAAAATAAGTGATGGATAATTGAAAGCCTTCTGTCAGAAACACAAGTTATGTTTTGGTTTCATGGGCAAACCTGGAATATGTGTGAACTGAAACACAGTTCTGTATATTGGCAGCCACAGGCAGTCATAAAAGCTTGACTTATGTTTTAAAAACTCATAGAGTGGTTTAACGATCATGAAGTTTACAGAAAATTTTACAAGTTTCGTTCACCATCTTTTGGTTCCTCAGTTTTAATAGCACATTTAATTTACATTTCCAAGCTTACATCTGTCAAGATGACAGGCAGATTCTTATACAACCTCTTGATTCTGTGAGTAAAGGGTTCGTGACAACATGCTAAAAAATATGAGCCTTGCAACAAAATCCCAGGATGGAAAGCATTGCTGCAGTGTTATACTGGTTTGAAATAGTTTTTCTTGATTTAGCACAATCGTTAGGGAATTTTTGCTCTACTCTTTTCAATATACAGTTCCTTAATTTGACAGTCCAAGCTGTTTACTGTGACTTTTAATAGCTATCTATCAATATCTCATCTTTTCAAGCAATTTAAAAGTCACACAGGCATATATGTCACTCAACCTGTATTATGATCATCTACTGTGAGTTATAAAGCACTGCAAATTTCCTATGAGACAACACACCTTACACAGTGAAGGTCTAATCTATTTTGAATAAATTACCAACTTCATGCTATGAGTCATTAAGTCACAGTAAGAGTTAGTAAGAGCTTGGTGGAGTAAGCCCAAGTTTGCAAACTAAGAAAATCTGAATACAGAAATTCTGCCTGTATCATAACTTTGACCCATATCTTTAATATTACTTAGAAAAACCTCCAATCAACCAACCAAAAAAAAACAAAAACAGAAGCAACAACAACAAAAACCTTAGTAGATATATTTTTTAATAAATATTTTTATGTTTAAGGAGAGTTACAGGTAATGAGTAAGCACCTTCCTCACATAAGCAACGCTAAACCAGATGCTAGCATGTAACTAACTCTCATTGGCTTAAGCACACATTTATCCCCAAACCCCTGCACATGTTCAACACAAAGACGATAAAATAGAATTTATTCCTGTAAAGTTCTATTCTTGGAGTCTTTCTCACATGAATGAAAAATGTTGATTTTTTTTTTTTTTAGCCAAATATCAAGAGAACAGAAATGTGGATCACTCTGGTCTGTAGATGGAACTCAATGCTAATAAGTCACTTTTCACTAAAGATTTAGAAAGATGTTTCTGTAAAATTTTCTTAGCTGCAAACAAGAAGAGCAACAAAAGAAAAAGGGTTATCCAAATTGGTCTCCATGAATGAAAAACAGAACAAAATGACCTCCCATTTAGCCAGTGAGGTTTCTGTTTGGTTAAAGAAATTGTTCAAATCAGTCTAACTCCTGAAATGTTCAAAAAAAGATGTTATTTTATATATATATATATACGCACACATATATTCATTGTAAAAACTGAGTGTATCACAGAAAATAATTGCTGATACTGATCTCTCATGTGCATCCATGAAAATGCAAATGACCTTTAAAAATATACTTCTTTACATAACTTTTTCAAACTTCTTATAACCTCTCAGGAATGTTTTGAAAGCAGTCAGTGTTGCAGCTTTTTCTATCCCTTCTCTTTTTCCTCTTCTATATAGCCTTTTCCTCTTCTATATAGAAGAAATGAGGGAGATACTCTAATCCATTCCAGTGCTACTCTGTTGATGCATTTGCCAAGTAGCATCCAAACCATCCTCTGAGAGCAATATTTAATTACTGCAGATATTTGGATGATATCATGATAACCCAACCAAGCCTCAAATATTTTTAAAATTACCTAAGTAACATTTTATTTTTCTTAATTATTAGTTCCACTTTCTCTGAAAAGCAAGGTCTCTAAATTAAAGGAATGTGGTGGATGAAATGTTACTTTTTGCTACCATCAGCAAAAAAGATTTTCCTCTATAAGGTTGTGTCAAATAAAAAGCTTAGTAGGCCACTAATGGCCATGACCTGTAGCAGCCTTGTTGTACAGTGTAACTGAATTATTTCCTTTTCTAAATCTCCAAGTATGCCACTAAGAATGCTAGGTCAGCGTATATAGTAAACAAATCACCAATCACCCAACAACTACTGCACCATCTGCCTCCAGAATGAAAGATCCTTTTTCTAGCTTGAACTTTTGGACCTTGAATTTGACCCTGTCTGAACTTTTGTTATGTTAACAAATGATTTTGATGGTAAAACTGTGAATATACATACAGGCCTGGTGAGGGAAACACATCAATAAGTAATTACTTACTAAGTCAGGTTGCTTGACCCAAGCATGCAAGCTCTCTAAATTTATTTCCTTCTCACTCTTCCATATTGTCACTGGAGCTTTAATTTCTGCCTTCTCCTCCATGAATCCATTTATACTGATCGCATCAGTGCTCTTGGCAATTTATTCAATATTTCTAGTATTCTTTGCATGAAATACCTCTGCAGGAATTCCTGTTTATTTCTAATTTCATTTTGTTTCCACTCTTTTTTCAAACAGCAGGTTACAGTTAATTAAATACAGATACATTTTACATAGGAAATGTTTGTAGATTGATACATTTTTTTTTCTTTAGCAATGTTTTGAAACTGTATGTTATTAATGAAGTTACACAAATAATTACCCTAAATCTCATATTCAGGTAATTACAAAAATAAAATGAACATCTGTTATTACAAATGCATAATGCCAAGTCATAATGTGCAGGTTAGGGGTTAACACAACTAAATTGGACATGGTACATAAGCACAAGATAAATTATTATATGGTAGTGTAATTATATTCTAAGCATTATGTTAATTATAATTTATATCAATTCAATAATTAAAGAAAACAAGCTCTTCCCTTGGTTTCCTATTCAGATTTTTCTGTGTAGTAAATTATTCTGTGTCAGCTAGCCTGGCACTGGACCATAAATCTGACAGCAATGCACAGTGACAGTATTTTTAATATCTAAACAAAAGCTTAGTCTATATGTTAGATTTGAAAGAAATGTTTTGCTAATTAAATGAGGTCAATAGTAAACAAGATAGAGTTAAACAGGGCATAGAAAATCCACTTGTTTGCTGTCCAAGAAATTAAATTAAATATTTATTACCTTAAAGATACTGACCCAAAGTCTTACTTTGCAAAACTAAATTAAAATGGTACAGATTGTCTAAGGACAATCCTAGAAAAAATCAGAAAATCCTATCATATAAATATGTGGCTGAAATTAAGTTTTAGAGATATATTATACATTTCCTTTCATAAAAAAAATACGTTTTCAATATCTCCTTTATATAAAAGTAGATATTTTTAAGGAAGTTTAGATTCTGCTGTACATACAGACATACTCTGAATGTGCTGATAATGAGTATGAAGAAGTTTTACCAGGACATCACCTGAGTAATCTTCTCCACTCTCACAGTTAGAAGATTAATCCTAATATGTAACCTATCTCCATTCTGCAGTTTAAGTCAATTACCCTTTGTTTTCTCTAAAAATAATGGAAGCATTGCCAATGTGCTCCTCATAATCCTCTTTTCACTAGGATGGTAAAGAGATAAGAGGGGCAAAAATGCTATGGAGATGTAATCTCTTTTAAATGGATATATCGAAAAAAATTAAACCTTTGAGCACTGTGTTTCTTTATCAGATCTGACGGAAAGCAGACATCTAGACTCAGCAGAGAATGGAAAGACATTTTCCTGTTGCTTCCTTCAGAAATTTCTACTTTATCTAGAACATCCTTTAAATGGGGTAGCAAAACTTTATGGAGTACTTTGATCCAGACACAATGATACTGAGCTGAATAAACAGGAATTATCTTCCATATTTGTCTTCACTGTTAGCATGTTCTGACTGACCTTTTACCATGTTTAGATTCCCTCAGGTTCCTCACATCACAGATTTAGTAAGAGTACAGGGATGCAACTTATATCTATAATCAGAAATGTTGGAGTGAAGGAAAACAGCAATATGGACCTGTCCAATCACTCACAATATACAGAGCAGGCCCTTCTAACCATATATTTTATGGTGATTTCACCTTTATCTAATTCCTAACAGAAAGATCTTGTCCTTTCAACTTCTAGAATTTTGGTGGTGGTGGTGGTTTGTTTGCTCCTTTGCTTTCCTACTGTTTTCCACTAAATCGTGAAAACAGTGTTTAGTAATTATGAAATGTTTCCTTGGATGTTAAAGGTCCACAGAGCAAAAGATTTGTCCACCACTGAACCAAGACACCTGTGTCCAGTGGTGGATTGATACACAAGATACATTCTGATATAGCTCTTCTTTCCCATGTATCCCTCAATTAAAGGACACAGACATATGACCCTAGCTTGAGACTAAGCTAACTGAATAGATCAGGAGAAACCACTGGACATTACAAAAGTAATTGCAGAATATAAAAAATAACAAAGTGAGAAGTTGGTAAAAGTTGCAGATGAGCCATGAGGAATTCTATAGATGGTTAAGGGGGATTGATGGGTGGAATTTCACAGGTAACTGGGGACACATCAGGATGTGGCATTTTCAAGGCCAGAATTACTTAGGTAACCATTACTTAGGTAATGGTACATGACTGCAAATAAAGTTAAACTAAAATTTCTACTGATAAAAAGGAAAAGACTTGTACCTCAGCAATACCATCAATGTCAGTCATCTGCATATCACAAATCGGTGGAGGTACAGAAGGCTGTTTGACAGTTCACTTTTTGCTGCAGACACACAAAACTCTACAGCAGTATGTATATTATGCCACTTACCTGCCTGCTACAGCAGGCTATGGGTGTTCCTGAATTCAATCTTATTTTAATTATTCATAATCTATATTATTAATTATTAGGACTGCAACAAGCAGAAAAATATTAAATTCATGAGTAATCTACTTTTTTATATATAGATAACTGACATAGACTGCAGTTGGTTTGGGGCTTTTTGTTTGTAGTTTGGTTTGGTTTGTTTTCTTACCAGAGAAAAATCTGGAGTACAGAAGACATACCTTTGGTGGAAAAGGACATGCTCAGGGAATATTTAATGCAAACTGGATACATATAGGTCCATGGGCTGTGATGGCATGTACATGAGTGCTAAGTCATAGTAACTGGGAGAAGTGCCTGAAGACTGAAGCAAATTCTACTCCTATCCTCAAGAAGGAGGACACAGGGAACTACAAGCCAATCAGCCTCATCTTGATCCCTGAGAAGGTAATGGAGCGGCTTATCTCGGAAAGAATTTTCAGGCTCATGAAAGAGAAGTCACCAGAACTACCCAACAGACGCTCATCAAGGGCAAGTCATGCTTGATCAAGTTCTATGATTAAATGACTGGCATGGTAGATGGAGACCAGTGGATGTTGCCCACCTGGACTTCAGTAAGACCTCTGACACTGTCTCCAATGAGATCCTCATAGACAAACCACTGGAGTAAACGCTGAATGAGGAGACAGTAAGGTAGACTGAAAACTGCCTAAAAGGCTGTGTCCAGAGAATGGTGGTCAGTGAAACAAAGAGTAGTTTGACAATAACTAGTGGTGTACCTCAAGAGTCAGTGCTGTGTCTGACCATGTTTACAAATATTGATTACTGAAAAAAAGTCTAAATTGTTCATCAGTAACTCAGATCCATGCCCTGCAGCAATAAAATGCTGAAATTATATTTACAACATTAGGTGGTCAGTTTAAGAGCTCTCCCAAATAATTTGTCATACCTTTGTAAGAATGAAAATATTGTTTACCTAAATCACTTTATATACTTCATCTGCTTTGCATAAATGAAGGATATCAACAAAAGACTATAATCTGAATCAATCATTAGAGACAGATGGAAGATTCAAGATTCTTGATGTTTATCAGATATCAAATACCACACACTATAAAACATCTACAGAAAGCAGGTGTCTTTATGACCCTCCTTTTCTGAATTTGGGTCTCTGAATACCTGTCACTCTTTGCATTTTCTCTGATACCTTTTTCTTCATCAGGAGCTTAGGTCTCTCAAAACTTTTCACTTGACATTTTCATTTGTCTGAATTTGTACCAAAAATAAGGATCTTTGTTCATTCACCTAGCAAAAGTGTCTGCAGCACTATTTTCCTTCTACTGACCTATCCTGAAATACTACTTGTCCTCTGCTAATACTCCATTCTTCCATACATATATCATAGAATAATAGAAACAGAATGGTTCAGTTTGGAAGAGATCTTAAAGATCATTTATTTCCAATCTCAGTGCCACAGACCATCACTAGCCCAGGTTTCTCAAAGCCCCATACAACCTGGTCTTGAACTAGAAATGGGGCCTTAGTAGGAATCTACTCTACATCTACTATTGTATTTCAGTCCTATATCCAATTCAGATATCCTCATGCATCTCAAATGGTACGAGTTGCCTATATTTAGCCCAACGAATTAAGCCCAAAGCATATCTTCCTTTTTTTTGCTGAATTATCCAATTGCAAAATTTTAGACAGACTTGACCGTGTGTTCAAGAATCAATAGCCAAAAACCTGGTATTTCTATTATGTCTGATCACTACTTTCAGTATAAATCAAGATATTCCCCAAGAAGAATGCAAGTTGATATCCAGGATATTAAGCCTCTTTATCAATAACATTGCATCACAGTTCAGGACTGCATTTCAGCAAAAGCAGTTGAAAGAAATTACATTCAGATTCTTCAGTTAAGAAGAATTTCTAAATGCAATTGTAGTATAAGTCCCTTTATCACAAATTAACATGTACTACTTTGTCGTGCCATTATAATCTTACTATTTTCTTCTTGTCTGTTAGTACCAAAAACTGAAGACAAAAATCAGAAATCTTCTACATGATATTTTGACAAACATTCACAACTTTGTCATAACATGAAGATTATTGATATTGTCTAGTCTTACATTTTCCAATTAATGAATCTAAAATATGCAAAAAATCTTCTCTTAACCATCTCTCCTTTTAGTTTGTATAAAAAGACTGTAAATAGGTGAATAAAAGTGTATTGTCACTGTCAATAATGAAGTCATTACAAAAAAATCAAGTGGAACAAGTGAACAACCTGTTTCCCAGAGTATGGCACAGGACTTAAGATGTCACTCTTGAGATGCCTCAGAATTACTAATATTAAGCCATATTTTAGTTTCTGCTACAGAAAATTTAACAGAAAACTGACTAATATGAGGAAAGATGATTCAGCATTTGCTATAGTATTTTTCTCTGAATTTACCATTCTGTATTTAATTTCAACACTTTGATGTATATTTATTTTTATTTTATGTTATTTATATCATCACTTTTTTCTTAAGAAGAATTAAACTAGTGATAAGCCCCCAGATAAACACAGAAATCCAGGGGAAATCAGGTTGGGCTTAGGGTTTTTTTGACATTGTCACTAGTTTTAGTGGGAATACAAATCTATTCATATATTCTTTAACAACATTTATATTTCAGATGTCAGCTGAAAAATACCTTCATAAGTAGTCTTTGTCCCTGTATAAGTACCTTCCATCCAGTTGGCCAGATGGTCTTTGATGGCCTTTGAAGTCTGAACTGGCTATGTAGGAAATTCAAGCACCTGTTTTAGGGACTCTCACTTACTTAGATTTAGTCCTAGGCCAGTTTTTTTTTTCTTGTAGCAATTCAGAATGTGACAGAAAAAATTCCTTCTGATCTTTTGATTACATCAGAAAATAAGTGTTTGTTCCAATTTAGTCATGAAGCATGTCTGAGTTCTTTCCTCCTGTAGAGTATTTGACAGGAAAAGACCACAAATTTAAATAGCAGATGTCCTCTGACCTCTTCTGTCCACCCCTTACATCATTATACCAAAGATGGACAATTACTGCTAAGTCCTCTTATAGCTACTAAGCACAGAAGATACACAAAGCACGTTCTCAGAAATTGTGACAAGGTCTGGCTACTGACCTGGCACTGAAATAGAAGTGGAACTCTAAGTCCTGAGTCTGGAAAACTATTCCTCCTGAATCAGAGCATAGGAAAGAGATGCCACTTTGCTATAAGAACATGCCAATATAGGTAGGAAAGAGCAGATGTTATTGCACTTTCTGCTTTTTAATTCTCATATGTATTACCAGAACAAATAAGGTGCTTCGATGGTTGCCTCCTGGTAAAAACATTATCAAAGATGGCAGTCACAAGGAAGATATCAAAGCAATGTTACAGCCAGCTTGTAATCTCCAGTGCTTTTTGCAGCTCACTTCAGCTATTTACTGGAATTTAGAGTTCTCTTGAAAGGCAGCGGTAGAGGAAAGCACTGTCCAGGACATAAAGAAGATATTAATGAAGATAGCAATTACTCCCAGCTGATTTTCAAAGATTTTTACACAGATTCAGAGCTAGAAAAGGTGGCAAACACATATAATATTTTAGACATGATGAATTACTTTCAAGGAAAAGTTATTACACAGTAAAGTTTAAGTTATAAAAGAAATTTACCTTGATAGACTTCTTTTATTTTTAACCTGGATTGTATCAGCATGGTCCCATAATGAGTCGCATTATTGCAACTAAAGTGTTGGAAAAATGAACAGTCTAGCTTAGACAGAAATATCCCAAGCAGGTATCAGTGGTGTAGTTTGTGATATAATCATGGTGTGAATCAACAGATATATAAATATTTCTCATTGTTTGTTAATACATATGTGTAGTAAGTATATTCTACATAATCTCCTATATTTTAGCACAAAAATATAAATGTTTTTCCTTCAGGAATAACTTCACAAATTTTGGAACAAGTCTATTATGTATTAAATGTATTACAGGGATTCCCCATTGACATGGGGATATTATTTATTAGTGGCATCCTTATTTCTTGTCCCCAAATTAATTTATCTGCCATTGTAATCCATACTAGTCACTGAGTTGCGAACACCATGTTTTGGATTTGAAAATTGGCCAGCCATTGATTGCTATTGAAAATGGGTATGTGCAGCACAGAACCAGTACGTAGCTGGCACAGCAAACATTGCCTACCACTCCTTTATCATTCAGTCCACCACATCATTTAAATTCTTCATTAATATATAATTTTTAAAAATTTATATTGACATATATTTTAAAAATTTGGATGAACATAAGAAAGCACATTCAATAATAACTGTATGCTGAATGTTTCAGGCAAAAATTTGCATTGTTTATACTACTATGAAAGACATGTAAAGATTGAAAAAATAATCCAGATCTTCTTACTATCTTTGGGCCAACATACCTGTTGTAACATAAGGTACTCTGACTACATCATTCTACAACAATGTACTGATCTTTTTAATACATGAAACCTCAGCACTGCAATGGTTCCACTTTGGTCCGTAGTCAATATGCTATGAAAAACACAACTTAAATCTTAGTGTGGAATGCCTGAGCAATTTTATGTTTCATCATCCAAATACTTCAGAACTATGGGAATCAAGGCCTATAGGACTGGAAGCTATTTTGATGGAACTTTAAACTCTGTACTATTTGTATGGAAAAAAAATAATGTTGGATGGATGAAAAAGTGAAAATTAGATTCCAATTCTGAATCACCTGCTAGAGGACCTGTTTTGAAAGGATTCAGAGCAGTAGCCTATATCTAGGTACTCAAAACTGCTCCTTGCAGCACCTTTCACAGAGGAAGCCTTCAGGTACTTATTTCCCAGGCTGAAGTGACCATCTATGAATACCAATCTCTATAATTCAGTTACTGATATTTGACTGGAATTTTAGTGTAAAGGTAAAATTTTAATGATGAACGGTCTATACTGTCCTACATTTGATACAATGGAAATTCGTTGTCAAGGAAACAATGACAAAATGCTTTCTAAAAAGAATAAAGAGTGCCAGAAAGAAGTTTGCTGGTTTATCACTTTCTGCATCTTCAAAGCCTAAGCTTTCAAGATCCTGCCTATGATTTGAGGGCATATCCACCTGCGTCTATTAGGTCTTCATGATGCAAACACACCTGGATACACAGAGTACATGCTCTTTGTGAGAATGTACAGTCTTTACACGGTGTGATGTACACTTGTTTTTTTATTACCCTTTGTACTATTTTAGCTAGTACTCTATAATAAGAACTACCTAATGTTTACTTTGCCTTAGGATCCCTATCGCAGATACAAACATCCACTGTTGGGAAGAGGGAGACAACAGGGGATGGGAAGGAGGAAACTAAGTGTTTTTTATTAACTTGTTTCCTTCAGGCATTATCACTATTATGTTTTAATAAGTGTTATAAGAGATGTCATTATAAAATACAACAATGTGTGGTCCTAACTGTGCCATTAAGGTCTCCAGGGGAACATTAATTATTGATCTTTGCCTCAAGAGCATCAGAATGTTGCATTAGAGCTGCAGTGAACTGTTCACCTTACAAGCATTGAACTGAACTATGTCATTCAAAGGTGACAAGGTTTAACTCTGCTACTATAGTCAAAGCACTCCAAAGACTGCAGTAGAATTACTAACACAGCCAAACCTGCCTAACAAAAGCAAGTTATCTACTTAAATAACCTTGGTGTTGGACTGGATATTTTTTAACTCATTCTCAGTTTCTTACTCCTTATTGATCTTCTGAGTTCCCTTGCTTCCTGCGAATAACATTTTTAGCAGTAAGGGTTCAGGAGATGGTTTATCACTCTTCTTAAACAAGTGGTGCTGTGGTCAGTTCTCTTGATATCATGCAGGAAGGAAAGAGCCTTGCAGATAAAGTGCCAGTAGCCCTCCTGGCAGGTGCTCTACCACAAGTAAATAGTGATGTCTCTGCAGCAATATGGGCTGAGATAAGTGCATGTGTGGCAGAACACCATCCCAAAACAATCACTGGAAGAAAGTAAGGCCTTCTCCTGCTGCAGTGACACCAGCAAACCTCTGGCCTTGGTTTTTCAGGAATATTGAGGTTTCCTTCATTAATTTGAGCTACAGAAGGGTTACAGCCCTGCTGATATGGAAACTGTCTGGTGAGTTGTTTTATCATGTGGTGTCACATACCACAGTCATCCCCCACCAGTCCTTGCTATTCATAAACATATGCCTTATTTTTAGCATTAGCAACTGACACATGGTAGGACCAGAAAAATACTTTAGGCAACTATCTTTCATTCACCTGTGCCTATATCTATTTTTTTTAACCCTTTCTCCTCTGTCACATTCATTTCTGTCTCTTACAGAAAGCAGAGAATATTTGTTTCTACCTCCTAATAAGTTTGTGCTGACTTTGAGAAAGGATCTTTCTATTTCTGGCCATTCTTAAACCTAACAGACTACAGACCATACTTCTCACATTCACAGAAGCAGGAGGTAGAAGAGTAATTTTTCAAACACCACTTTTCTTACTGTAATTTCCTTTTCTCTGTCATTTTTCCCCTTGCTGACAGCCATTAAAAAGTATTCACTGACTGATGTGATGTTGGTCAAACCTGGCTCTGCAGGTGACACTTTAGCCTGAGCAGGTAAGCAAATGTCCATGGGGCTGGCAGATTAATTCTCATCCTCAAATTACAACTGCTCTGTTTTGAGACAGTACTACACTGTGGCAGATTTTCAGACAAACCACAACAATCCACAGTGGTAGAGAATTTAGTTCTGATATATGCCAGGATGAAAACATCTAGATTAGTCTGAGACATCCTAAGGAAAATCATATCTCAAATCACAGATATATTATTTTATAAATGGGCAATCCTTATCCTTAAAAAGAATTTCCAATTCTTTGTCACCTGCATAAATTTTAAAGGTTTAGATTCTGCTGTGCTTTTGTTAGGTTTTTTTTTTTCCTTTACCTTCACACTTGTTGAGTAAAGATTAGTTAAATTTTTCTTCTAAAGACTCTCCAAGAGATTTGAAAGAAAGGAAAAAAAAAAAAAAAAAGGAAAAAATGCAAGATTCTCAAATCCTGAACTATATAAATAAACTATGAGGCAGGAGCTATAGATCACAAGCTGTCTGAATAAGCTGCAATGGACAGATGTTCTCCTTAGGTGAGACTATAGTGTTTTTTCAATGTTGTTATGTTGGGAAAAAAGTCTGTGGATACAAAATCCCACTGCTTGACTGGTAAAAGTTGACAAAATCTCTAGAACAGCCATACCAGTAAATGAGGTTTTTCTCAGCTTAGCCTGTGACCTGACAAAGGTAACCCAGCTTTGAAAGCAAAGCACTCCCTTTGCCACATATAAAGTACCTCAACTAGGGAGCTCTGTCAGCATATGTGGAGGTAGCATATAGTGAGAAAAACCTGTATTGTACATATGGGTATGTTAATAGCTTAATAACAATCACATAGAAGACATACACAGGGAGAATGAAAAAAAAAACAGAATTCATTAAGCACTGGAAATAAAACATAAAAGACTAAGAGAGGCCTGCCAGCCTCTCAGCCTCAGGCTTGTTCCAAACTTAATTTCATGACCTCTGGCATCACTCACAGCACCTATCATTGTACAATAAAAGAAAGCAAGATAAGCTTGCTAATACTTTCTTTCTAGATTCTGCTATTGTAACTTTGTGAAATAACAAGATGACTTAAATGCAGAGAATTTCACTGAAGTTATTTCAAAATTAAAGGTATTCACTAGCTACCACACAGAAATTATATCAGAATTCTTTTGCAAGGATTTAAATCTGCCATCACAGTTAAAGGCAGCTCAAGATGAAAGCAACCAACAGCCACCTGATGACTGTTCAATGCATGGTGTAAAATTACTTTAATTCAGTCTTAGACAATGCCCAAATAAAAATATGCGTCTTCCCCAACTCGAGTGACATTTTTACTGATGGTATCAGCATTAAATATTGTGTCCCCTTAGACAGCTCCTCCAGCAACTGGCCTTTTGCCTACTGAAACTGAGAGGCATCAAAGTTATAACAATTCACCTATGTCCCCATTACTCTCTGTGGTTGTGTCAGGACCAAGCTTCAGTGCCTTTATCGGAGCTCTGTGAAAATTTAAGCCTTGCCCACACGGGGTATGTTAAGTGAACAAGCATTGGCTTGCATTTTAGGTCCAGTCTAACAAACCCACTTCCCAGCCAAATTCCAAAGGAGACAGCTATTCAAGTGAGGATTACGCATTTTAAAAGAAGCATATTTAATTACTGGGCAGTCTGCCATACGATGAACAAATTTCCACTCCTGTACTTGTTCCCTGTGGCTGTGCTCAGAAACTGGGAGCTGTAATATCTAGCCTTCCTTAATTTTACCAGCGCTTTGAATAACTGACAGCTAACATTTCAGAGTTTGCGTATGTGCCAAAAAAAAGCCTCAATAATTTCTCAGTGCGAACATAAACATGCATCTATCTATGCATTTATTATCCTAATCTATAATAATGACTCCTTGCTACTTTGTAAGAACTAATAATAATGTTAGAATGTAAAATAAAATAAAACAACCACTCCACTGCTACTTTGTAAGAACTAATAATAATGTTAGAATATAAAATAAAATAAAATAACCACTCCACTACCTCATATTCACTAGTGGACTCTGAATCAATATTAATTAGAATAAATGTACATTTTTTCAATACAGCATACAGGTAGAAACAATGATTCTAACTTTTCTGCCTTTGTAGAGAGTCCCCAGTACCTCCAAAAATGGAAAGATTTATTCTTATATAAATTATTTAATCCTCCAATATAATATTTCCTAAACTCCTAATCTAGTTGAAACAAAATCTTATTTCCACTGAATTTAATCTACTTTCAAGCAAGTAGTATTTACAATCATCAAGACATATTTATTTAATGTTTTACTAGAATTTAAAAGGTAAATATTACCTGAAAAACACTATTGTTGTTTTCATTCTCTAAGAAACAGTAATTTATAGGCTTCTCTAGATTTTGAATTCTGGAACCATAGTGGCCTCTATTGTTGTCATATTAGAATAGCATGTATTCTATGTAGCAAGTGTAAATAAACCACCTTTAGGCGTTTTTCATTTGTTGTTGTAAACATATGACCATAGTTCTTGTAAATGAACCCATCACCCTGGCTCCAATATACAGAAAAACTTTTCAAGAGATTCCTGTGATAATAGCATCCTCATGTATCTATCTAATAGATCAGTCACAGGCGTGCTAAGTTTTGTTGTCAAGTGAAATTGGGTTCTTCTTTGAAAATTATGGAAGATGTAAGGCCTGTAAATTTATCCCATTGTGCTGAGAATATCAGAAAAGTGACATAAACTAACAGCAGGGGTTTTTTTCTTGCTGATCAAATGATTGTTTGTGTGAAGACAGATGATGGAATTGCATGCAACCTTAGCAATCAACAAACTTTAATTAGTTCATAGCTTTAACTAAGGCTTTTCTAGTGCTATAAACACCTCCACTAATAGAAAATTAGCTACTTTTTTTTTTTCAAATTGCAATTTAACTGAACTTAAAATATAGATACAAAGCTGCTTTTGAGACTACATCTCTCTGTCCACTGGCTGTTGAAGAATTCCAGGCAGTTTCTTTAGATAATGTTTCTAAGTGAATAAAATTCAACAAGATGAAAGTTACTCTAAAAGATTAAATATGATTTCAGTTTACAAAGAACCAAAAGAATAACTACTCCAGAAAAAATGTCCAAATGCAATTTATGTCAACATTTTATACACCAGAATGAGTTTTCATTGTGAGAAATATAAGTACCAATTAATGAGTTTTTGCCCAACACTGTCAGGAGAGAACTAAAATGATGCACTGAATTTTGGCTCTATGAAGTCTGATAGTAAATATTCCATGGAGAATAGGCTAAACCGCAAGTCTCATTTTCCTTTCCCTTAGAAAGCATGACTGATATTCCTTATTCTCACTACTACCAAGTGATTTATATTCTTTGTGCTTAACATTGTATGACAAAATTGTTTGCTTTCCCAATTTTTGAGGCAAAAGTAATCCCCATTACTATACTGTTGAACCTATAAGAAAAGAAAGTCTTTTTCAGAAAAGACTGAAAGTTCAAGATTTCATATTAGACAGCATCAAATATTCTTAATAATTGGTGAAGAATTAATATGAAATAGTAAAATAAATAAAGGTCTTAGTAATCCTATTTGCAATAAAGTATGCATATATTTGTTGATTGACATTTGGAAAAATAAATGAAAAAATTATTTGTTGATATTGTGAGCCTTAAAAATTAGTACAATGGGCTTTTTTCATCCATAGCCAAGGACATGATGAATGAAGCTTGGACATACAACTTAAAAAGGAGACTAGACTAACACAAAGTAATCAAAGATGTTGAGAGATCATTGTTGCATATTTCAGTGACTTTGCAGCAAATGGATATGATGTATTCACTTTAAATAGGCAACCTGATTCATGATCTGCACTGATCATTCTGTCAGTCTCATATTTTATGTGGCTGAAACAAGGCCAATTTTAAGTTAAATTCAGACTGCAAACTTTACCAGTTTCTACTTTCTTGACTTCCTTAAATTGGCAAAAAATAACAACAATAAGAGAGGAAAGAGAAGAAAACAGACATATATGAGGTACTTTGCTTTGACAGATGTTTGTTCCCTTTCAGGTATCAGTAGTGAAAAAATTAAAGTAGCTTCTGATGGTAAAACTAACAGAAAAACCAAGTCAGTAGTAGCTCTTTATGTTTGCCTTCCCTATGTTTACCTTGCTAATTAGCCTGAAGATACTTATCCTGAAGAAAGATGATATTAGTAGTTAGTTTGATAATTCAGTAGAAGCAGTTATTAAATAATTAACATTACTGAAAAAAGTACTGGGGCTGTTTCCTAAAAAGTTACTTTTTCCTTGCCTTTCCAAGAGCAGATTTGATAGATATGACAGAACTATGGAACATCCCAAGCAGAAGGGGACCTCAAAAGATCATCTGGCCAAAGTTTTTGTGGGGAAGGGAACCTGCATGAGATTATCTATCACCCTATTCAATTGCATCTTGAAAACCTCCAGTGACAAAGTCTCTACCACATGCCTGGGGAGGTTGTGCCATTGAATGATTGGTTTTACTGCAAAAAATTCCTTTCTTATATCATGATAAAACCTCTCCTGGAACAACTTCTATTGAGTCTCTATCCTTTTTGTGGCTTGTCTGTAAGGAATGGAATATCACGATGAAGTCCTTCCCTAGGCCTTCTCTTCTCCAGGGTGAAAAAGGTGCAACTCCTTCAGTCTCTTCTAATAGGACACCCTGAATAAAGACCATGGATCACCATGAAATCACCACGAAATATTATTCCATTACAACCTGAAAATAGGTAGTAAGTGACAGGGAAAATGTAAATCTGTAGGTTACACAGAACATTACAATAAAGATTAATTTACAAGAACCTCCGTCTTTAAAACGTCTGTAAGGTATGCTGAGCATTTTTTGATGATATAGCATTTTTTCCTCTTGTAACACTAAGAAGTGTTACAATAGATACAGTCTGGTGACCTGATTTTAAATATTTATAGGATGTTTTTTACTTTTCTTTTTTTCATTTAGTTGAAACAGAACTTTCAAAGACAGGATTTAATGAGATTTTTCTTAAATTGGTCAAATTCAGATGCCTGGTGGTGTTAATTTCACTTAAAAGAAGTCAATAAAATTTTTTTTGCTCTTTCATCCATCTTCAAACTTCTTATAAGTCTGTGTTTTTCACACAAAGCATCTGCACAGTTCTCATTTCCCCTAGGTCTTCATTTGGAGTAGAAAGGTAGAGCTGAGTTCAAATGCAACTTTGTGCTTTCGATGTTCAGATGCTGCTAGAGCTTGCCCATCTTTCTCAGAAATTCACAGCACCCTTGAGGTTCTGTTTGCCATTCTAATAACAGAATTAGGAGAAGACAGATGGTAAGAGAAAGAATTAGAGTTGGAAGCAGCTGTTATGAAGTCTGCATCAAGAATACAATTGCTTATATAGACTTACTCAGATAAAGCAAAGAAAGGAAAACATATTTTTCACCTTGACACACCAGCTGGTGTCGCTGCTATAGTCAATGTACTATAGCTTAGAAAAACACGAATTAGGAACTGCATCATCCATGTCAACATGAAAAAGGACACAATTACAAATTAATATGTCTCACTCATTCTACCATAAATCTTGAAGCAATTGGATATATGTGACACATAACTATAAAAGTAAATTTTAACTCAGGATGTTTAGCCCTTGAGCACTGTGTGCTTGTGAACCTAGTGAGTGTCATGTGCACGCTGCCACTACAGCTACAGCACTAGTAAGTCCTACACACAAATGGTGCTTAAGAAACACCTTGTCTGTGCCAGTCTGTGTAGGCAGCCTTGTCAATGTCCTCTGTGTGTCTGTGTGCCAGTATCTCTGGAATACTCATCTTACCTTCAGTTGGAGGCCTAACACTTCAAACTGGGACTTAGCCCTCAGATCTCTGAGCTCCTGGGTTGGGCAGGAGAAAAACCTGGTTTTGGAGTTGCTGGAGTTGACAGCCACTCATAGCATCCTTTAATATTCAGAGTCCCTGAAACCTTCTTCGTGATTTGAAGGAGCTTCAAGCATCTAACTTGAAATGTTCTCTCCCATACTGTAAGATGGGCAAGAACAAGCTGCAAAACCTTATGGAGGCACACAGTAGAAGGAGTGAGGTAGTCAATTCAGTAGATCACTGTCGCAGTAAATCTCCTCAGAAAATGAGAGTTCTTAACAATTTAAAAGCTTCAGAACTGCTCCCACTCCCCCCCATGAATGACTAGTGGAAAAGAGGTTGAAACCTGAGCTTGACAGGTCATCCAAAATACAATCTCTTCCGTAACATGAGCTAGCTGCAAATCTCTCACTCTCAAGGAAACAGAAATTCAATCCTAATTCAAATAAAATATGTACACATTTGTTTCCATGAAAATATTGCCCTTAATTCAACAAATCCTTTAACCGTTTGTCAGACTGTTCCAAGGTATTTGCAGGAAATATCACCCTGCATTGTGCTAATCTAAAAATAAAAATAATAATAAAAAGAAAATAATAAAAAAAACCCCCAAACAAATAATTTCTATTCTCTTGTAAGTTGTCTAATCTAATGGGAGATTTTTCAGTCCTCTCTTGAACTCGGATGTTAATTTATCTTTCTTGAACATAGCCGACTAGACAATATCATACCATTATAGTGACTTTTCCCTTCTTTAAATGCCTCTACTAACAAAATTTAGATTTAAATTGGTAATTTTCTTGTTTGCAGACACTCTTAGTTACTAATCTATGAGCTTGATCTACTCTTTATACTCTTATTTTCCTTCAAGGGGCTTACTGCACAAATGATGTTATTCATGCTACAATGCATCACCTACACCCTGTTGTACAACTTTTCATCTCAAATCCTTCAAACATATTTCAACACTAATATTGAAAATTATATGCAGTAAGGTCTGAATGTCCTGGAAAAATCCCTTAATTATCCTCTAATCGTTAATGAAGAAAACACCCCACAACAGTGCACTATTTCTCGAGGCCCCACCCTTTGGGCTGTGGTTTGGGTAGGTGATGGTATGTGCTTGCATGCTTGGGTCAGGTACATAACCTCCAGGGCAGGGAAGAGAATTGGAAATACTCAGCACACCTCATTGTTAGGAGCTAGGACTCAAACTATCTCTGGAGCTCAGACAGAGTGCACTAAGCCTTGCTGAGTATCATTTGCAGATAATCTTTACTGAATCTAAAGTCCCTGAGACCAAATAAAGAAAAAATATTTTAAGCCCTTGTCAAACCTCAGAGGGGAAAGATGATGGGTGCAGCAACACAAAAGTACAAAAGCATTGCATAGCTCTGAAAGGACTAAAGATTCACAAAACAAGAAAGAAACACTAATTTTATTTAGCTAGTTTAATGAATTAAAACTTTTGAAGAGACTATTTTTGCATTCAGCCTTACGTAAAGGTTAGAAGGATGTCAGAACTGTAACCACAGAGCACCATGTAATAACTACAGGTACAGTGAAAAGAAAAAAAATATTCAGAATTAACTGCACTTTCATTCTAAAAGCACTTAGATTGGCTGAAATTCCTACAATGGTGCAAGATTGTCTCTAGGCAATCACAGTTTTCCTAAGAACACTGACACTATAGCAAAAATATTAGCATGGCAAACTTGAAGAAAACTCTCCCTAAACATGATAGATTGCTATTTTCAGCTGATTTTTTCAAAAACTGTTTATCCTCTATCTAGGTGTTCATATGACATGGACATAAAATTTTGAAATATAATTTTAGTCTTTATTAACCTACAGTAATTGTTCTCTAGGGCATATTTTAGTGCGTTAGCATAATTTAATAGTGAAAGTAAAACTAAATAAAATTAAATTTAATGTGTTCTTCTGTTTAGTAAACTTGTCTTCATTAGGATAATTTAATTATTCTTAATTGCAGTTTAAATGGCCATAATGTCATGACTTTTGATATTCAATGTGTGATTCAGACTATTTGCAATAGGTTTTTTGAACATTGACACAATCTGATTAATCTACTTCACAAACACCAATTGATGAGTATATTACAACATATGACAACAATTTATAAGACTTATGGTGCTTTTCATGAAGAACAAAGCTGACATATAATTTTCATTTTTGATTCAATGTTTATTTTTGTACTATATGTAAAGGAAGAAAAATGACAATATTTTGTGACATTAAAAGAAAGAAACAAATATTAATAATTACAAGTAGGAATTAAGGATAAGGGAACATATATTGGTGGGAAAAAAATAACAAAAATCCTCGCCATGGTTTATTTTATGTGAAGTCCAGAAAAATTGCTTTTATTCACAGAAGAATTATGGCATTTTTCATCTGTAAGCCAGCCTTTCCAAAGAAACCCTTCTTTTATATTAACCTTGGCTTCAATGCAGCATTCATAGGGACCTTGCATATGTTCTGATCTCTGAGTCATTAGAGTTTCTCCAGGGCCAGCTTTGGAGACTTGGACTCCTCACTCCAGGTCAGTCAGACCAAGCAGTGGTGCTGAAGTGAGAAACACATCCAAATGCCCCCTGCTCTTGGGTAGCACATGCAAAGTTGTGAGAATACCATTCATCTCACAGCCACCACTGTTTAACAGCCTCTCCTATTAACATGCATTTTCAGTGGTATTTCTTAAGAAGGAATTCACAAATCAGTGACCTGAGGCACTGAGGTGCAGAAATGTCTCATTCATTCATGCTATAGGGGCAGGAGCCTTCAATAGGAAGACAAAACAAGTAGTTCTGGGCAATAATAGCTACATTGGAGGAACCAAGTCTGCTTGAAGCTCTATGCAGAGACCTTGGCACAGAATGTTGTTGAATGGAAGATTCTGCCTGACTACCAGAAGTGTCTATCACAGATGATATGAAGCATCATCAGCAATGGTAGTTAAGATCATAAGATCCCTGGGGAAAGGGGTGCTCTTAAATACATACAAAAAGCAACCTTTTGCCTTCTCCCACCCCACCAAACAAACAAAACAAAACAACAAAACTGCAGTGGGAAATCATAGAACCAGCTACAAAGAGAAGAAAGCTTGCTACAGTTCTCTTCACTCTCATGACCATTGACAGGACTTGAGGAAACGGCATGAAGTTGAGTCAGGGAATGTTTAGGTTAGATATGCAGAATCACCCAGATTTCATCAGATTCTCTGGAACAGGTGCCCTAGGGAAGTGGTCACAGCACCAAAACTGTCTGAATTCAAGAAGCATTTGGATAATGCTCTCAGGACACAGCGTTTGATTCTTAGGGCTGTCCTGCGCATGGTCAGGAGTGAGTCTCAATGATCCCAATGGGTGCCTTCCAATTCAGCATATTCTAGAATTCCATGAACACTCTATTTACAGTGAATTAGGAGAATACTACATTATTTTCTCTTTGATCGTGACATTTACCTTTTCTATTCCTATTCTCCTACTGGTCCTTATTTTAAAATTTCTGCCACATTTTAGAACGTTTTGATAGTAAAAAGATATCTTTTAAAAATGACCTGTAGAGATATTCTCTCAGATCTTAATACATTTTTCTCAACTTCCTAAGAAGATTACCATTGAATGATACAATTCTCCTGAGTCATGCCAGAGCTGCTCATGACATTTTGGCAGACCCACTGCCCTTATTCTTCAGGAATGAAGCAGCTAAAAGCCTCAAGAACAATTTTCCTTACTCGGTCATTCTTCTGTTCTGCCTTTGTAGACCAGTACTTAAAATTACACTGTTTATGGAAAGATCTCTCTACTACTTTTCTGTAAAAATTTCCTTATTCTCATAAAATTGGGATTTTCTATGAAAAAATATTTCATAAAGTAAGAGTGTATTGGGTGATACAGTCTCACAAATTTTAGGCTGGAGGAAAACGGGTTTCATAAATAAATATTTATAATCACATTTTGCAAGTAAAAATAGAGCACTGGAAGGCGTAGTCTGACATTTTCATTTATTGCAATGTCTATGTCTTAAGAGCACAAACAAAACACATTTTTTCTTCAGAATATTTTCATTTATGGAAACTTTTTTGATTATGATATAAGGAAGACTGTAGTTGTACTTTTGTTACAGCCTAACTCAGGTTTATTCTAATCTGATCATTCATGAGTATCATGAATCCATCAGTGGTTATTTTCAGGGATTAGTTAAACTGAATGTTTTAGGAACCATGTGGCAGAGAACCGGATGAGCACTGATCTATTAACCTTTCCTATTGCAATCAGGAAAAACTTGCATTCATAGATGCAATGAAAGTTTGTGTTGAAGTTGAGTTTCTGTAGTATCTTCTAAATGTTTATTTTTAAGTTATTTTGAATAGAACTCTGAGTACCATGGATATTTAACCTCAATTGTTGCTACAATGAGCATGTTAATTAGGATTCTTCCTTATCTTTCATAGGAATATTACCTATTTTATGCAGAGCTCCAAATAAACTGAGGGTGAAAACACGCCATTCACCTCAGCAAAACTTCACATAATAAAAATGCATAAAATATTGCAGAAGAAAACCAGTATGCTGGAGTCACAAGAATTAAAACATAAATTGTACCATTTCATTCTCATACTCCCAGAGCACCAAAGCAATGACTAAGGCTCTCAAGTAAATTTTAAAGAAATCCATTCTGTCTACCCACAAGTCATCTCCCAAATAAGCATAATTGCATCATTGTTACAGAATCAAAGAAAAATTTTGCAGCAGATATATGCTGCTCTAGCAAGTGTATTACAGCTTCAGTTATTATGCAGCTTTCATTACTTTGTTTTGTTAAATAAAGCAGCAAATGTTATCCTTAATGTCAATAGAGTGTCATAGTTTGAAGAAAAAGAAAACTATTTGCCAATTAATTTCCTTGTCACTACTTCCCAATTAAAATTTGGTGACTTTCAGCTTCCCTTTAACAATCTGTTTGAATAAAATATAACCCAAGGACACTGTAAATAAAGATGGAGTTTTAAAAGTGCATCAGTGGATACAGACAGGAAAAAAACCCACCTAACAAACAAACATAATTTTCAAAACAATGTTAAACCTTTTTGCTTTGCAGTTCTGCACCAGAATCTAAGTGGATGAATTTGAGTGCACAGTTTGAAAACTAAAATTAGAACCAAGCATTCCTAGGTAATGAAATAGGTTTTCCCCGAGCATTTTCTAACTGAAAGAAACCACTAGAGGGCAAAATGTTCATTTCTAAAAGCATAAGTGACCAAGGCACCTTTATATGAATAAGAAAAGTAATAAGGGGGGAAATTCCCCCAAACAGCCTTTTTTCTTCCTCCCCCGAATTAAACAGAAGCTTGTAATCAAATAACAATTAATAATATAATTGTCCCATAACCTCTGTCTCTGAAAGGAGATGAACAGGTGGCATTTCTCATGAGGTTAAATCTATGTTTTTCTTCTTCTTTCTTGTTCCTACAAATAGCTACTTTTTCAAACATTTTGACATTACTAGCACTAAACCTTTATGTTTAGGATATCTGGAAATAACAGAAACTTGAACTTGCGATTTTACCAAGAGTGGGGAAAAAACAGATTACTAGCAAGTCACAGGAGTGACATGTTAATTTAGCACTAATTTTGGCTTGTCCAGCTGTAAGAGTAAATACTCATTGCAATTTTTTAAAGATCCAGCTGTGAAGTTAAGTTGCTTTTATGACCAAGTGACACATTCAAATCTGAGACTAAAATCTTATTGGGACAGAGCAATTAAAGCTATTGCCAAATATAACTTTTAGGGAGCTTTCTCTCCAGCTGAGTCAGAGCCGTGAGCTGGGAGCCCAGGCACCAGACAAAACACCTGGGGTAAATCTGATGCTGAAAGGTAGAACCACACACCGCTACATTCTGGGGCCTGCCTGGTTGCAAAACAGCTTTGCAGAAAAGCACCTGATGTCCTGCTGGAGTCAGCAATGTGCCTCTGCTGTAAAGAACACAAATGGCATCCTGGGCTGCAGTGGGCAGAGGGAGATGATTGAGGGAGATGATTCTTCCCTGCTACTCGGCACTGGTGAGGTCATGTGTGCAGAACTGTGCATCCAGTTCTGGGCTCCCCAGTCTGAGAGAGATACACTCTTACTGGACTGAATCAAGTGTAGGGCCAGTAAGATGATTAAGGGAGTGGAGAATTTCTCCTATGAGGAAAGATTGAGAACTGGGACTATTCAGCCTAGAGAAGGGAAAACTCGGGGAGATTTCATTAGCATCTGTAAGTATTGGAAGTAAGAGTGCAGAAAGGACAGAGCCAGGCTCTTTTCAGTGGTGTCCAGTGTCAGGACCAGAGGTAACAGGTACACACTGAAACACAGAAGGTTCCCTCTGAACACCAGGAAACACTTTTTCAGTGTGAGGATAAGAAACACCCATACAGCTTGCCCAGAGAGGTGGTGGAGTCCCCATTCTTGGAGAGGCCATCCTGACACTGTTCTGTGCAATTAACTCAGTGTCTCTGCTTGAACAGGGGGGTCAGACCAGGTGATGTCTGTAGGTCCCTTCCAACCTCAACCAGACTTTCATTCTGTGGGCAACACTGAGAAGCAGTGACTCATTCTCAGCTAGCCAGCTATAAGTGACCTTGGGTAGTAAAGATGCCTAACCTTGTTTTCATGAGATCTAGAAGAAGACACTATAAAGAGGTGGAGACTAAGTATAATGAATGGCTTCATCACTAAATAAATAGTTTTCCTCAGTTTTTAACAGAATATGACATTGACCTTGCAGACAACAGTAAGGCAAATAAAGAGCATATTAAAAAAAATAAAAAATAAAAAAAGTGAAAACATATTGTAAGGAAATAAACATTTATGAATTAGTCACAATCACAAGCTGAAATCCACTCCAGAATTGTAGAAGAACTGAAAAATGAGGTTGCAGGCCAGACAGCATGTATTTCAAGATAGCATCCACAAGAGGAGAAGGAATCTGAAGAATTCCAAAATATAAATGAGCACTAATGGGATCCCTCAATCTACTTCAGGAAGTGTTGGCTACTGTGTACCATGCCTGAAAAGTTTCTACACCAATGCACACAGCATGAGGAACCTCCAAGGCAGGGAGGGCCTGCAGAGAGACCTCAACAAATTACAGGACTGGGCAATCACCAACCATATGAAGTTGAACAAGGGTAAGTGCTGGATTCTGTGCTTGGGATGGGGCAACCCAGTCTGTACGTACATCCGTACGTACAGACTGGGGAGTGAGATGCTGGAAAGCAGAGCCACAGAAAGGAACATAGGGATCCTGGCCAGTGGCAAGTTGAATATGAGTCAGTTGTGCCATGGCAACCACGTCCTGGGGGCATCAGGCAAAGCATCGCCAGCCAGTCAAGGGAGGGGATTGTCCTGCTCTGCTCTTCACTGGGGCAGCCTCAGCTTGAATTTTTTGTGAAGTTTTGGACAGCACAGTATAAGAAAGATATTCAGCTATTAGAGAGTGTCCAATGGAGAGCAACAAAGATGGTGAAGGGCTTTGAGGGGAAGCTGTATGAGGAGCAGCTGAGATTGCTTGGTCTGTTCAGCCTGGAGAAGGGGAAACTGAGGGGAGAACTCATTGCAGTTACAATTGCCTTGTGAGAGGAAGAAGAGGGGCATGCACTGATCTCTTCCCTGTAGTGACCAGTGACAGGACCCAAGCAAATTACCTGAATTTGTGTCAGGGGAGGTTTAGGTTGGATACTAGATAAAGGTTCTTCACCCAGAGGGTGGCTGGGCACTGGAACAGGCTCCCAAGGGAAGTAGTCACAGCACCAAGCCTGACAGAATTCAATAAGCATTTGGATAACACATATAGTGTGACTCTTGGAGATGGTCCTGTGCAAAGCTGGGAGTTGGACTCAATGATCCTTGTGGGTCCCTTCCAACTCAGCATATTCTGTGATATTTTGTGATTCTGTGGTATTCTTTGTATTCAAGAGAAAAGAATAGTCAAATTAATAAGGAACTCTTCATATGATTGAAATAACATGAATGGTTTTGGATAAAATTTTCCATGTTTCTATAGACTCAATTTTTTTTGTTAAAAAAATGTAAAAATGTAACATGAATTTTAAAAAAATGAAATTATTTCCTACAGTAGGGTAATGAATTAAGAGCTCATCCATCTGTGCTCTAACACTCTGACACTGAAATCTAGTAGTCTAGCTAAAGAAGACAAAGATTAATAGAATTCTAACCTGAATAAGAAATTGGCCTAACAGGA
>JAWWMP010000116.1:75908747-75932667 GCA_035047865.1 Dendrocincla tyrannina | reverse complement strand
GAAATTGGCCTAACAGGAGACAACACCAAACAGGCTTAAACAGGAGACCCTGGGCTGCATGATTGATTGGCGAGGGAAAAACAGCTTTGGGCCTGATCTCTTTACAAATTTCCAGTTCTAGAAAAGGAGTTATCACAAACATAGAAGACACTTAACAAAACACAGGAGTGTTAATCCAGAAGGACCATGTTCGTGGATATTCAGCAATACTATATACACAGCTGTACAATAATAACTGATAATATCCCAACTTATTTTTAATTTCAGATTTATTCCTACCATATGAAAGCAGAATGACCTGATTGTATTTGTTGATTGCAGATTAAGTAATGGGATATCAGTGTGACACAACTATCTAAATGACAACTGCAATGCTGACACATCCTCATTAAGAATGTGGTGACTGTCAGAAGGAAGAGAATTAGAGAAGAGCTATTCAAATGGTAAGGACAATGAAAAGGCTCTCACAGGAAAGAGGAATAAAAGACATCTAGATTTTTTTATCAGCCAAAGTAAAGGCTAGGGTACAACTTAACTCTTCTCTGTAAAACAATTTAAGAGATATATACCAAGGAGGAAGAAGAGTGACTTCAAGGGAGGAACATTTTCAACACAAATACTGATATTAATAAAGTATTAATGGGAACTTAGCAGAAGCCTTCAAGCAGCTTTTCAATAGGAGCTGGGGCAGAAAGGAATAGCAAGGGAAGTGCAAAAAAAGTACTATTGAGAAGGGTTTTGTTATGCTTATGAAAATATATTCCAGCCCTTTGTAGGCACCATTCACAGAGATTTGTAAAGTCCCTTCTAGTCCTGGTCTTCTTTTGTGGGCCTGATCTGAGGCCTCATAAACAAATTGTACTCAGAGAGGTCAGCAAGTACCTTGGCATATGGATATGCTTTCAACAATTGGATGGACGGGGTGAGCATTTGAACAGTTAGTCAATACCTGTACCAGTACTCTGAGGAAATTTAGATATTCTATTAAGTTAGGCAGCAAATGAGAGATCTGAGGATCGAGTGGTGCATAAATTTCACTCATTGGCCTGTCAGGCGCTATAGCCCACAGTAAACTATGCATATGTACAATAAACTACATGGTACCATACAGCTCCCTCACGATAAATCATTTAAATTGCTTTCTGTTCTACTACCCAAGCTAGCTAGAGCTTCCTATATTGACATTTGCACTGTACAAACACCAAAAATATCTTGCCTGTAATAAGAAGGAAATCCATAGTAGTAGACAGCTATAGTAACTTTTGAATATTATTATAAAGTAGTACACATAGAAAGACACATCTCTTCCCTTCCAGAATCAACTTTCTAGAAAACTAGACATAAAAGTAAGAAAAGTCCAGCAGACACACCAACTAAACCAAGCAAATGACTAACTCTGTCCTGTTCTAATATCATTCTAATCACCATAGTACTCAGGCTTAGGGAACAGAATAACTACACCCCTGAGTCATGGCATTAAGAAGATGTTACTGTAAATACAAACAATCAAAATATTCCACAATAACAAAGTAACTGAGTAACTTCAACTGAGGAATTTGAAACAGGAATTGAATGAGAATAGAGAAGAATACAAAAGAAGCATTAAGTCTTAAGTGCTTGTGACAGATTTAAACAAGCCTTAGCGAGTGGAACAAAAACCCTAAAGTATTTAAGAAATTACTTTAGATAAAGTTCCTAGGTTGACATTACAGCTCAATAGAACTGTAAAAGAAACCAAGGGAGGTGACTTTGAGAAAAAACCAACAACCCCTCACCAAAAAAAAAAAAAAAAAAAAAAAAAAAATAAAGACCCTAATGGGTAATAGTTCTTCATTACTAGGACATAGAAGGACACATAAAAAATAAAAGGACAAGACAGAGAAGAAAAATTTTAATTCGGTGACTAAAATTAATCTATTTTGAATTCATTGAGTAGATTCATTAAGTTCACTATAGATTAACAAAAACAACAAAATATCTAACATGTATTTTCATGTTCATGTATTTTTTATGAAAGTTGAAACATATGTAACTTCATATGTTATAAATAATGTCTCATACAATTGAACCACATTTTGGAGCTATGTTTGTCTCATTTTATTGGTAGTGCAAAGAAAGACATTTCATGATGAATGTTAATTACATAGTATTTAATGAGTTGTAACCTTACATAGGCCAAGAAATTAAACACTGACATAGTGGAAGATAAAAAGGAAAGTCCTTTATAAGTCCTGTGCCTCTTAAGAAAAGGGAAGAAGAAAGAAACTTTTTCCTGTTCTGTTAACAATGGGTTTAAAGTCCAATATCAAATTTCTGTATCCAGGTATTTCACAAAGTGAAAGACAGACCATGACCTACCTCTCCTGTGCTTTCACAATCAGACCATAGAAACAAAAATTAAGGCTTATGACTGTTTTCCACTGTTTTTTACTCCTCAGCCTAATCTTGGTGTTCATCTAAAGGTTTTATTTTCTGGAAAGAAACAGGTGAACAAACACTCTTCTGCACTCTCAGGAAATCCTTCTTCGAGAAGGTAAGGATGTTGAATTATGTCAAACTGCCACCTTCATAAAGCAAAACAAAATGATGATGGATAGTCATATGATTAAAAATAGTCAGGTAACAAGGTTTAGCAGATGCTGTCTCATTAGCAGAGCTGTTAAAAAAATCTTCCAGCTATTGTAAATCTCTGATCTATTGCAAGGGAAAGTAAAAGGTTTTGGTAAGTAACCATGAAAGCAGACTAGGATAAAATTTACAGGAAATATATTTACATACCCAGTAATTTACAACAATGAGAATTTTCATTTACACCACATGATTAATCCAGGTACTCGTGCTAGAGATATTAGGAATACGTACTGAAAATTGTTCCAGTGGATTTTCCCCTAAGAATGCACTCACTGAGTCACTGCTCCTTTTCTATTCCTATTGTTTCCAAGATCCTTGATACAGAAAAATTCTTGCTATCATTCAAATTATGAATGACCTTCACAACATCTGTATGACAGAGTGGAAGCCATTAATGTAAAACCAACAATCCTAGCAAAGTCAAACATTTTTGTTATACACTGGTAACAATATTAAACTTCATCGCTGGCATAATTGCCACAGAGTACTGTCTTGCTGAGAAAAAAAATATATTCAGTAATCATTTCAATCTCTATCTCTCTCTGCTTTTTAATTTCCATTGTTTCTTTACTAGTTTCAATTGCTTCATCTGCTTCCTTTAGACCACAGCTTGTCTATTTTTACCACTCCCCTAGCTCCATTACTAACAAATCATGCCCTCATAGAATCATTTTCCACCTCTCTCACTGATCTTATTTGCTTTATCTGAAGTTTCCAGGGGTTATTTTTTGCTGAGGGTCCATTAGCAACTGGAATCATCTAGCTTGATGTAATAGGCTAGATAGGGCAGGCTACATTTGCATTATGGCACCATAAAACTGCAAGAAGTAAGTGAAAAAATTAATTCATTTATTGTAGTATTACATATCAGAAGTTACAGCAGAAATATGCAAATTGGTTTTGTTTTGTTTTCTTGAAGGAAAATTAATTAGCTGTTAAATCAGCTAGAATTATTTTTGTTTCAATTAAGCTTCTAAAGCATGTATATTACTTTAAGTCTAGGTATTTTAAAAAGAATGAAATGATACATTAACAGCTAGAATTATTGTTATTTTTTTTTTAGAAACTAATTGGATAGTTTACCTTTTCCTCTTTATTTTGTACAACATTTCTCCTTTCCCATCTCGTTCTATCACCCTAAAGCTGGTGGGGATGGCTGTGTCCCAAAAAGCTATGCTTGTGCTGTGCTGCTGTGCACATAAAGTCAGTGCTTTGCTACAGGAAGCAGCCAAAGAGCCAGAGGTGTCTGGGAGGCAGCTTTTAAACCCTGAGCAGCTTTAAAACATCATTTCATAGTTATAGTTGAAATTTCTATAGCAGGTCTGGGAGTTACTGAGCGTCCTAGATCTTGAATCTGAATGTTAAAACAATGCACTAAGAATGCCTGTGAGGTAAGCAGGACCATCAGACCATAAAATAAAAGCTAGAAAAGAAGGGTCTGATTCTATCAAGAGAATCCTTAAGGTCAGAGGAATTACTCATGAAGGACAGTGGTAGTCCATTTAACAAATATAAGCTTTCACTGAATCATATGCCTCTTTCTTGTCTGATGATCTAACTAATTAGGTGGGTTACCTAATGCACTTTTTCAGATGCTCCTGGATTCCACTGTGATGCATCACCACATGTAAAGTGGAAACAAGAGCCTAATAGACTTCCACTTAGCAGAAACTTTCATGAATTCATGTTCTATGCACTATTAGAGAGGTAAAGGAGAAAAAAAAAATATATGAATTCTGCAGGGACAAAAGGTAAGAATTTTATTTTTTTTCTCACATAAACACTCATTCAGATAAGCATCTCCAGTTTCAGTCTCCAAATCTAGATGTCTCCATTTGTATCAGAGCTATATCTGATCTGTAATCCTTCAGACCCACTCCAGATAGGTGAGGAGGAAAAAAAATGTCTCCCGCCTTTCAGCCATGTTGAGCTCATTTTGTTTAAATAATTTCAGCTAACAACATAGACCTGTGCTCTCAGCAGGACTTGGACCAAATGACCTTCAGATGTCCTTTCCACCCTGAATTAATCCACGATTCTGTAAGCCTTTACCCCCCTCCCTTTGTGTCTGTGTTTGTGTAAATAGTATAAAAACTACTAAACTTGCTGACCTAAACATCATCCCATGAGATGAAGTATCTAAGCATAATCTAAGCTCCTTGGAAACACACAAGCTTGAAATCTCTTTGGTGTTGCAATGCACTTTCAAGCCCTGTTAGGAAAATAAAAATGGGTAGCAAGGGCAGAAAGAGAGGTTGCTGAAGTTTGCTTTAAAAATAAACTTCAATTATAGATGAGCTCTTAGTCTGAGGGCATTTTATTTGACAATAAACAAGTAGCAATTTTTTTGACATCTAAATGCCAAGCATCATATTTCCAGCAGTCTGAGGCACTTACATGCATAGTTTTCATTTTCCCTTCTTCCAGTTGGCAGTCCCACATGGATTTCTAGTGCAAAATGAACTATGTCTGGCACAAAGCATATTACTGCAGGCAAGGAGATTGGAAGAGGCATGAATATTTTGCCCTGGCTGAAGCTTGGATTAGTTGGTAACTTCAGTTACCTTTCAAGATGGTCTTTTGTACAATGTATTTGCTTATACTGGAAAACAGACCCTTGAGTTTTAAATAAATCCATGCACTTTTTTTTAATTATTATCCTACCTCCTTTGTCTAGCTGCATCAGATGCTGTGTGTTTTCCCAGCACTAAATTCATACATCAGAGAATCATGTATATTTTACAGGAGCTTTTCTTGTTTGTATCATTATAAACTAAATCAACTGCTTCATTTTACATATCGAGCAGAAAGTTTACAGTCTTATTAAAACACCAGTAACAGACTACTCAATTTATTCTTGTGCAAAACAAAAGACACATCTCAAAGTGGAAAAGGTTTTATTGTTTGGGGCTTTTTTTCCCCACGAATTTCAGCCCAATCATCATGTCTACCATAATGGCAATGGACATGAGGATAAGTAATAATTGAATGCTTCCATAATTCCTTATTTGCTGAATTCCCATGCGGTACTAGGTATATTCAAGGATATTACAGTCCCTGTATGTAGACACATACAGCTATCTGTTTTCTCTATCAGACCTCCTGTAAAACAACCTGCTGATAATTCACTTCACAGCCTATTTCTCCTTACTTTCCATTTCTTTCTTCTTGAATCAATGCCCTCAGAAAGATATCTGCTCTATTCTAAGAGTATGTTTCCCACAACTGGAATTGGCACAGGCCCTCGCTCTGCTCTAGGATTGTGGGACAACAAATTCCTGTGTCAGAAGGAAGCTGAATTAATAATTCTTCTTCTCTGTGCTGGCTCTGTTTGTCACTGCTTCTGCCCTTCTGTCCTGGCTAGAAAGGAAAGACACATTGAGCATTGGCACTCCTTGTTGCCTGAAACAGTCCATGAAACAAAACTACCCAGATATACAAGAAGAATAATTAGAAACACACAAGTCTGCAGATGATGAAATCTGTCCATATACTTTTTGGTATCAAGTGAACATGAAAGGTGGACCCTCCACTTGAAAACTGATTATTGCTGTGGCACGCCAAGACAGATGCTCTCTCTACAACTGTCCTTTGAAGCAGTGAACTCTGTGAGTAAGCTGACTAACCTGTGGCATGTTCCCTGACCTGACTGTCTACACAGGCTTGGACTGTCCACACTGTCAGAGAGAGAAAGCTGCAGTTTTGTCCCCTTTGGTGAACCCACTGCAGTATCTGTCTGACCTCTCAACACATAACACTGAGAACTGTATAGGAAGGACTCAGTTATGATCTGCTGTGGCACACATGATGGCAGATGCAGCCAAAGCAAGAAAATTGTGCCAAACCTGTAAATTAACCTGCCTGGTTTCATCTGAATATGGGTCTGTACTGAAGCACCAACAGAAAAGAATCACTTGGGCTTAAGGGTGGTTTCAGGCTACCTAGCTGGATCTTAAGATGGAAATACAATTAATGACAATGACATGTGCACTTTATACAAATTTGTGTTACCTCTACACTTGGTATGAATATATCATCTGCAAAATAAAAATGTGCTGTTGGTGACCCTGCTTTAAACAACATGTTAGTGAGATGAAACTGACTGAAGTCACTACTGTAAAGTGTACCTGTCTGAGAAGGACACTCTATACAAAGTTTCAAAGTTCCCTATTCAGTTTATGAGCGATCATGCCTAGCAAAGAGTTTGTCTCTATTGAAAATGTTACTTTTTGATTATCATTGTAAAAACATTCTATTTCCTCCAGTTTGGCTATCTTTCTGCACAGTCCTTGGCATATCAGCACCTTGTAAAAAATATACAAAAGTTATTAGGTATTTCATAGCTTATGGTTTTACTACCTTTAAAAATATTAAAAGATATTGTGCATAATATAATTTCAAAATAATTGTCACATGAACTAAATGCACAAAAGGATATAGACAAATAATCCAAAGATAGTATGGCTGTGTATGCATCAAACACACAGTATACATGTTTCTCCTTATTTACCACCAGTTCCTGTAAACAAGCATTGCCTCACTTACCGTATTAAATTAAAAACGTATTCTTACAAAAGACATCCTGGCAGCTTCAATATGAACTAGTATCCTCATGTCCAGACTACCAATCAATGTAGATATATTTGAAATGGGTTATTTTAAGCAAGTTATTTCAAGTCAGTTATTGTACACTGAAAACAATGAACTGATAAATCATATGTCATCCAAATTACAACCTTTATATACTACCAAAAATTTCCTTTTTCATACAATTTACCCTTTTTAATGTTAAAAAGTAATAGAATAATCACAGCTATTCTCATGTTCTTTGAAGTGTATTCCCTTCATGTATGTATGCCCATATGGGCATGCCAAAATTTTCTCCTGTGTTTTACAGAATGAGAGCATTTTCTGAAGTATAGACACCTGTGACAACCCTGCTTGCCTTCACTCAATCCTAAAACACAGAATCTTTCGTTACAAAATCTGAACATGACAGATAATCCAAAAAATTGCAAAAATTTGTACATTCACAAAAACAGATGTCTGCTTCTATGGGTTCTGAAGACTTTGCAAGTAAGGGCCAACATTTCACAGCATCAAAGACAAAACTATGGACATCCACTTGACCCATAATTCCCACTCAGTCCTCTTCCTGATCATGTTTCCAGCCAAAAGCCATCCAAGCTGTATTAATTAATTCCACAGCTTCTGAACAGTCACATCTCTCTAAGAGGTCCAGAGTTTCCACTGTGGCAGATCATTCAACCTGCACCATTTGTTCCACCCCGCCCCCTCCAGTGGATAAGTCATAACTTCAAAAAATAGACATTTAAATTAAAACTGCTGACCGTCCCTTACCTACAACATTTGGCCTGATTGTTCAATAATACAGTATAAGAGATTAATGTTTGAAGTTTAGCACTGTTGATGAGTCCATACATTTCTGAATTAAGTCTGAAATTTCTTGGCCTACATTTGAAATAGAGTTGCTTCTGAATGCCCTCCTTAGAGGAGGAACAGTAAGCAACATTGGTGCATGCACACAAATCACTATTCAAGACAAAGCTGTATTATTAGTGTAATTATATTCTGAGAGCACGAGAGATATCAGGAAAATTGTAGTCCCTAAACCAAAGATGTATTAAAAAAAAATCATAAATAATTTTACTTGATGGATAAATCAATTCTCTCTAATTGAATCACAACATTTTATTTTTGCACAACAGAAGACACTGGAAAAAGTAACTAAATTGATTTGTTGTGGTGGGGGTTTTTCACCACCATCAGTCTTCTTCAGGAAAAGCCACTGAATGCCATAAATTCCATCATTCAAGCTCCAATGTTGCATTTCACTTTCTTCCTACTGAAGATCAAAATGAGCATGTTATGTCAGGCACTTAGCACTGCAATTGCAAAGATATGAGGTCTTTAGGCAGACTATTACAAGTTCTTATCAGTACCACCATATGCTGCAAGACAGAATGCACATAAATCTGTCAAAACACATAATTCGCATTTTACGATTAAAGAATACCTTACAGAGAAACCACACATACTTTTTTCCTCCAGCATTATGACCCTGTTTAAGGGTATACAAACACAATTAATCTGCAAGAGAAAATAACAAACCACAGAGCAATGTATCTGAAGTAGGATGGACTTGATTTGTCCATGACCAATTTCAAGTCAATGTTCTCTACGTAATGTCATAGTCAGACCTGTAGAAATACTTCTATCTAAACATGCATAAGTAGTTTCAGTAGTAGGATGTTTAAAAAAATCTGTGTCCTTTTTTTTTTTCAAATTACAAGTGATTTTTTTATGTGATTATAGAAGTAATACCTTTCATCAGTTCCATAAGGAATCTACCAACAAAATAATCCTGTTAACACTGTGTGACAAAAAAGATATATTTCCCAAATAGCACAAAGTTTATTTCTGGGGAAAAAAAAACAACCAAACAAAAAAAAACCCAACAGAAAAAAAACAAACAAAAAAAAAAACCCAGAGAAACGGACTTTGTATATATCATTAAATTATATATACATCATTGAAACATATATATTGACAAAATTTGGTTTTGTCTCCTTTCAGCTAGGTAGGCATATAAACTGTGAGTGGTAAACTCCCTGGTACTTATAATCAACATTTTTCTTAAGGCAAAATTGTTAATATCATTGCAGCTTGATGATCTGAGAATACTAAGAAAAGGTATTATCTTCTGTTATGTGTAAAAATAAAGAAAAATAAAAATCAGGAAAATAAAGGCAAAGAGTAACACTGGAGTCCCCAATACGCTGATCAGGTCATGTGACAGTGAAATGTAGACTTCAGAGGTGGGCAAAAACTGCTGTATGAATAATAAGCAAAGTCCCAAACAAAGACTAAGTATCTCACCTACCTAAAACACACTATGTATTGCAAAGTGAGATATAACATGTAGCTGCTGACCAGTGAAATAAAAAGCAAGATGTAAATCATGTTAGAAGACATTAAAATAGCCCAAGTAGACATTAGAATTACAAGGAAAAAAAAAATACTTCTTCAAACAGGAGGAAAGAAATTCATCACCAGCTTCAAACTCCTCCCGGTCAAGAATTCAGGATGCTGACAACAAAAAAGGATATTTGGAAGGTTTGGTATAACAATTTTAACCATGTTACAAATGGGATCTATTTATACTTCTATTTAGACTAATATGGACTGTAACTGTTAGTATAATTTCAACTGGAGTAAGTATAACTTTGTTTTAGTAAAATCTGTTAGGAGTTTAAGGAAATGAACAATAAATTCCTTGTTTCACATGTAACGTATGCCCTTTTTTTGTCCATGGAAAGATTTTGAATGTAACACCTAGGGCAGGTATGTTATACACAGAAAACTAATTTAAAGGCTACACAATACTGCAACATGAAAAACAATATACAACTCAGAAAACAGAAAAGATAAAAGTGTCCAGGCATACACACAGCACAGCGGGTTTCCAGTCATTAATTAGTGACCAGTCATACAACAATACTTTGCAGAATGACTTCCTAAATTAACTTGGATAGTTATAGTGACAAGACAATAAATCCAATCTATGTTGATAAATACATGTATTTATATTTTCCACATGTGTGTATTTTGCCTGGGGAAATATTTATGCAGTCAAGATGAAACAGCTCCTGACTTGGAAGGTACAAATTCCATCAAAAAAAAAAAAAAATCAGGAACGAGATTAATTGTTAGTGAAGCAACTAAAAAAAAAAAAAAGGAATATATTAATTGAACAAGATTGCATACAGGCAGAATGACAAAAACTCTTCAAAGTGACAAGTCACCTTTCAAAGAGATATTGCATTTGACAATAAACCTTAAATTGTTATGCAAATTACGTTTGCATACATGATGATTACCAGAAGTTCATTTGACCTGTATTTCCTTCCCTCAGTCCTGGAATAAAAAGTAATTACCGCACCTAAGGGCAAATTAATATATTTGAACTTTCTGCTACTGTTGTCCTTAAATTTGCCCTTGGCACTCCCTGTATTGACATCTTTTCTGCCTTTAATAACTTTAACCTGACATGATCCCTAAGGACCTGATTTGTCTTTTCTAAGCCACTAATAATAAAGATGAGAGTCATAGTAGCTGGTTATAGGGAAGAAACCAACAAACTCCAGACCAGGACTTACAGATAGATGTTGCTTCTTGTTCCAGGAACTTAAGTTAAACCTAGAGCTATTGCACTACAGTCCAGGTTAAAGGAGCAACAACTGATGTTGCCTGCAGCATATTATCACTGCTGTAAGTGGTTTAATGGCAATGTGCCTGGGCCATTTCAATACCAGACTTACTACAATAAGTTACTTTCAAAGTCTTCTTCTCTTAATTGTTCATTGATTGCAACCATTCTTTACAATGAGAACCTCCGAGTTTAATTGGAATCAATGGTGACAAATGGTATACAGTGCCAAAGCCTTTCTACTGACTTAATTGGAAAGACATACACTTTCAGTTTTAATTGTAAGTGTGCAATATTACCTCATCTCTTTTGTTGCTGTTCTTTAGAGCAACACTAAGTCCTTTACTGTTTTGTCTGATATTTGGTGTTTCAGAATGCTCTGAACTGCAACACTTCAAAATGTTTTATTTGCTCTTTAACACAGAACTGTTCTCATGTCATTCAAAACCCATCTGCACCCTTCTACCTGAGAAGGTCCTTATCCTGTGTTCCACATGCGCTTCTCAATTTTAGTATCAAGGCAAAGTAGCAGTTATTTTCAGTGTTCAGCAAAAGCAATGGACCTCATCTAAACTGATAGAAATAGGCTTCCATCATGCATGCCCGTATTACCTTCTGGCTTAGGAAAGATTAATATGAAATGTACTGTAGTTTAAGCTGCAGGAGATCCAATTATGAGGAAAGAGCAGATTATTAGACTAGGTATATCCACACGCATCTCTAAAGGCAAATACATTTTTAGACAGGTGTGCACTGAAGCAATTATCTTCTAATTATATATCCTGCAACATTTTTATCACACTTAATTTAACACAGGATGTAACCTATTACAGAGAAATACAATTTTTAAAATTTTAGTACTGTGTTACTAGTAGGAAATAAGAAGCCCTTTTGCAGTGCATCTATACATGATTTTAAGCTTATTTTACACTAATCTAGGAAAAGTAGAAGATAAGTCTTGGAAGGGTCAATGGGGTAAAGCAAAATAATACCAGTTAAAATCACCAAGTTCCCAGAACTTTGGAATCGACCTTTTTAAGTCATTAGAAATGATAGATTTATTAGTTTAAGCTATATCTGATATCTGGTCCTTGGAAAATGATGCCAAATGAAATAAATTTAATTGATACAAAACAGAGAACTAACATACGGACGTACTTTAGATTAATAAACACAGTGGCTTTGAAAGACCCTTCTCAGCTTAACAGTTCACTTATATTGATTACACCAAGATTTTCTTTTTAGCCACTTATAGTCAATATAACATTTTGACTGTTATACTTTACTGCTTTAATTATTCAGGAAAGGCAGTACAAGGGCAGACAGACCAGCTCTTTTTGTTCTTGCTATAAGTAACCTAATATATTGTCTTCCCCTCAGCCCTACTTTCTTTCTTACCCTCCAATTTTCATTTTGATGCTTTTTAATTGATCATAATCTGATTTCAATATTAGTTGTTTTTTTTTTTCTCTGATGTCCTACAAACCAAATAATTAGAGAAAGAAGATTTATACAAGTGACAAAGCATTGCAGAGCACATTACAAGATTTTGGATTTTTTGATCTAGCTCTGATCACCTGAATTAGACAAAATGAGGTTTGGATCTTTACAATGTAGTAAACACATTGTAGCATTCACATTCACAGCTAAGAAAATTTCAGCTATGCAGTATTTTTACATGGGGTAAAATATATCAAAAAATACAACAGCTGCTTCTAAAATGTCAGTATCATTTTATAATATGTTTAATAAGTTCATATGAGTAGGAAATTTAGGATGCCTACTTTAAATGTGTAAATGCTGACACTCATCTTCTTGATTACTATGCATTGGACAAAACTTCCAAATTATTAATGCATGTGCTTAAGCCCCTGAATTATGCTTTTAGGATACTTTTTTGAATGTGTCTATATCATGGTACCAAAGTGGCAGCCAACATCTGTCAATACCAGTCAAACAAAAAGCAAAGGCTTGCTCATTACTTTATTTGCTCTGATAATGAGGATTAAAAGGTCTATGTATAACTTTACACACCTTAGAACAGAGTTCCCAAGTCGAGCCCAGCTTAGCCCTGGGCTGAAGAGCTGTGGCAGAAATAAGGAACTTTATTTCCATGTTTAGACTATTCATTTGACTGAATAAAGTTTATTCCCTTTTCACTCTGGGAAAATGCCATCCTCTCTTCAGGATGTATCTTCTGAAACACGTGAGATACTTAGGAACTGTAAAACAATTTAAGAAGGTTAGGGAATGTAAATGCAGAATAAAATGTTCCCTCTGTTGCACCTCAGCCACTTAATAGAAAAAATATGCTAGTTCCTACCACACACTATTTTATTATGTTCCCAGGTTGTGCCTTTGTTCTATGTTGAGACAAGTTATTCAACTGAGTAATTGTCTTTTATTAATAAACAGACGCATCACCTGCATGAAGACATTCAGAACACCCAAACTTTATGTCATAGTGCACTAACAAAAAATTGCTTCTAAAGTACCTGTTTCTGAACGCAGGCACTTAAAACTATCAGCCAGCATTTGTTAATTAAAACTCAAAGTAAATTCTCTTCTGTAAGTGTTTTTAGACACAGATTATTACCCTAATTTTTCATGTCATATCTAATAAGGAAATTTGATCATTCTGAGTAATTCTCAGCTTCAAATGACAGTTAAATCTTGAATCTTGCAGGTTGGTATTTTGATTTCTATTGCACACATCAAGACATGTTAACATAGCTAGTCAACTGAGTATGGGGCTAAGAGTCTGGAAACTTGATTTATCACCTCATAATTGAAAACTCTATACAGTGTGACAGGAAGTTGTGGCAGGTATATTTGAACCTTATGAAACTCAACAGGAAGTCACATACTTGCAATAGCCTTTGAATATTAAGCTCTTTAAGGTGTCTTTATTACCTTGAAATACATGGAGAAGTTTAAACAAGTCCTGGGTCAACAGGGGAGGATGAGGGTTGTGATGGACAATCTTGTAATATAAATTCACATAGCCTAAATTCCACAAAAGCTTTTACACTTACTGTTTCTTACAAGCTAGGCTTAAGTCACAATACTTGCTCACAGGAAACACTAAGTATGAAGAACAGATTGAATTGAGTTCATTCAGATTTGGATTTCAGATTTATTTTTCTCCAGTGCTTTTTAGAGAGACATTTCAGTGGTCCTCTATAGCAGACTGCATGCTCAGGAGCATCCAGGCTGAAGCAACAAGGGCCTACTTTGTTTTATTGGAGAGAACTGGAAGTGCTTTCTCAAAACACCTTTTCATTTCATCATCCAGTTAGCACAGTGAGTTCCTAGTACAAGAATGGGAACCACTAGCTCAACATTCTTAATGCTCAAAGCTTCACATATTTCAGCAAGAAGTGATCACAATATCCATAGAATTTATTAATAACTTCACTAACATGGAGATAACACTGATTTCTTTTCACAATGAAAGTCTTAAAGGTGGTTGTTGTAATATAGCAGATACATTTTTCTTATGATAGTGTAGAACTCTAGTTTTCAAATCCAAAGTACTATTCAGTAGTTTGGTGGTGTTTATCTTTGAACTTTTCCAATGCTTTTGCATTCCCTTCATCATCCAGTGAAAAAAAAGAATATGCTTCATAAATAAACATCAATACTGAACCATACCTTCCTAGTGGAACAATGACTTGTCTTGCTGGCAGAATCACTAATGGAATTAGAAACAAAACTGTACAGACTTTTTTTTTTTTTTTTAAAGTTACATAAATGGCAGCTATAGGGCAGTGGCATGTAAGATTGTGAAGAAAAAGGTATCCTGTCCTAGAAAATATTCTACAGATTTGGCCAAGCATTTACAGTACTACAAAATTACTAGATCATGTTAGTGCTTAGGCAACACCAACCACATTCTCAGCTCTCTGAAAATGGGATGATTGTGACAGCCTGGAATTTGAGCAAATCATTCAGGTTTGCAACTACCTCCACCTCTGCTAAATGGAATTGAATCTGTAAAAAATTGCATTATAAACGTGTCATTTCTGTGATTCACATTTTATTTTATTAATGGTATTCATGAAAGAGATTAAAAAGATATCAATAGGAATATTGTTTTGCACTTATTTGGAACTTGATACACATGCAAATGAACAAAATATGAAAATTAATCTAGAGCTTCAAGTTAGAATTAAGGCTCATATTTTTCAGATAGCAACTCTACAGAGATAGATTAGACTATGATTTTTGTGCATAATTTTAGAAATTAATTTAAAATTTATTATAGGTGTACTCAAATGACCCTAGAGTCATCAATAAACAAAAAAAGCACCACCTCTATGAATACTAAACAAATGGGCTTTCTCAGCTTCCTGAATTCTGCCATTTTTTGTAACTGTTTTCTGTGTTCTTGGTTTGTGTTGCTGGCAAAGGTTAACACAACTGCCAGCAATCAACACCTCTCCTGAAATGTCCCTTTTCAGGTTTTCCTCAGATCCTTACATAGAGGCTTCTACTTTCACATCACAGGCTTAAATTACTTTTCCACTTTGCCTTAATGGTGGGTTGAAGCTAATAAATTTGCTAACTCCATCATCTGTAACAGCCACAGGACCAAGACAAACACATTTCCAGCCAGGGACATTATCTAATAACAAATGCCAAACATCTATCAGAATTCATTATGTCTTATTTCATTGAACAATTGAGATTTCTTTAGTATGGATTATTTAAATTCTCCAGTCCTGAATCTTTTCTTCTGAAAAGTACTTTGTTTTCTGCAGTTGCCAACCAAAAACTGACTTAGATAGCAACACTCCTGTTCTGAGATATAAATACTGAGATTAACTACACAGAAACAATATTACATGGAGTTCAAACAGAACACTTCGGACCCAGAAATCAATTTTGATACTTAGAGGAATAATAGTGGTATTACTGAATGTTGATCATTACCTTAGTAGCAAGACCAGGCATGATAGACCTTACATAATATAAATCTTAATAGGGCAGCAGAACATGACAGGAAGCACTAGGCTAACCTGGGGTCTAGCCTACCCAAGCTATATATTGCACATAATATTCTTTTTTAACAGCTGGCAAAGAAACCTAGAATTTTCCAGCTAACCAAATATTTAGACTGCATCCCAGGACGGTAGGACTGTTTTTCTTACTTATTTTTATATATCTTTTTTTTTATAATTTACTCCTGTTTAATGCATTCATTCTAATCTATCCATGTATATGCTTCCTTGTTGGAAGTGATAGCTCAGCAATTATGACAATATCTGTAATTCTTTTATTGTTTGGAAGGCAATGTTGGTTTTTTTTTAAAATGTCCATTACTTTTAACTTTAGACTTTTGGAAAAAATAATCTAGGTAAGAGATACAAAAGGGCAGATACAGACAGAAGAAGCATACCACTGGAGAATGAAAAGGGTAACCAAGTGTAATATGAATCTCTTTAATAATATTAGAAGATGTACTTTACTTCAAGGAGTGTTTAGACTGTGAAAGATGACATAAGAAAGTTAAATTACAGAATTTTAGGCATCAGATATTTTTTCACAAAAGAAGAATTTCTTAAATGATAGGTTATCTAGATTGATGACAATAAACAAAACTAAATCCCTACATATTGTTTTTATGCAAATTGATGTTGTTTCCTATTTATGAAGGTGGAAGTACAGATGCAAACTTGCACTATAAAGTCATTAAAGGTGAAGATAATGAAACACAGGATGAAGAAACAGAAGAATCAGGAAGATTACCTTTATTCCTTGACAAGAGAAATTGGGGACCGTTTAGCTGGGGCAACGACAGAACTGTAGTGACACAGAGTGACTGGAGTCAGATTGTGGGGTAAATAAAGGGAATGTGATAAAAGACTATAGCAAGAAAAAAAATAGTGAGATAGAAGAGAAAATATAAATGACAAAGCAAGTATGCTGGGATAAAAAATGTGGACCACTTGTTTAATCTATGGATTATTCTCTTATATATTTTTTATTTTAACAAAAAGCCAGCTCTTCCAGCAAGATGAGCGGAATAGAACAGCTGAGCAATTCACAGTTAATGATGAAACCAGCAACAGACTTGTATTCTTATTAATACTCCACAACCAAGGAAATCTTGAGTTTGGACTCAAGGTATTTAATAATTTCCCTACAGTATTCAAATATAGAAAGAAGTGAACAGCAGAAAAGGATCTGGGCATGTTGGTTGACAGTGGGCTGAACATGAGCCAGCACTGTGCCCAGGTGGCCAAGAAGGGCAATGACATCCTGGCCTGCACCTCAAGCTGCACCAGGGGAGGTCCAGGTTGGACATGAGGAAAAATTTCTTCACTTAAATGGTTGTCAGGCATTGGAATGGGCTGCCCAGGGAAGTGGCAGAGTCACCATCCCTGGGAGTACTCAGGAAACGACTGGATATGGCACTTAGTGCTGTGGTCTAGCTGAAATGGTGGTATTCAGTCAAAGGCTGGACTCTACAATCTGGGAGGTCTTTTCCTATCATAATGATTCTGTGAACACCATCACTAATCCTGAGTGTCACAACTTAAGTCAATCAATACAACATTTTCACTGACATAGAATATCCATTACTCCCACAAGAGAAGCTAAGTATAAAACTAAATTCAATACAACAACTTGCACAGCACAGAAAACACACTGGTTATTTCCAAAGCAAACATCTGTGATACATAAGTAGTAACTCACATTTATGGCAGATGTCACATATGAATAATAGTTTATAAAGCGCTGTTCTTCCCATTTCTAGTTAAGAATCTTCATACATTTGAAGAACAACACAATAGACATTTAAATATGGGACAAAGCTTCTAATTTGAAATAAAAAATTTGTACTCCATACTCTATGATTTAATTAACAAGTAATAAAAAAATGGTTACGAACATGAGAGAATTATGACAAAAAGCTCAACCGCCTGGCTTGCTACATATAACTTCCAAGAGGCTACTACAGAAAGAAAAAGTAATATCAGAGACAGAAAAGCATATACCACTGACACTAATTAAATCATATTTGACATGTATGCTAAAAAAACTTATAAAATATAGCTTTTTCAAATCTGGAAGAATAATCTCCTGTCTCTCTCTCTCTCATTTACCAAGCCCTTCAGGCAATTCCAGTGACAAGAAATATAGTCCATATGCATATCCTGATACCACATTTATAGAATATCAGGAATAGCACCTTCAAAGTTATTATATCTCTAAATTACATTTGTTTAATAAAAATTGAAGAATCTACAAAAACAATATGATTATATACATATAAAATTGGAGCGAAAAAAAAACAAAAGTCATGGTCAGAAAGCCTTTCTTTTAACAAGAAACACAGCTTCAGGCTAATGATGTTTCCCACCATTAGAAACCAATAAAACGCAGGTCAGGCTAATCATTCTCCCTGGTAAGTTGGCTATTACCCCATAGCTTTAGTGACTAATGGAATTTGGTTGAAGTCAGAAAACTTGATGCTGGTCAGTCAAGTTTGATTTTACCTGCTAAAAAGGAATGAACCTGTAAAACTCTATGTTCTATTATACTGTCGTTCCTATGTTTCACTGTTTCCTTCATCAATTACCTTTAGGAAAAAAAGGATCTCAAGTATTGTAATGACGATATTCTTTTGCACCTTTTTAAGACTCTCGATGCTAACTGCATAAACAAGACAGCATTGTGAACTCAAGCTCCTTTCTGAGTAATCTGGGACCTAGCCAAGCCTCTGAGGCAAATCATACACCTGGCTGAGTAATTTAGATGTTCAGCTCCCCAGGAAGCATTCTGTCTGAGACTCTAGATTTGCCCTATCTCATCTGAAAAGTACTTTGCCTCCAAAACATATGGACATCAGAAGGCTCCCAGATGTTGAAGACATCTTTGAGATGTCTTGAGGGACCTGAAAGACCTTGTTCCTCCCTCAAATCCCTTATGGCTCTCCCCTCCCATGTAATTCTGCAAATAGCGAGAGAAAGCAGCCCAGAGCACAGAAAAGCTCAAAAGAAAAATTATTACAGCTCAATTAGCTTGTTTATGGAAACTTATGTAACTGTCAGGGAAATGGATAATAGGTAAGAAATCTGAAACTCCAGTCCTGAATTTGGCCTTGACTTTCACCCTTTGGTGTACACTGTACGTATGCATTTGTATGATAGGATAGGACATAAACTATATTTTCCTGTAAAAATCAGGTTACTTTTTAAATGTGTAAAAAGGTTCATTATTATGTAGTTACATTTTTACAAATTCTTTTGAATTAGTTATATTTTAATGAAAAAATAAAATTAGAAGAATTAGAAACAAGATCTTAAGTGCAGTGTTTAAACTTTGCTATTTAGAAAGTAACGTTACCAGACAACATAATCAACAGTAGTATTTTGTGCATAATTCCATAGTTTTCCTAGTTTAGGAGCTAAAATGAAAATGTAATTTTCAGTTTCCCTTTTCTGATCTCTGTATTCAATTATTGGTAATCAAAATAGTGATTCAACAACTTTCAAAACTACTGTTTCTTAAATTATCTGCTGGCTGTTCCAACTTTGTTAATTAAAGTAGCTGCTGTCCTTCTACTATCACTACCTGCTTCTTGTAACTGAAGTCCTTTTATTTTCTATCTTGGAAATTAAAATACGCTTTTGCTAAATCTATCCCAATTATTTTTACCCTGTAATATAAGGAATGCCACTAAATTTCAAACATCTTTGAAGGCAAACGAGAGTGTACACAGAATGAGGGTGTGCATACATTCAAAAATATAAAATAAAATAGAAGTTCATGAAATCTGAATTTATATGGACAGAATCAGAGTATTTATTAAGGAGAAATCATAAAATATATTTAAAATTTCAATGTCTCCATTAGGTTAAACAGAAAGAAAAAGGCACCTAAAATAAACCTTAATAGCTGCCCATCTTTATAAACAAGTTTTCATTCTTATTTCCTTGGGGAATTCACTGTGATTATGGAATGAAGGGAGAGAAAGAAAATTCTTATGACCCTTAGAAGCTTTGAGAAGCTCCCATGGAGAGAGGTATGATGCATTTTTAATAAACTTTGTAAATTTTAATGAGAGGATTTAAAGCATTGAAGTAATATTTCATTGAGATAAAAATAAGTGGTGCTAAATTCCACCCCATCCTAAACAGAAGATGAGAGATTTTTTTCTTGTCTTAAAATCTCCTCCTGAGATTTATACATGGACTTTTATTTAAAAAAAAAAATCAGAAATCACTCTTGTTCTTTTAGACTTTTTTTGCTTTTTTGATCTTAGCATTGTAAACACTGCACTGTTCAGAGCTCTTGCTGAATTTGTTTGTTTGGTTGGTCAATTTTTTGGGGGAGGGGGCAGGGGGGGTGTTTTGCTTTGTTTTCCTTTGGGTTTTTTTTGGTGTGTGCATAGAAGGGAGATTGCCAAGGTAGAAGATACAGAGACAGGCAGAATAAGTAGACTCCAAAAGAATTCCAGTGAGAGTTTGGATGTGTCTATCTCTTCCTCAGTTCTTAGGAAAATATATGCTGTCAGATGTCATGCTGTGTTCATTTAAGATATTGCAGACAAGATTTCTACTGTAGTGGCAATTATTTCTTGAAAATTCAGAGAATGTGCAAAAAAGGCCCTGATGCCTAAAAGCAGAATTTTTCTGGTGACAGTAGAATGAATCTTTATTCATAGAGAATATAGAATTCAAAAAGAAAACCTTCACATCAGAAATTACATCAGGAAAAAAATATGTTATACAGTTAGCACACACACAGCCTTGAACTTGTTTTTCCCTCTATCTTATCAAGAATTTCCCAGTCTATTTCATCCCCAGGATACACATTTCTATACTGTAAAGCACTGAGTGTTTGGGTAAGGAGGCATTCTCCACCCTGAATTAGGAATGAAGGGTCTATGCATCTAAGGAAACCTGAATTATTTCCTCTCCCACCCTCCTTCTCTCCCCATCGAGTTTCAATCCCCAGACTGTCCTGCACTCTCCCCTTTCTGCATCTATGTTGTCTTCACTTTTAGAGGAAATGATACAGGCTAGATTGTACCCATCCTGCTGAAGCCCCTGTGTGTGAGAGCTTTTATTTCCCACCTCTCCACTGAGGTCACAGCATAGATGCAGTAGAACCTATCACTTTCCCCTGCTCCTGGGAGTAGAACCTTTACAGGACAATGCCTTCAAAAAAGTCTAAGTACAAATCAAGCATTCTAGTTATGTTCAATCCATTAATGCAAGTGAGGTTTCCTAAATTCTGACTTTGCTGGGAGGTAAAAAAGGTGAAGGGCTTGCAATATTGACTATGACTTCTGTCAGTGCTCTGATGAAACTATATAGAATATTGCTTTTTCTTTTATTGGTCAAGGGTGGAAATAAAGCATCTCTGCTTTCACTACTATCCTACTACACAAAATATATGGACAGCGGAAACTGACAACAGATTCCACCTGTCACAAGAAGTAGCATGAAGAGCACAATACAAGGAACTCCTGATACACCTAAACACTTTCCCATGTGGAAAGAGCAAGGATAAAAAGCTGTGGTCCAATGAACACAAAACTGATCAGGGAATAAAAGACTTCTGATTCCCTTTCTCGCTTCACTGCAACTTCAGTCTGCAGTCATACTCAAGTGACCTTAATGACTCATGACTAAGAATTCCCGTATGGACAATACATGCAATACCCTTTTACAGATAACTTCTGTTGCTTCAGACCTGAAAGCCAAAATTTTTACACCTGTTTGTTTAACTCTACAGTTTCTCTTTAGATTAAAAGTGAGCAAAATTTAGTAGGAAAAAAAACACTTTTGACATTTCCTGTAGTTTGCAGGAATATAATGTCAGTCTCCACCAAGAATCATGCCTCCCTCAGCCACCAAAATGCAAATCTGGGGAGGAAGGTTTACCAACCCAAACATGAAGATTTCATTTCAAACTCTATCATGCTAAACTGATAAATGACAGTCTTTTTTCCCTCATTTTTTCTTTAAAATGTCAAACCATAGTATTTCAAATTTGGATCAAGTGAAACTAGTTAATCCTTTAACTTTTATCAATGATGTTCAATAGCACATTATAGTCTCTTGACATTTTTCACTGCCCTTACAACATCTCTCCTAACCTGTAACAAGTGTAGTGAAACACCCATTTTTATATATTGTTGAATGGAATGATTTAATTTTATGTGTACTGGAACCATGAGTTCAGTTAAACACAAAACTCATATGAACAAGAGAGTGTAACTGCCAAAATAAAATGTTTGGACTTTTTTTTTTTTTTAAATCAAATCCCTTGTAATGCGTATTTGTACAATTCATTGTTCTCTTTTGCAATGGTAATTTGTATTAAGACTGTGGTTTTGTCTTCCCTAAACATTTAAATTATAGCAAGTGCATTAGCAACTGACATATTACCCTTTAAAAGCTTTAATGCTATTGCTTTTTAACATGTACTCTTCCACATTTATTAATGAAGAATAATTTGAAGTAAGTGCTTGTCTATGCAAATCATGGCAGTAATCATTTTCCAAGGAAATGTGGATCATTTAAGTTATAATTTGTGCTAAAAACTCATGTGAGTGATTTTTAGTGCTTGAAAAATATATATAGGTGACACAAAAGACCTGCATTTTGTTACAAAAGGTATAGCAGAGGCCTTAGTTCTTCCAATGATGTCTGCCATCTTGCAGGCACTAATTTCAAAATACTGACTAAAGCAATAATAAAACATTTTATGCATAGATCAAAAAATACTAACACATTTGAGGAAAAAAAAATCATGAACAGTCCTAAATTGATTGTACATACAGATTTCAAAAGAATATTTCCAATACTTTATAATATTTAAAAAAACTGCATAAGCAAGCATATAACAAAAATTAATTTGCTGATGTTGATACCTGTACTGATAACGTAAATCTGGCCATTAAATGGTGAAAGAATATAACTTATGCTAAATCCATAAGAACAGAGTGAAATGTAGAAATAGACTGATGGTCTTGGGCATGAAAGCTTTGATGTAACGGACAAGAAAAAAAGTATCCATCTTACTGTTTTGTCAACTCAATCTTCTTTGTCAGAGTCAAAGTATCATTATTTAAATAACTTCATCTGGATGATGAAACTGCTGATTTTATTCCAGGCTAAGTTACTTTAGAGACTTCTCTGCTTAGTGACAGTGTACAGCACCTAAGAATATTAAGGCAATCAAGAAACTCCATTACCTGAGCCAAATACAGAGATTATGTCCTACACAGTAAAATGCCTAATGTTTCAATGTGCTCTTACTGCAAGGGAACATTAATAAACATCATTGCACAGAGAAACTGTAGCTTCCACCCTAAAGGATTTTGGTTTATGTATAGATCAAATGTACAGGCTGAGTCACCAGCAACTTCTCTGAAAGCAAGCACAGCAAAAGCTCCATGAAACTTTAATGCCCACATATTATTAGAATACAAATTAGAGTAAGTTATCTTTTAAAGGCACAAAGCATGACTCTCCTATTTGAGACAGATCTACAAGAGATTTGAAAACAAATTTTTCCAAGTGTACCTGAAAGTTTGAAGTCAGTGCTTATCCTAGAAACTTTCAGCAGCTTTGAATATTGTACATTATGAATTTGTTTTATAATTTAGACATTTTGGGATATTATGTAAGTGTTCTTAATTAATATTTATTATACATGTCAAATATTTACTAGAAGGTGATAACAAATGGGAGAACAGGGTATTATTTATAGAGGGACAGAGTACAGGTTAAACCAGTAGAAGAAAATAATTTCGCAACAAAAGAAAACTGAAAGAGAAATTAAGGGAAAAAAAAAAAACATTAAAAAAAAAAAAAAAAACCACCAAAATCAACTAGCTATTTATTGCTAAGGAAAGAGGTAGCAGAGGTAGTCTTACAAAAAAGTTGACTTATTGCTCAAGAGGGATCAGTTACTCAATTAGCATGCAAGAAAGAAAAATAGAGAACAAAACACAAAACCAGTATGCTGCCATGATTTTAACTCACAATGAGTACCTAGGACAAATACTGTGTGTGGTCCTGATCTCCAGATCTC
>JAWWMP010000116.1:75894681-75907171 GCA_035047865.1 Dendrocincla tyrannina | reverse complement strand
AAAGAAAACTGAAAGAGAAATTAAGGAAAAAAAAAAAAACATTAAAAAAAAAAAAAACAAAACAAAACAAAACAAAATCAACTAGCTATTTATTGCTAAGGAAAGAGGCAGCAGAGGTAGTCTTACAAAAAAGTTGACTTATTGCTCAAGAGAGATCAGTTACTCAATTAGCATGCAAGAAAGAAAAATAGAGAACAAAACACAAAACCAGTATAATGCCATGATTTTAACTCACAATGAGTACCTAGGACAAATACTGTGTGTGGTCCTGATCTCCAGATCTCAGAAAAGTTTTAATAAAATATATATAAAGTACATAGGTGACAGGGAGGAACACAGAAACCAAATAGTTTCTTTACAGGAATTGGATTGGTAACAACTCTCCTACTGGATGACTTTTGGTGGGAGATATAATAAATTATTAGAAAATCATGAATCATATGAAAAAGAAATACCTACTTTCCATTTTCTCACAATGCAAGATCAAAAAAAAAATAAATTGTGAATTATTAGGGAACAAGTTCGTGGGGGGGTTTTAAATAAAAATTAAAGAATTTAATTTTCATTCAGCATGTCCAACATGCAGTTGAAGTGTAGAACCACTACCATAAAAACTTGCAGAAGTTATAAATAATATAAAAGAATTTGAAAAGTAAATCAACAAATTCACAATGGAAAAGCTGTGAATACAGTCTCTGGTACACAGATCACTGCTGGAAGCAAGCAGCATGTTCTAGGGAACTCAGCATAGGTTAGATCAATTCATCTGCTTAACTGGTCATTGGCAAAAAGAGCATATGGGCTGAGAAAAACTTTTTGTCTGTCCTAGTATCAGAAAAAAAAGTAAAGAATATAAAATTATTTCACAGGCCTTGAGGAGATAATGTCTCCTCAAACTTCTCTGAAGTTCTGGAGAGAAGTTGGATATCAACAGTTTGCTGTCTCTCCAGATGGAGGTCATATATGTTGTTCACAAAGCCCACAACTCAGATGTGCAAAATACAATTTTCCACAGCAGCTAAAATAATTGCAAAACTTGGCAGGAATACAAGCTCTTTCTTCTGACCTTATCTTCTCCTAAATTAGTACAAAATGACACGTGCACTAAACAGCAGAACAGCTGCAATAATAATAACAGGGCAAAATATGTCACCTGCCATACAATTATTCATTGTAAGGAAAACAAATGGAATCAAGCAGGACATGACAAATGCTGTCCACAGGTTTGATGAAATACTGGATGATAGTTGTTACAGTGATAAACAGTATGCTATTCTATGTAAAACAGCCATAATCAATTAATTATTTCATGCCAGAATCAATTAATTTTTTCATACCATAATCATTGTGTGATTCAAAAAGTAAAAACAAAACTAAAAATATAGAAACACGTTATAGAATACCTTATTTGTTTCTACTTTGTATCAAAATCCATTATGTGAAACTAAAGAAAAACGTCTGTTTTAAGTCAGTGGCCTAGCAAGTCATTATGAAACTCTGTTACAAAACAGATTTTCTGCTGTTGGATATCAAAACTTCTCAGGGAACTCTGGTTTTCTGAAACTATTGGATTCCACTTAAAGTCTTATATGAAATATTTCATGAAATAACAGTAATTGTATATTTGAATGATACCTTTCTTAGCAAATTACAGTTACAGTTTCAACAGAGGTGTCCAGATTTATCTTGCAGGAAATTAGAGACAATGTTACACAGTACTTTTGCCCTTTCAAGCTGTCAGAGAAAATGCCATGTTAGAAAAATCTCAACACTCCACTGAGAAAACATGCACATTGCTTGCTTATATGATCTATTTATTATTCCCTTTATCATCCACAAATTTATGCCATATCATGGGTTTACATGTATTTGGAGAAGTTTGTAATGGGTTAGGTTGCTATTTATTAGGAAAGCCAGTAGTAACAAAGGCAATACAAATATTAGAAGACACTTAAAAGTGTTTATTAATTAAAGATATGCTTCTTTGAAGATAATGAAGAAAGAAAAGTTTAGTTCCAATTTTCCCCGTCTTGCTATAATATTCTTGTTCTGTTTCTATATTATCTTGCATCAAAAATCGTAACTAATAAGACTCTCACCCATGAATATATTGTTTAGTTTCCCATTCATTTTAATCTTCATATTTATTATTTTTATGCTGCTTCTCATCCACTGATTCTCCTAAAGTAATTATTTCCATGTTTTGTTTGATTTTAGCTGGCCTTTTTTGCCACCTGCTTTCCAGAAGCCCTTTTGTGTGGTGACGTCTAAGCAGTATTGTCATACAGTTGCAGCATTTCCCAGTTGAAAGTTGATTTACCCAAGAAACACCATCCTTTTGCCACAGCAGAGCAGTATTTCAGTTGAGAATTCACGCAACCCACTTCTTAACCCTCCTGCAAGTTCTCTGTTCTAGTCTGCTTTAGTCAGGCTTTGCAAACTGCCATCCATATCCACCCATCTTTGCAGCTGTCCAAGTCTTTCTCTCACCTGGCAGATCCCAACTTCATCTCTTATTCTGAACTTAGGCCCAACGAGTACTTTCTAAAATTTCTGCCTTGGTGGCAATAAGGGAAGTGAGAGCTTCCCAAATAATCATGCCTCATTTATTTATTTATTTATTTGCATTTTACATCGTACTGTATATACTTTAGTAAAATTTTAAAAGTCACTGTTTAGCCAGAGAGGATAACTTTGTTGTGCTGCGTGTGATTATGTCCACTTCCAAGCACCATCTAAATTCAAAGAAAAGCAACAGAGGTATCAAAAAATATTCAAGAACGCAGATATTAAAAACATAAACAACCTGCAATACAAGTGAAAAAAAAGTGATACTATTAATGCTGGCAGGATTAATAAGTCATTGCCAAGTCACATTAGAAATTTACCCAACGGTTTGAAAGCAGACTGTCAAGTGTGTGTTGCAACACACAGAACAGGTAAAAGGCACTTTACCAGCAGCAAGCTGGAAGGAAAGTACTTGTTCTGACAAGTAGTATGTGGCATGCAAAGATTTATTTGTAACCTCATCTTTTAAAGTCCAACAGTGAGGTGGGGGGTTTTCGGGTCACTTTTTTCTAGTTTAGCAAAATACTATTTAGCCATGGAACCCTCTGCCCCTTTCTTATGTACATAATGTCAGGAAAAACAGGCAGATCCACCTCAAAGCTTTAGCCTGAATTACTTTGAGGTCTGTATGTCTAAAGTAAATTTTAATTTAAGAAAAAAAAATATTTGTTAGCATTAGGGACAGGAAGAGACACACAAATGCAATACAAACATACACAAACTACTCCTCTTAGTCATTTGTGCAATAGAGGTGTGGATTCTATGGCGCTAAGCATATTGTATGAGACTATTCCTAGTTTGGGATACTATTTTACAAATAAGAACAACAAAATGTTAACTTACATGATTCATTTATTATCATGACAGAAAAGAACAACATGATACATTTACTCTTTTTTTATAAGTTATTTCAAGTAGATTTTTTATACAGTAAAAATGATTTATGGTCCTGCTGGGTAAAACAAACCACAATAAACACATCCAAAAAGACCAGAAGAGATGAATTTCTCTATTTTGGGAGAAGGTATGGAAAACAGACTATTTGAATGGTCTAATTTTATATATTTTCTGCTTACTTCTTAGGGACTGACAATTTAATTTATACTACTTTTATTTCAATTCTTTCCTGATCATTTTGGATATTCCTCTATGTGACTGTATGTACCACATACCAGACCTTCAAGACCAAGGAGCTTCTGTGGGACTACTCACTGAATGAGGACTACCAAATTCAGAGCAATAAGTGGAACAGAAAAATACAACCCTCCTTAATGCAAGATTAGGGAAGGAAATGGCTTTCTCCTTCATTATTAAAGTAGGAAATAAATTGCTAAGGATATCATGGTCCTCAGCATTATAGACAGAAAAAATGTAAAGCATAGTCCCAACAAAGAACAAGAGTGACAAATGCCTGATTTTGCCTTTCACATGGAAGCATCAAAGTTGAGTGCTCTAGAAAAAAATAAGTATATGAACCTATAGTTTTCGCCTTAAAAGAAACTGTCAGTACCATTAGCATGCTGGTGAACAAAATATTTTCCAGTCTGATCATCATAAGGGTGGCAGTAATTATGGTTTCATGTTAGATAACAGAAAGAAAAAGAACCTTAACAGTTTGGTAAAGGAGAACTGGATAGCCACCAGTATTGCGGAAAATGATTTAATACTACAGTGGGTCACAGTCTCTGAAGGAGGCTAACAATATGATTTTCTTGTGGTAAAATGTAATTCTGGGATTTATATGCAAGAGTGATGCATTAAAACATTCAGAATACATTTTAATATATAATATATTTATAAATCTCAATATTTTAAAGCATCTGCTGGCTTTTTTTTCATATTTTGAAGGACTACATCTTAGGAAGGATATGGAATAATTTGAGACAGTCAAAAGGAGGCAAATAAATGATAATTGGCATATATGTATATATATCTTGACCTACAGTATACATGATAAATCTTTTAAGAATGTAAGAGGGGCTATTAAAGAAGAAAATTCATCCATGTTTGTGTAGTCTGAAGACAAAATAAATAGCAATGAGCTAAAATTCCAGAAAAGGAGATTTAAATTAGAAATCATGAAAATATCTTGAAGAGTGAGGAGAGTGAAGCACAAGAACAGGTTTCTTAGGAAGGCTGTGCAATCTGTTAAGGGAAATTTTTTACAACCATCCTTTAAGAATGATACAGTTATAGTATATACTGTTTTTGTGCAAGAAATGTATCCAAGGACAAGATAACCTCTTGTAGTCCTATTTATTACTCCCATGATCAAATATACCTGTAAATATACCCTTATATGGTGTAAGTCTTTTCCCTGGAAGGAAATGCCACTGCAAAAACATGTGCTCAGTTAACATAATGTATCTAGTTCTTATGCCTAGAAGTTCACACTAGACATAAGCAGAGAAGATTTGGGGATGATTCACCAGAATGATCAAAGCCATGTGAGGCATCTCTTCTAGAGGTATGAATTAAATTTAACTTATCAAATGAAAGAAGAAAGAGTGACTTAGTCTCTCTACTGCCACAAAAACATAAATTTCAAAAATAAGGCGAACTTCAAAGCAGAAGACTAGGATATAACACAATCTAACTGCTAATGAACACAGAACAAAGTTTTAACAATTAAACATCAAAGTAATTTACCAAGGACTACAAGAGGACATATACATTTATAGAAACAGATCTGAAAATTATACTCTACTTCAACTATAAATTTAGACTCAGAAAAAAGAATTTTGTATTGACCCATTGAAATTTGAACTTTCAATGCCACAGGTGTAATGCCAGCAGGCAGGAGCTGAGATGCTGAAGCACCTGGTGAACTTTGAGTTCAGAAAGAAATATGACACAATATATAGTTAACCTTGGCTTATCCGGAAAGTGAGACTGGATTTCAGGATTGCATAAGTATCCACTTCACACTTGAAAAAGAGACTGAAGCTCTGGAGTTTCATGTAGAAAACACTAGGAAGGTAATGAATGTGGAAATTGGTTGTATAAACATACTCAGCTAGTGCTTTTTTATGTCACTCAAGATATCTACCCTAAAAGGTGTAGTGGAGGGAAAAAGGCTGTAGTTGTGTTGAAACTGTCAGATCCAAATATATGGGGGTTTTATGATAATTTACTGCATCTTAGATGGCACTGAGTGTTTGTTTAGGTAACTAAATCCAAACCTTGAAACCTCAGTGAACTCACTAGGCAGTGAAGCCATAATTACTTATTTTTCATCCTTCCATTGGGAGGGACTGTTAACATTTTAGTCCATTGCACCAGATTCTCACTGCCTCCTGGTAAAATGGCCATGCTTCAGAATTAAATATACTGAACAAAAAGACATCACAAGGCTGTATGATAATAATTTATTTTAAAAATCTTTTGGTCATATTTTTTTTATAGCTGTGGTGGAAGTAAATTAAGCTAGCACAGAAACTACCTAAAACACTTTTCAGAAACTGAATGACTGAGAACTTCAAATAAATATTTTCTGCCTAACACTAAAAACAGGAGTAATGAAGGGAAATAATTACAGAAAAAAACCCATATTTTTACAACACACTATTTTAATTTTAGTAGCCTGCACAGGCAATAATCAAGGATTAAACCCTACTTATTCTACATAGTTTACATGCACAGAACACAGAGATCATTCCTATTCTTTAAAATGTTAATGCTTAGAATACATCAGGCCTCCCTGATAAATAATGAATTATAGGTTAAGAAACAGAAGTGCTATTTTGTGCTATTTTATAATGCAATATTATCTTACTTCGTTCCCAGCACATTTATAACCACTCGTAAAAGAAGATGGTCAGAATGTGCATTTGACCTCTGAGTCCAATAGGCATACAAAGAATCACAATGTATACAGTACATCATGTTTCATACAAAAATTTTTACATATTTTGCTATTTTCTTTTTTTCAGTATCAACTGGAAAACAAGACACTTCAAATCCCACTAAGAAAAGCAAATATAGTGAACTATCATTTGCCTTTCTTTTCCTCATCCGTTTTTCACGTGAGGCTGAGGCAAACAATTGCTTCCAAGCATCTGCTGCTTTTAATCACAAATTAACACAACAGAAGTCTATGAGGCCATCAAAATTTCAAGGTTAACTTTCAGAAAGTACCAACTGAAATGTACCAGTGCTAGCATTAAATTGTTCCTTTTATCTCCCTCTTTGTGCCATACTGTTTCTGCTTTGCACGATACGGTATTGCAAGACAGATTATAAATTATTATTTTTGATTCAGTAATTTTTGTGCTAGTTAAATGAGTCTTTGTTTGTAGGGGTTTTTAAAGTATATACTAAAGCATCCTTGGAACGTAAAATTAAAAATCCATACAAATAGTATTATGTCCATTTACGGCTCTGTTTAACAAGCATTCTACTTCCTAATACATTTTTAAAGGTAGCAGGATTAATCACCTGTGCAAATCTCATACTACAAGTTCATGTAAAGCAATGCCCTTGAACCAAGAGTAGAGGCTGAAACATGCCTAAAGCTGAGGAACTTAACTGAACACTTTTACAGTTGTGTTAGCTTTTCATGGCATACCTGAACCTCTGCAGACTCCTGCAGATAAAATACTTTTCATAGTTGTTTCTACCTTAGCAAAACAGAAAGCATAATTTCTCATGATGAATTTTTTGCAAAAATTTTTTTTTGCAAAAAAAAATGCAAAAATTATGAAATGTACTGAACTATTTTTAATCAACAGATATGTTTATTCCCTAAGACATTATTGTTTTTTCTGCAGTGGCTTCCTGGAAGGAATTCAGTCCTGCAACAGAGTTGCCAATCAGCACCCATATTTCCTGCAGCATAATACTGTATCATCAAGCAGGACTATCTTTACAATAGAAAATCAGTAACTCTAAAATGATTTTTATGTCATCATCAATGTTGTGAACTGTATTTTGATTAACTCCCTGGCTCACATAAGCTGAATTTAAAGAAGTGGGCAGAAAAGTGAGTCATACAATAACTGCTAAAAGTGAACAGCCGTTCACTTTTGTTACCAGCTTCCACACATCCACGCAATTGTCTATATTTTCCAATATCCTACACATATTTTCATCCATGTTAACCTGCAGGGCCACTAAGATCCGCATTCAGACCAATTTATTTTGCAAATCCTGCAGGAAGTCGGCAAACTAAAACTGAACAGTGATACAGAATAAAGCCCTCAATGCCTATGACTGTGGCTCACTTCTAACACACTGAATTACGCTTGAGAAGTTTCTAAGCCCTCAGGATAGGCACTATCACTTTTCATCTATTTTGAGAAGCACTGTCATACAATAAGCCATTACAGGAAATAAATTCTTATTATTAAAGAGGCACTGACCAATGGAGATTCATGCTCAGTCAATAATCTAAGGTCAAAAGTTGGTAGAGACTGCAATGCTGAAAGCTTTGGTGCTTGTTAATTTGCTACCTCAGTGAGGGTTCCTCTTCTCTTTGGTCTTGAGGCAACTACTAACTAACTACTAACTAACTGCATGGAGTTCATACTTCTCTCATCCCATAAAACAATATGATTTTAATCAGATGCCTACATGATGCAGACAATTTTAACTGCATAATTATGGAAATTACTGCACTGACTTGGCAACTTTCCAGGCACTAATGCTTGGCTATACAGCACAAACAGATCTCTTTTTGGTGAACCGATGCACTTTATTAATAATTTCTGTTCTCCACGGTCTTGCTTTGCTACTCCAAATTCTAACAGTGTTCCCAAATGAGACTCCCAATACAGCAAAATGTTTTTGTAGGTAGAACAGATTTCCAAGTATAGTTTGTGCAGAGAACGGCTGAAAAACAAAACAGATTCTATGCCTGTAGAGTGCACCTAATGTTTTATGTATCTCAATTACATCCACACAGACATATGGATGGAAAAAAATGTTTTATAGAATAACACTGTAATAAAAATTGTGAAACACTTCTCATTCTATTTTATGAGCTCAAAGTAACTGGAATGAAAGGCAGAAATGCTTTAACACAAACACACCTTTTTTCATTTCTTTATGAGGAAGATCTGTACTTCACTATTGGAAGTTCTCATTCCATAGAGTAATTCCACATATTTCCTCCCATTCCTCTGTGACTGCTTCATTCCTAGCACCTTTAACACTGCAGCCTGATTAGGTAGAATATACACTGCTTTATAGTTTTTTGTCATCACAGCTGCACTACCATCATCAGGTCATCCAAACACTTTTTGGTGGTTTAAGATACTGCATACCTTTGGTTTATCTTGAGCCAATATTTATGCTTAATACATGAAAATATTTAAACTTGTTTACTGGGAAATCAGGCAAATATTTATTGCAACCAGCAATCCCTTAAAAAAATAAAAATTGTATATTTGTTACCATTCATTCACCTATAAATTAATCATGTACTTAGAGGTCAAAATGAAAATGTAGTCACCTTAGTATGACAATTACATGTTTCTATGTGAAATTTATTAGTGATTCATGTCTTCCTAAAATAAGAGCTAGCAAAATGTTGGAAGTGCAAACATAGCCCATTGTTTGATACTTGCACATTTTCATCATGATGTCCCACCAAATAAGAAAATACACACTATTAATAGCAGTACTGATTTGTGTAGGCAACAAGTAGGTACCTGGTCCCTTTGAACCTCACACTTTTGAACACTGGTGGTAGTTTATTTAACTCTGCAGTGGGTCATAAAATCTCCACCTTCACTGGGTCCCTTACAAGACCAGAACCTTTTAGACCCTGCAGAGCTTTCCTGACCACAATACAAGATCACTAGGCTGCTGTACCTTGAGAAACTTAATTTGCACTCTAAAATGGGGCTTCTTAAATGTACAAGAGTATAGCCTGTTTGAACATACAGCAAGGGAAACCTATGCATGTGTGCTTGCATTTTACCTGTAAATTGTCTTGCATGCCAGTAAAAAGAGTACTTATTTCTTCTGCAAGTTTGTATGCATTAATACATGATTAATGACTGAAATGCTTGATTACTCCTAGGAGTGTGATGAAATATTATTCAGCTAATATATTTATTTATTTATTAATACTAACCCAACTATAAGGATGCTTAAATGGTATTAAAATATTCTGAATACAAATGGATATGTGTAGAAAGAGTACCCACAGGCTCTGTGACATATTTTTTAAAGTCTCCCTTGCTTTGGCTCCTTTATTTACCAATATCATCTAACTTAGATATTTTAGAGCATATATCATCCTGTGATCTGAACATTCTTCTTCCCTTGCAGAACTATTTCTTCCCCACAATTTCTGGGGGAAAAAAAAAAAAAGGAAAAAAAAAACACCACAAAAAAATCAGTGGACAAGACTACCTGGGCTGAGCTTTGTTTTCTGCCAGAAGAAAAAAGCATAATTTTGCATGACATACACACAGTTTAGGAAACCATTCAGTAAACCCAGGGATTAGTTTCATGACAGAAAATGAGTAGGAGCTTTAATAGAAGGTCTACAGCTGTCCTTGTCTCTGGTTGTGTACTATTGAAGTCTTCATAATCAAAGATTTCATTGCTCTAAATAATCTGCACAGCCAATCTTTATTGTTTCAAAGTTATCTTTTGACACTTGTAAGCAGTATAGCTATCCAAATCCACCCAAAATGTTTATTAGTTTGTTTTTTGTTTTTTTTTTACTGCTTATTTCCTAACACTAGTATACTTTTAGCCTGTAAACTTGTACTCTTAATGGAACGTGATCAAGTAAAGCTTCAGATTTACTTTTTATGCTCTTAAACTTTCTGATTACCTTATTTTTAAACAAACTTTCTTAGTTTCAAAAGGAGTTCTTCCATATGGTAGAGAAAGTGAAAATTAAAGTTATGTCCTCCATATAAGAGAAGAGCATACTTATACTACATTTCATTTTAAAAGAGAGAAGCAAAGCAAGAAAGAAGAAAAAATGGAGCAAGAAAAAAAAAAAGGCAAAAGCAGGAAAGAAGACAGCAAAAAGAAGAAAACAACAAAGAAAAATTTGGTAAGACTGTGAGGAAATTATATGGATATCAAATTTTGATATTTTGATCTCCAGTCTATTCCTATACCAACTCATTTATTATTAAAGGAAGACATTTCTGAATCACTTACAACATACTCCATTAATGAAATTACTCAGGTACATTCAAGAAATGTTAGATATTAGAATTACTGCAAGTATTTTTCCCATCAGAGTACTCAGACAACATAAAGAAAACATCATGCAACGATTCTTTCAATTTTTCTAAGAACTCAAGGAGACCCACGGGAGCCATTGAATTTACTTGTTTATATCTACAGTATGAAACACTCATTCCAAGTCTTTTCATTCATATTCAGACTGATATACTGTCTGTTGAAATCAATGAGAGTTTTGTTATTGATTTCAATGAAATCACAATTCTGGTCTCTGTACTTTCTCTCATGGCTTAGAAGGATTCTTAAAAAAAATCAGACAAACTACACCACAGGGATCCAACTCATTATAGTTATTTTTCAGTAGCAGAGGGAATAAATGTTTTCATTTGATCGGAAGACCATGCTGTTTACCTGGTGCACCAGCTTCAGTCAATCTGCAGCGCTCATACACAAATGTTTTTCTTGACAGACTTCTGATGTTACAGTAGACAATGACAGTATATTTTTCTCATTGATTTGTTTACTAATTTCATTAAAGCAACTATTCATAGCCCATTTTCAGTTTTTTTTAAAAAAAGACGAAAACATACATGAAATGTTAATGTATGAAACATCAGTGAAACCATTCTTACATCAGTGCAATTATATGCAACTATTAAATGACTCTATAACAGGAGTATGTATTACACTTCTATCCACTTATTTTTTCCCTGATTTATTCCTATGTGGTTGACAGGGTATAAGGATGGGCAATTACCACACTGCACTGACTTTCTCAATGACTTTCACCATATTGAACACCCTACTCTAATGTAAAACACTGCCGTTAGTGTCCAGAGATAATACTTTTTCATGAACCATTACCCACAGACTCAAGCCACAGGCTTTATCCCGCCAGTACTTGCCCACCTCTGTCCAGGGAAGAGCAATGAAACTGGTGCAGGGCCTGGAGCGCATGTCCTGTGAGAAGTGGCTGAGGGAGCTGTGGTCGTTTGGCCTGGAGGAGGCTCAGGAGGACATTATTGCCCTCTACAACCACCTGAAAGGAGGTTGTAGCCAGGTGAAGGCCTCTTCTCGCAGTAAACACGAGGACATAGCCTTAAGCTGTGAGGGAAGGAGTTCAGGTTGGACATTAGGAGGAGTTTCTTCACAGAAAAGTGATATTAGAAAGGGCTGGCCAGGGAGGGAGTGCAGTCGCTGTCCCTGGCGGCGTTTAAGGGAAGGCGGGATGGGATGTGGCACTGAGCGCCGTGGTTCAGCTGACGGGGTGGTGCCGGGTCACAGGCTGGGCAGGGTGATCTCGGAGCGCCTTTCCAACACCTCACCGACCCTGTGATCACCATTGTCTAGCGGGGCAGGCTCTTCCCCCGCTGGAAAGCAAGCCATCAATCCAGCAAAGGCTTTTAAAGAACTGAAGGGGTTTTGAGGCCTTCTGGGTAATAACGAAACAAAAGAAAACCAGAAAAAAAAACCGACACAAAACCAAAAACAAACAAAAAAACCCAAAAATAAACTAACAAAACAAAAAAAAAAACCACACAAAAAAAATAAAGGCAGCAATCTGAAAGCCCAGCGGCGGCCTTGGGGCTGTCAGCAGCCGCGCACGTCCATCGATCCCAGACGGGGCAGCCCCCACAGAAGGATAGCGGGACGCCCGACTCGCGGACACACCGCCCCGGCCCTGCGCATGCGCGGCGGGTGGCGCATGCGCGGCTGGCGCCCGGCCCCCTCGGTGCGGTGGGGCCCGCCCGCTGCCCCGGCCCGCCCG
>JAWWMP010000116.1:75864704-75894581 GCA_035047865.1 Dendrocincla tyrannina | reverse complement strand
TGGGGCCCGCCCGCTGCCCCGGCCCGCCCGCGGGCACCGCCGCCCCCCGGCCTCCCGCGGTGAGTAACGCCGGCGGCCCGCCCCGGGCACTGGGGAGGGGGCTCCGCGGGGCCGGGAGAGGAAGGGAGGGTGCGCGCCCGCCCGCCCGCCCGCGGCCGGTGTCGGAGGGGCCGCGGCGCTCCCCGGGCGGTGCCCTCCCTGCTCCTGCTGCGCCTCCGCCTCCCTCCCGTTGTGGCGGGCGCTTCGCTGGGCTCGGCAGGGCGCGGGAGAAGCGCGGGCCCTCTAATTCGGTGGGTGGCTCGGGGCAGGGCAGCGGGCGCTGCCACCCGGTCTGTGCCCCGGTCTGGCGTTCGAATCCCGTCGAATAGCCCCGCTATGCCGGGAGCTGCCCCCCCGGGAGCTGCTGGCGCGCAGGGAGCTCCCGATGGTGCAGCTGTCCGAAGGTCGCTTTCTTTCCGTGGCCTGCAAGTGCTCAAAGTTAGGAGCGTGTTTCCGTGTCCCTTCAAAGCAGCAGAGCGTTGGCGTGCCGAAATCAAATAGTCGTATATGGTATAATGCTGGAGGCTGACTGACCACGTTTAGAACAAAGGGTCCATCACGATTGTGTTTTGTTACTGCTGCTGTCTTTCTTAAACTGAAATCACATTTTCAGTTTTCTGAGTGATACGTGTTAGGATTGTCATATTTCAAGTACATCTTTCTGAATTGGGTGAACCAAACAGAAATCTGTTATTGAAAGTGCTTAAAAAGATGGTTAAAAAGATGCCAAACTGTCTGCATACCATATATAATGTCTTTTTCCATCCTTAATGATTTTCAAGGTACTTTTTAAAAAAATGGTTTAGAAAAAGATTTTTCATATGCTAACACTTCTTGAGAAATTAGCTGGGGTTTTTTTTTAATGCTAAAAACACGAGGTTCTCGCAAGGAACATATGGTCAGCTTCTGTTGATTTTTATTATTTGTGTTCCTGAGACCAGAATGTGTTGTATAAATGTAGTGGTTTAGACACTGCTGTCAGCCCTCGGGGAGTTTGCAGAATTGCATCTGGTCAATTACTTCGGAATCAAAGTAATGTTTCTAGGTGCACATATGCTCCAGAATCAAGGGCTTTTAAGGCCTAGGAGCTTCAGCTCTATCTAGAGCTGATCTGTCACTTCAGAGTTTTCAAGTTCTTTGAGCTGGGAAAACTTAATAGAAGATAAGCTTAGATAACTTAGCTGAGAAGCTTTCATCCCATCCATGAGCTACCAGCCTCAGTGGCTTCTGGGTGACCTTACCCCTGATCAATAACATCAGATTTTCAGGCCTCTCTTCTGTATTGGATTTCCATTTGTTATGTTTAAGGAAAATCAGAGCAAATAAATTACAGGAGTTGTTTGTTCTTACTAAGATAGATAAATCTGTTTTATCTGAACGTACTTTCTTTTCATTGCGTATTTCTCATTTGAAATCAGTAAAATTGGAAAATGAAACCCGTTGGACAGATCACTGAAACTTGAGTTATCATCTGACCAAAATTGCCTAGAGTCATTAACCACCCCACCTTTTTTGTTTGTTTGTTAGGGGCTTGGTTTTTTTTTTATTATTATTATTTACTTTCTCTTCTCTGACTAAAGAAACATCCCTATTTTGGGAAACATGTTGGGAAAAAAAACGCTCTTGTCATTTGTCCATCTGTATCCTATTTTCTTCATATAGTGGAAAAGATAAACAGAAGGTTTACCTACAGAATAAGTTAGGGGTATAAAAAGCAACAGTGAGGGAGGAAAAAAAAATAAATCAGTGTCAAGAGCTTGAATGAGAGAGGCTATCCTTGAGACAGACTTTCTAGGACATTTGGGGAACAGACACAAAAATAATTCAGCTTTTTTCATGGATGCTGTATCAGCCCTTTTTTTTTTGAAAAGGGGACTGGATGTTATGGAAATATAGGTTCTACCCCTTCATAGTAAAGCTTTGTATTTTTTTGATGTGTAATGAAGGAAACTGTAGTATCTGTACTCATTAAAGGAGAAAAGACGTGTAAACTAACTCATTCTTACCTGTAACCTGTTACTGATGGCTTTTTCTCTTTTAAAATTAATTGCATAGGCAAGAGAAGGAGCTCAAACTACTTTCATTTTTGACTGGTACGTCTATATGGGTCAACAAACTTGGAGTCCAAAATCTTCTGAGTCAGAGTAACTGCATGTATGATCTTAATCTGCATAAAGCTGAAGTTATTCAGGCAACTTTTTCCTACTGAGAAAGCAATTGCTGTTAATCGAAATGCACCCAAAAGGCCCAGGCAAGATACTTCATAAGTATATAGGAATGACAGGTAGATACCTCAGTAAATTGCACTCAGACTCTAAAATTTTAATGTTCATGACAAATTGAAAATCACAGCTATGCTTTCTCTAATGATTATTGAATCAGAAATGTATTCTAAGATTTTTCAAATTCCAAGCATAGACATAACTTCAGGTGGCTGTTTCACAGGGCATGTTTGCTCAGACTGTTTGCCTGGTTTTATCGTTCTGCTGTGGCACTACCATTGATGAGGGTAATTTATCTGTCACTTTCTCTGAAAAATATATCTGAACAAGATGAAAAGACATATGAAGCATTACCTACCTGTAGCTCCTCAATGCAGCTTTTACAGTATAGATGTCTATGCCAGGGCTAAATTTCGTAATTTTGTCATCATCATTGAGACCGATGTCTCCCCGAAATAGAAACCTTTACTATAGATATCAATTACTTGTTCTAGAAATTTTGCACTTTGATGCTCGGCCTCTGTATAAGCATAATATGCTATGGTAGACCAGGGTCTGTCTTGATGCTAGTCAAATATTAGTAAGCAAGCTGCTCATGTTTCAGTATACTTTAATGTTAAATATTCCATTGAAAAAAAAACTTGTCGAAATAAGGACGTGGAGCACCAAGATCAATTCCTGACACTTGAGAAAAAAAGCACTTTATGGCAGTGAAATCTTGATCCAAACAGGAGGAATTGAGTAGCAGGTATGTCAAGCAAATTAAAAGGAACCGTTTCTTTGATACAAAATAGGAAAACCCAAATGAAAGATGTTATGAACATTCTAATTATAGATATTGCAGCATGAATTCTTTTTTACAGAAGAGATAAAATGATAATTACGAAAGTAGTTTATCACTGGCAATCCTGTATGTTGCTTGATGAAGATCAGTAGCATCTTGGTTAAATTAAACTGAATACATTAATACACTAGCCAGGTTGTCTCAGTTTAAAAGAAAACTAAGATGTCTAGCTGGAGTAGGAGGGGGGCCTCTTTCCAAAAAACCACCACCTTTGAAATTAGAAGACTTTAATCAGAAGATATATAGAAAAGGACAACAGTTCTTTTTTGCAAATATATATATACAATTATAACCAAAACCAGAACAAACAGCAACACCGTAACCAAAACTTTCAAACAAATCAAGTCCTATTCTCTGCCCCCTCGGTGCAGCTCTATTCATAGACAGCAGGAGGCAGCAGCCGTGGTGACTCACGGGCCCGCCGAGGCAAAGACAGAGGGTAGGGAGAGGTGCTGGTTCCGAAACTTACGTGGGAATGGCAGCCACAGGGGACGGGCTGAAACCTTTCCCGTGGGCAGTGTAGAGACCCTCTCCCCTGTCCTTTGTCCGAAAGGGTTGGGAGGCGGGGGGGGGTTAGCAACTCCTCTGCAGGTGGCCCCGGTCCTCGAGGAGTCTGTAGCACATCCAGGTAGCGGTGCTTATTCTCTCCATAAAACAGCACAGGGTGCGCAAAGTTGGGGACCGAGCCAGGGCAGCTCCCTCGAAGTGCTTCCACCAACCCAGCAAATGGTGGCTGGCACACAAAGCAACTGAAGAAGAGAAATATGGCAAAAACCCGCCCCACCACCCCCAGTCCCCCCGGAGCCATTAAGTTGGAATGCAAAGCTATCAGCCATCCCTTTGTTAGCTAATTCTGGGTGCAGGTACTGTGGGGCTGGGTTTCAGCTCCCAAAGCGCTGCGCTGGTAAGGGACAGAAAAAATTCCATGAAAGATTTTGAAACTAACACAGGTGAGTCATGTTGGTTTCTTAAAAAAAAAAAAAAAGTCCTGTCCCTCCAGAAAATTTCAGTTTGTCTAATCTGAAAATGGGCTTAAACTACTAGGGAGGGGTAGTGTAATATACTCGAAAGAAGACTGAAAAAGTCATGGAAAATAGTAGGAGAAGTTTGAATGTATTTAAAGTTAATTTCTTATTAGAAGAAAGATGTTCTGCACTCCTGATATCTTTGACAAAATTCTAAGATCTTGGGATGGATTGTTAGCTATAGCAAAAGAACCCTGTAATTTTATGTAAAATTATGTGAAATCCTAAGTACTATAAGCATATATGCTGTAAAATCTTTTTCCCTGACAGTAGCCAAAAATATGGTTTCAGAATCCATTTGGGCAACATGAACAGCATTATTTTCGTACTCTTGCCTTCCTCCCTCTGATCTTTGTTGGCTTTAGTGCTGTAATACTCATTCAGCTGAGTCAGCTCTCTAATGAGGTCAGAGTGCACAGGGATTTTCTTGTTTATTTTTGAAATGTTAACAGGATTTTGCAGTTAAAGTGAATGACTGACCTTACCGTGAAAACAAAATATATCTGTTAGGAATAGACAGTAGGATGAATGGATTAATATTGGAAATAGAAGCAGAACTTACCTTTTTGGCAGTATATTACTGCTAATCCAATTCAGGCTGTATTGTTAAAAAGCATATTCTAAAATTCCTTATCTAAAATTATCACAGCAGTAGCAAACAGAGTGTTGTGACAAAGCAGCTATATGTTAATGCACTATAACTTTAGTAAAGTGCATCAATAGGAAAATAAGGTGAGATAATTTTTAAGTATTTTAAAATTACCTGTGTACATCTCAGTAAATTAAAATAAGATTCTAAAATTTGGAGGTTATTGACAGAATACCAAATCACAGCTATGCTTTGTGTAATGGCTGTTGAATCGGGAATTTATTCTTAGCTTTTCCATTTTAGTATTGTCAGTTTTATGCATAATCTTATTCCACATAATTCTGTGGTAACCTATATTTTGTTAATCCTTTTCTCTGGTTCTCTTGTGATAATGTTGAACAGGACTTTAAAGTTATAAATAAAGTAATCAGGCATTCCCTTATGCTGATTTTCTTCCTCCTGCTTTCAGGGTTCAAATCTTACTGTGTACTGTTGATTTTAGCCAACAGTAGAATTCTATTAGCCCTAGAATTCTACATGAAGGGTCAGGCAGCTGTGACATTGTACTTAACTGGCTGCCAGCAGCTAACTTGCAGGCTTTCAGGTTAAGGTACATCCCTAGTGCTGTGTTGTTTTTTGCTTATGTAATTCAGAAATTACAGAATTTTAGATCTGTAAAGCTGCAAAGAATCCTTGTTTTGAGTTTTATTTGCTCAAGTATTTAGTTAATGTATTGGTTAACTGAACATAAGGTTGTTGGTCTGAAGCCAGTAAGTAGGTTAGTAAATGAAATCTGCGTTTTGGACATAAGCTGTAGTTCCATCATATCCCATTTCATCCTTTACTCCTCTTCTACTATGTTATTCTCCTTTCATGGCTTTTGCTTTTTTCTTCTGTTTTCTGTGCTACTTCTACCAGAATAGTACTTGTCAAAACATGATAGTTCTGAAATAATGTAACCAGAATTTCCATTTTCTGGGATTTACCTGGGTTAGGATAGCAATGGAGTTCAAAACTAAGATATTTTATAAAAAATTTGAGCCCTTGGTAGTAGAACCTCAGAATCTGACACGTTGTCAAAAAAAAGTTTTGTTTGTGTCCCCCGCTCCCCACATAAGTCTGTTATTTATGCAATCAGTGTGTGCATCACATTTGTCCCCATGTTATTTCTATTATGTGAAGACTTTATGAAACATTTCATACTGTTGAATTAGGTAATACAAAATCTGACTTTAAAATATTTGTCTTTTGATCAGTTGCGGCCAATGTCCTTCTGTTGGGATTCTGAACTATGACATCATGGCAAGATTTCGCAGAAGAACATGCATCATTTTGTTGCTTTTTATTTTGTTTATTTGCTCCATTATGATGGCTTTGAAGACACTGAGACCTGACAGAGCTGGCTTTGGAGATCCATTTGGACTTGGTTTGTTGCCTGAACTTCAGCAACGGACAGTTCTCCTAGACAGTAAACAGAATTCACTAAATAGGGTTCAAGGAGATACTGTAACGCATGTCAGTAATTTGCATAGTATCGCTGTCAATACCATGAAAGCTTCTATGCCTTCTATAAACAAGCTGGAAGAAGAGTTGTCTTCTCCTAATTATAACTTTCACATTTTCTACTATACTTGGTATGGGAATCCACAGTTTGATGGCAAATACATTCACTGGAACCATCCATTGTTGCCGCATTGGGATCCCAAAATTGCAAACAATTATCCAAAGGGAAGGCATAATCCTCCTGAGGACATTGGGGCCAACTTTTATCCTGAACTTGGATCTTACAGTTCCAAAGACCCTACTGTCATAGAAGCCCACATGAAACAAATGCGTTCAGCTTCAACTGGTAATGAGTGTTAATGTTTCAGCATGTTGTTCTTTTATCCAGCCTTACATATGCCAGGGAACACAACTGACCCATTCTTCCATTTTTTTCTGTGTAATACAGGGAACGTCTGAAACTACTAAATGTCTTTGTATCTCTGAGTTTTAACCCCCAGCCAAAACCTGTATCTTCAAAGCTGTGTCTGATGAACATAATAGCACAGAAATGTAAGAACGGTATTTGTTATGCTGTAGGTACATGTTTTTTGTGACTCACTGTTAAGCACCGATAACATATATGAAAAATGAAGAAACCATTTCTAGAACATACTGGCTGTGTATTTTATTTTTGGAGGTGAATACTTCAGTTTTAAGACCAGCTTGCAGTAAATCATGTTAACATGGTTATGGAGCAGTCTGTTCAACTATGAATGGGTTTTTTTCTCTGAATACTGTGTGTGATAACGATTAGTTATTGATTCATTAATTGTCCAAAAGTAACTTCTTTCAGTACAAATTGATGTTTCCTTTCTCTAAATAAGATGAACTATACACATATGAATATTCAGTATATTTTTGGTGTCATTCTTTGTTGTCGACCTTTCTGGTCCTTTTTTTGTTAATCTTTAAAATTAGCTGTCATATAGGCTACTATTAAACTCTGAACAGCTTCTGTAGTTGGAGCTACATGACCAGAGTTCATAGCATTGTTCAGACTGCTAATGACCTTGTACTGAATCACTTTCATTCATCTAATCATTAAGGTTTTAAACATTAATATAATATTATTTTTAATGTCAAGTCCATCTTCTTTTAGACTCCTGAAGTAGTACATAACTTTATTAACCACAGGAAAGAATATATTAAGTAGTATTTCTCAGGGAAAGATCAAGGCAAATGTGAATTTAGGTTGCTTGATCTCTCACCTGAACTTTTATGTGTTTCCTAGAGGTATAGAAGAGTGTCTTGTCAGATGTATTCAAGATGCCCAAGTTTGTTGCTGCTGTTCTGCTTGTTCTTTACATCTTACTCGTTTGAATTTGGTCCTTTTGTGTAAAGTAAAATATAATGTGATAAAATGCAGTAAAATACTGAATTTTTCTTGTCCTTGAGCAGACTGTCTCTTGTGATAATCTGTTATTTATGATTCATTTTGTGATAAAATGTGGAGAGAATGGAGAAGGGCAGTTGAACTACCTCCTATGTATAGTGAGCTCAAACTTCTGGTTTGGATGTTAGAACATGATTGTGTATTCACTCCAATTTATGCTTTCTTTTTCCCGATTTTGGTATTGTTTGTTTGGAAATTTTTACTCAGTAATCTTATAATGTTAGTAAAGTAGATGGAATTTAGAGTATTACTGCCTATCTCAGTGACCTTACATGGGTACTTAAATCTTTATCTACTTAAAAACAACCATATTGACTTACTCTTACATATGTTTTAAATAGCATTGTTAGGAAAATATTTCTACATCAGTATTTCATGTATTTCTTTCAGACTTACCTTCTTCTTTTTTTTTTGCAGCTGCACATCTAAAAGATCTAATTTGTTTATCTGACAGCATTTTATTTTTGACGGAAAGGGTTTAGCTTTTCTGAAGAGATGTGTTCCTTTGCTCTCATGGAAAGCATCAGAAAAGAAATTACACTATGAGGTCATTCTATTTGTTGTCTTTTTTTTCACAGGACTGTGAACATCCTTAAATTATTGAGTTACTCAAGCATTTCGAAAATAATAATTTTAAAAACTAATTTCACATGCTTCGAAGTGTGGATTACACCATAGTAACTGCTTTTAGCAAGAAAGAAGGTGTGGGATTACAGTCACTGCTTCTAGTATTAAGTAGTTGTTTTGTAGTAGAGCCAGAAGTCCAGTGAAGAAATGTAATGGAGAATAAAGTTTCATAAAATAAGAATCTTTCATTCACATGCATAGCCATCACCTCTTGAATGTTCTGTAACCCTGTGTATCTTTATATTCTCTGTCTGTATTGTGACAAAGCTCTAATACCTTATTGGGCAGCACTCTTTTCCTCTTGGTATAACCTGAAGGTTAGAATGCTGGGTTTTTTTGTAGTCCTGTAAAAAAAGATAGGAGTTAAAAATCCACTCTGAGAATACTGAGATTTTGTTAAAATCTGGTTAAAAAGTAACTTGAGATTCTGATTAATATTATGTAGGTTTCACATCAAACAATAGTTGTAACTCATGACAGTGTTACAGTGTATGTGTAATATGTTAAACAACATATTAAATTAAATTAAAACTCAAGTTTTGTATTTTCAGGTGTAATAGTGCTTTCATGGTACCCACCAGGTATGGCTGATGAAAATGGAGAACCAACTGATGACTTGGTGCCTGTTGTTTTGGACAATGCATACAAATATAATCTAAAGGTAAAGTACTTTTAGATGCATAAAATAGACTAAGTGAAAAAGTAAACCTTCCTAACAGCTTACTACTTTTGAATCATAGTGTAGAGCAGGGAAGCCTGTCATGTAATAGTGGTTTCTGTTTCTGTCTGCTATTATGCTGCACTTCTTTTTGGTCATAGAAGCCTTTGAATTGCACTGAATTTTAGTAGGACCTGAGCAGTATTGCCTTATAAGTAGAATAAATGTTATAATATGCTTTGGCTCGCAGAATCTAAGGTGTAGTGTTGTGGATATTTATTTTGTATTTCTTTTCAGGGAACAGTTTTTAAAATAAGACAATATGTTGTTGTCCAGTCAATCTTAGGAGTTGAAGGAAGTATTACATTTTTCAAAATACTATGGAATACAATGATCTCTAAACTAAGGAACTTTGAGAAAGAAAAAAGACTGTCTTCATGTTTTGCATTCCGCAACTTTCTGGCACCTGATCGTAGAGGTCAGGAGCAAGCATCTATGAGTAATAAAGGCAGATCTAAAAGATCTAGTTTGAATGAATGTCATTATCCCAGAAGTTACCAAGAACTTGGACTGTAAGATCAGAGAGGTGCTGCTTGGACTTTGTGGTTAGTCCAGGGCATGACAGGATAGAAAAGCTGTTACTGCCTTCTTGAAATAGGTGAAATATCAAGTCAGTTAAAGATTACATGAAGTGACCAGTAGAATCTAAAATCATGGTTTGATTTTGTTTATGTTTAGAATAAAACTTGTATTTTTCTTTAGTGATAATGAAGATGTGCATTGCATTTTAATCTTGCCAACTAATAAATTTGAGTCTTTAAGGAGCTGTATGTCTTTCGTCTCTGAAGAGTGTTGCCTGTACTCGGTACTGAAAACACAGCCTATTCATCTGCTTTGGTTTTAGTTGGTCATGCAAGTTGCAGATTCTCAGAGAAATTTCCTGTCACTGGCACCAACTATAGATACCTTGACAAGCAGGAGGAAAGTAGGAAGATTAAATCAGATACAGAAGTAATTCTGAAACTTTAAAAATACTGTGTGAATTGCATTATGTGACATAGGTTACAACTATTAAAAAGAAACCTTGCTTATACCTAAAAGAATTTGTTAATGTTCAAGTATCAAAAGTATCCAATGCAAAATAAGCTACCTAGGAAAATGAATGTACTAGTATGGTAATCATTGAAATATGAGTGAAGATGCTGTTACTGCTTGGAATAGTTATTGGAATACAAATATTCAGTATGGATACTACTAGGAAATGCTACCTTCACTGTAATGTTTTTAAACTTTCTTGCACTAGTAAGTTATTACAGTAAGTGTTAGGAGTGTCAGTAGACCAAAACCAGCATTGAAAGTACATTTCTATTATGTCTGCTAAATAGAAGTCTGTGGAAAGATATGCCCCTTTCATTTGCCTGGTTTTGATAATTAGAAAGGAAAGATGAAATTGTAGTACTCTTTAACCTGTACTGTCAGTCGTAGTGATTTAGTCTAATACTATTTTTCTATTGTTTCTACTTAATAAAGATGGATATTGGCTCTGCAGTGGAAATTTTCTACTGTTACAGAGTTGTCAAAGACTTTATTAAATGCATTCTCCTCAAAAATTGCTTTGGAAAAACTAGGTGCTTTGGTGATTGTAATGTACTCTTCTATAATTTGAAAGAAAATGCATTTTTACATTGGGATTACTTCATATATATAGGTTAATTAATTCTATAAGCTCCAAGTTTGACATTCAGAGCAGTAGCAATACATTATATTAGATTTAGTTCCAAAAGCTTATTGCTCTTGATAAATCTATAAAATTTTAAATTAGAGTTTTCATATCCCATATCTTAAAATCTATTTTGACACTGAAAACTATCCTTGGATCATTAGCTATAGCAAATTTAATTCATAGGGTAGTAATTAAATATTAAAGTGTTTCATTAGTTAATCTATTCTTTGGCATTCAAATATTTTATTTCAGTTTTTAGTTTCTGTAGTTTTTCAAGTTTTCTGAAACATGATTACCACTTGCTATAGCCTAGGGAAACAAAAGCAGTGTTTTGTTTTAGAAAAAACCCTAAATATTTACTCTAATGCCAAACTTCCTGAGATCTGAAGCTTCTAATCTTAACAGTGCAGGAGCTGTAGTAATGAAAATTTTTGCTCTGTAAGGGAGAAGTATATTTTTTAGGACTGCTATTTGCTTCATTTAATACATGGTGCCTATGTATTCAGAAACATTTGTGTTGGTCTTACGTTTTCATCTTTCAGGTCACTTTTCATATTGAACCCTACAAAGATAGAGATGATCGCAGTATGTACCACAATGTCAAGTACATCATTGACAAGTGAGTCCTTTCAGAATGGTTTCCTTTGGGGTTTGTTACATGCTGGTTTAGGGGATTTATGTATACGATCTAAATCTTGTAAAAATATATAAAATTGTCTACTGAAACTGAAGAGAACTGTAAGGAACTTTGTTTATATTTCAGTGGTACCAAACTCAGTCTGTTTTTTAAATATTAAAATGTGAATTTTGCATAGATACTCAAATGTAAGTTGCTTTCAATGCTAGTTAATATCACAAGTCATGATACTTCGGATTAATGCAGTTAAAATATTAACTACATGATATATTAATTAAATATACATTTTTATAGTAACAAACTAGCACCTAGAGCTTTAATGTGTTGACCTTAAATGATTTTAATTCATATTGACAAATTCTGTGTAGCTACTTAGTTGTTTTTTTAATCAATGCTGCTTAGACTGTCTTATTTCGTACTGAATTACAGAATTGCCCTTCAGAGGAAACTAATTACTGTAGCACAGTTTGACACTAAGTTACTCTGGTGGTTTAACCCCAACCAGCAGCCAGGTACCATGAAGCCGCCTTCTTACTTCCCCCTGGTCCCCCAGGACTGAGGGAGTGAATCAGAAAGGAAAGATAAAACTTCGTTGGTTAAGAAGAATTTTACAGTTGAAACAAAATAGTATTATCATTATGCTAATAGTGTTGTTAATGGCATTAAAAATAAGGAGAAGGAAAGACAGTAGCAGAACCCAAGACAAATTGCTCACCACCTGCAGACCACCAGCCCGGCCCTGCACAATGCTCAGCCCTTTTCCAGGTAGCTCTCACATTTAATATACTGGGCATGACATTCTGCAGTATGGAATATCCCTTTGACCAGTTTTGGTCAGCTGTCCTGGCCGTGCTCTCTCCCAGCTTTTTGTGCAGCTCCTCACAGGCAGAGCGTGAGACACTGAGAAATCCTTGACTTAGGCTAAGCACTACTTAGCAACAGCCAGAACATCAGTGTGTTATCGATGTTGTTTTCATGCTAAATCAAAAAAACACAGCACTCTAGCAGCTACTAAGAAAATTAACCTTGTCCCAGCCAAAACCAGTTACTAATTTGTAGTAATTGAAAGGTTCTTTGAAGATTCATTATTTGATACTTCAACAAACACTGGACTGAAAGTAGATATAAATTGCTGTATTTTGAAATTCATGCCCAACCTATTTAAATTAGTTTTTAGGAAGTCTTCAGCTCAGATTGTACAACGGTATTTTCCAAAATGGCAAATTTTGTCTTAACAATACTTGTTTGCTTTGTAGATATGGAAGCCATCCAGCCTTTTACAGGCACAAGACCAGCACAGGCAGATCTCTTCCTATGTTTTATGTTTATGATTCTTATGTAACAATTCCTGAAATATGGGCCAATCTGTTAACTGTTTCTGGATCCCAGAGTATTCGAAATACTCCGTATGATGCATTATTCATTGCACTTCTTGTAGAAGAAAGACATAAGCATGACATTCACAGAAGTGGTTTTGATGGAATGTACACATACTTTGCCACCAATGGCTTCTCCTATGGCTCATCTCATCATAATTGGGCAAGTTTAAAAGCCTTTTGTGATAGTAACAACTTAATGTTTATTCCAAGTGTGGGCCCAGGCTATATTGATACCAGTATCCGACCATGGAACAACCACAACACCCGTAATCGTGTCAATGGGAAGTACTATGAGACTGCCTTCAGTGCAGCCCTTTTGGTGCGACCGGAAATTATCTCTATTACATCTTTTAATGAATGGCATGAGGGAACTCAGATTGAAAAAGCTGTCCCTAAACGGACTGGACAGGTGGTTTACCTTGATTATAAACCACATAAACCAAATGTTTACCTAGAGCTTACTCAGAAGTGGTCTGAGAAGTACAGAAAAGAACAAGAACAGTGGCTTATGTGAGCTGTCCCTGCTGCAGTTGTTTCCTAATGCATTGACTATATTGAGAAAGAAATTGAGAGCTGAAGAATCTGTTATTAGATGTCTTTATTATATGTTTTGAATGTATATGCACTACTACTGAATTTTAATTTTGAAAAGTAAAAAGGTTATAGGACTATTGGCAACTGTGGCATATTGGATATTTTAGTTCAAGGATATTCAGGGAAATCTGAGGGGTTATTTGTTGGTTTTTTTGGGTTTTTTAATTCCTTACCTTGCATACTGAGTTTTCAGAACATCTGCATGGGATAACTCTACATGACCAAAGTACAACAAAAAATTGGCATAGTTCTACTCTACTTCCTTTATTCTTGTAGTTGTGTTTCTAACCAAAGTGATGCTGTAATGTAAATTTTTATCCTCATAGCTTCTTGCAGGATGCATGTCTATACTGCATGAAATAATCTCCATCCAGTGTTTTTAATGCTTTGCTTGCAGGGAGTTCTTGACATATGACTAGTTTGCGATAAAAGCACTGAAGAGGTACGTGTGATGCTGAGTTTTGTTTGAAAAAAAAGTATTTGAAGGTTCCAAAGAATGGCTGAAAGACTTCTAGTTTACTTACATTTTTTCTGTTTGGTACATAGTGTAGGCTTTTGCAGGTTACTGGATGCTCACCAGGAATATGTTTTTTTATTATGCTGCTTTGAATTTTTTAAAAAATGTTTGAAACATAGTAGAAAATATTTTTTTTGAGTGGAAAAAACTCTTAAACATGCAAAAAATATACTAAATCCTCCATTGTTATTTATTGTCTGCCAATTGACTGCAGATACAGATCTAGCGTGTTTTTAAAAATGTTTAAAATTTCTAAACCTAGTATCTTACTAGTCCTACAAGAAATATAATTGTAGGACATACTTCTTTTTGTTTCTGATTTAGGAGCAATCTAGTTTGGTAGCAATGGCAGCAATTACTCCTTAGTTTAATTTGAAATTTGAGATTTCTATTTTTCCTGTAGTTCATTTAGTTTTTCCAGGATTCAGAATAGTGGATACTGAAATCTCGCTGTCATTCAGGTAAGCACCCTACCAGCCCTGCCTGTAATACTGTGGTGTGGCTGGAAATGAGTACTTTTAGGCCTAAGAGTCTCACCTTTCAAATGTTTTGATTATTAACTGGGGTTTTTTATGACGTTTGAAAGGATCAAGTCACATGGTCATATCTTCTCAGCAGTCCTTTTTTTTTTGGATTTTCATAGATTTTCATAACAAAATCCTGAACTTTGGAACACTAGAATTACGATGTTTTGTTTATTTGCTGCAAGTGTTTAATCCATAGCAAAATGAACTTTTTAAAAAGTTTTTTATTTTTTTTCATGTATTATATAAGGCGCTGATCCTGTGTTTTAATTTATACTGAAACTGTTGTGACCACTAGTAACCATTAAAATGCCATTGATTTCAGCAGGGCCCATGAAAATAGTATTCTTTAGTCAGTTCTCAGTGTGATCTGTCCATGAATTTGCAAGGTGAATTTGAGGACTTCTGATTAAAAAAGAAATCAAATGAAACTAGTATGTTTTTTCCAGAAAACTTTGTCATTCCAAATAAACATAAGCCAGTTACTACTAATATTTTTAAGAGTCTTTCTGGTATGAAAAAGGTTTGCTTATGTGTCTCTCTTATTTACAGTTTAGTTCTCTTGTCATTTCTCTGCAGTTGTTCAGGAGATGAGGTGTCATATAATGCCCTCAGCTGCTTGAAAAAAGAGCAGAAATTGGATGACAAATATATAACCTGGCATTTTGAAATGTGCCTCTGGAGTTATTGGAGTCCTATTAATATCTCTTCCTATTTGTTTTGCATTTTTCTACTGCATTTCTGCAAGGTCTGATATGCTACTGAAAGAAATGTTTACTAATGCTTATTTTGTTTTACTTTTACTCAGGTGGATAATCTGACATAGACATAGGTATGACCACAGTCACAAAATAGTGTCTGAGACATAAGAAGCACTTGTTAGACTTTTACCACTTCCAAGTTACCTACTCCTTTTATTAAGGAAAATTATATTACTTATTTTACTAAAAATCCCTTAAATATATACCTACTTTGTTTTTATAATTTGCTTATGTATGTTTATGCTTTTACAGCCCAAAGAGGTCATATATTTATTTTAAATGTGAGGGAGCAATTAAATTTTTTGCATATGTTATTAGAAAATCTTCTGAAATCAAACCTTTTGAAAGCACAAGTCTCTTTGTTTTCTCTTTACTTAAACTTTTGTCATCCACTGGTCTTTTCTTACTGTAGTTGTCTGAGCACTTTACTGGTCTTGACAACTTTGCACTCACCTTTCAGCTCATACTTTCTCCCTGTGTTTATTTTCTCTGTGACAATAAAAGTCACTCCTTTGTTGTAGTGTGTAGAAATATTTGAAGTTTGTTGTGAAATATTGTACAACAGAGGTGATCTATCTTGTTTAAGATATAATTCATGGTAACAATGTAATGGATCTTCATTACTCTGAAAGACTTTTGTAATTGCTGTAAAGGTATCATTTAGCCCTTGCCATGACGTGGTTTGGGCCATGGCATAGGGATGTCTAATGAGGCCTTTAAAAGAATATACAGAATTTCCATAGAAAAGAATGAAAATGAAGTGCCTGGAAATTCATCGCCCCTGAACAGTTACTGTATTTTTATGTGATTTATGTATTTTAAAACATAAATATGCAACCAGATATATTATTTCAGAGTTGAGAATTGAATGTTATGGTCAGGAAAGCTGATGGAATAGCAGTTACTAGAACTGGGCCATCTGCCTGCCCAATACTTCCTCTGTACTTAGAGCAAGTTATAGTGGTGCTTCTTGTTATATGGAATAAAAGAGTTTTGCTTACGGACTGTTACTGCAGTCATTATACTGTTTTGAAATTTGAGTACATATAGGGCTGTGGGAAACAATTTGTACAAATGCAAAGGAATAAGATTGTTACAAGGGCGCAGTTACTGTCTGTCTCTGGGGTGAGAGAAGAGGAAGGTGAATATGTTTAAGTGGTTTGCTCCAAGCTTTAAGATTATAGTAGGGGGAAAAACAAGGTGCAATCAAAACTGAGAGTGAGGGAATATTTGTAATGATTTTGAGATCTGAAATAGAATTTAAGAAATATCCAGATCCTATTTCACTCATTTCACACCCCTTTTATTTATTAATTGAAAAAAATACTGTAATGATTGGTTTTAATATTTTTACACTGATTAATTGCATTTGACTCATCTTGTTATGGTATTTTGTAGCACTTAGGGTGATATACTAAAATTATATAGATTAGGCAATAAACACTATGGGAAGTTTTAGAAGACATCATGCTCGCTATGCCTCTGCAAATACAGAAATGCCTGAAATAATCAATCACAGACTACTGACTGAGTATTCCCAGAGGGAAAATGGTTTCTGAGACAAGTAGCAAGTCTTTGTGGTAAAAGAGAACATATTTTTAAAAGAAAATCTATATGTTCATTTCTGCTTCTGTCAGTTGTGATCAAGTAAATTATTTTAGTTCTTTGAGCTGTCTCAGAACTGAAGCTTAATGCATCAATTCTGAAATAAGAATATGCATTCAATCTTGTATAGTAATGCATGTTTCTCAGATCTATAATCTTATAGTGAATTTTGTGGGAAAATGTGTGCATACACTGTTACTATTTTAGTGGCAAGCTGTAGATTATTGTGAGTATAGTTTCTGTACTGATGTTCATCGTGTTTGTCTAGTGCATTTCTTTTGACGTGCCAATGATTTGTCTTTCAAGAGGTTGTTGAAGCAGAAGGTTCTTTAGTGAAAACATTTTTATTATAAAACTTGATATGTATATTCTCTGCATAGTTTGAATTAACACATTTCACGTGCGGATTTTGGGTTCTCTTGAAAACATTTCACTGGAGTGTTTTCAGCACTATGTTGCTAGTAAAATATATCTCTGGGCACATGGACAAGGACTTACTGTAATTTAAAGCACTTTTTTTTTTTAAACTTGTGAATCTAAAAAGAGTAAATAAAGTATTTACAGACAAATTGTCACTTAATGGAAGCTGAAAATCTCTCTCCCAGTCTGGAAGTATTTTACAAGTCCTGGTTCTCATCTTTCTACTTGGTTAAGATTGCGTCAATGTTTTGTTCCTTTTCTTTTACTTTTGACCAGCATGTTAAATGTTGCAAACATTTCTAAAGTTTCTGTATTTCTAAAATTTCATAGTTGTAATATTCGGTAAAGAGAATCTACAAGATTACTGACACAGCAGAAAAGCCTGATGTGAATCTGATATTGTATTGATATGAATTTGTTGTGAGTGGATAGTGTATCTTTGATATGTATTGAACAGAAATAAAAAATGCATTTCTTTTAATACCCAACATGGCTGTGACAGAGATGCATTTGCTTACATAAATATGTAAAAAATGTGTGTGTCTATTTATATATGTGCACATAACTGAAGTTATTATTTTTAAAGTGCTGTATGAGCATAAGAAAATGACAAGCTGGATTCTGCTACTTTTAAGTAAGCAATGGTTTTAATTCCCTGTGATGTTTACAGAAGACCTTTTTCCTTATTAATGCTTTCATGAACAATAAACATGTGCCCAAAAATTTTGCAGTAATGGAATCACGGGGTTTTTTAATAATAGGAGTTTAGAAAGTTAATTTTTATTTTTCTATTACTATATGTGTGTAGAATTTAATTAAACTAAAAACAACAGGCTTATCACAATGTTTTTAAACAGAAAATACTCCTGAAGTTTTTAGTCCTATTTTTATTATTATTTATTAGGCTGCTGAGTTCACTACTGCATAGTGTTGCACGTATCTTTTGAGTCCTGAGGTACAAGTATATGTTGACAAAGTAAAACTGAAGTTTAGAGTTCATACAGAAGTTTAAGAAGGATGGATGCACAAGTAATTAGCCTTAGCAGAAGAATGGTTTACAGCTGATTTGGTTTACAACAGGGTTAAAGAAGTATTTGTTGCATTCTGATAGTATATTGTGCTGTTCAGGTATCAAACATCTTGAAGGTAAGTGTTGCCATTTTATTTATCACATCAATGTGAAATTATGTCCTTGATGTTTGAAAAATGTGTTGTGTTATTCCAGCAAACTAACTACACTGGTATGAAATTAAATATCATTGACACACATAGTATTGTGTATTTCTGCACACAAGTCTGAAGTATTTTAAAATGTAGACTATTTTATTAATTTCATATTTCTCCGGTGTATCACATTGTAAGTGACTCTGTCCTGTAGCTACAGTATTTTGCTCCGTAATGCAAAATATTTCCTGAAAATTTTCTGACTCAGGAAATGCCAAAGGTAATCAACACAAGGTTTATTTGAAATTTGAACTTATACACGTACCTGTAATTGACACTTTAATGGGAGACTTTGAGAAACTTTTGCATTTTAGTAGATAAAAATATCTCCTAGGGTATTTCATGTCACTTGATGTGAATTTGGTAGAAAGAAGAAAGACATAACTATGAAACAGTATTTATTGCCTCTTATTTATCAAATCCAATCCATTTCTATACAGCATATGGAAAGTATATTCTATGCATTCTTTATGTGAAAGATAAATAAGATAAACTAGACTACCTTTATGTTGCTTCTCCATCTGGGCTGTGTAGACAGAAGAAACAGTGAAACAACAAAAAGCAGCTATAGCTTTCATTCTAAACTTCAGTTTAGTCACATATTTAAAAATACTCTGTAAATAATGGAATATTCAGAAATTTAGGGCAATAAAAATTTGAAAAATTAATTCCCTGACCCAATTGACTGATAGATTTGGAGTAAAAATATCTCTCACCTATCATAATTGTTTCAGTGATTTTTGAATAGAAAGGTAGTCTGTTAAGCTGGAGTCAAGAAAGAAATTACATGTGCTATCATACCGCGTGATGACCTTATGGAAAGTGGAGAGAATTCTGTATGTTCCATTATTGCTGCTATTCAGAGCTGGTGTAGCACATTGAAAATTGGGGAAGTTCTGTAAAATGAATTTTGATCTTAGAATATAGTATGCAAATATATCCCCCCACAGTTTTTTTTCCCTATTTCTTTATGAAAAAATAAATGCCCTTGAATGGATAAAGAAAATCTATTGCAGTTTTAAGCAGTTCCCATATCTATGCTTGTCAGTGTTCATTCATTGATCCAGAATGGCTCACTTTTTGATCCTAGTAGTTAAGTAATGTGGATAGTCAAAAGTAATCAGAGTATTCAAGTTCATTTCCAACAGTCTGTTATCTAAAAATATAGGTATAAATCAACTGAACTTTTCAAAATTAGAGAACTTTGGAAGTGATTAAATGAAACTGCTTTCAACATAGATTATAATATAGCAAAAGTGTACATTGGCTGACTAAAATCCATGTTGGAGAAAAATACATCTCTTATTAGGTAATGTTGATTTCTGCTATTCAGAGCTTATTTACCGCTTTTAGGTAAACAGTGTTGTCTTTAAATTTGATCTCTACTTATAAGACATTTTTATTTAGTTAGATTCTTTTAAAAAACCTTGAAGAGGTTTGTTGCTAGCTCTTATAAATGCAACACAATAACAGGTAGTTTTTTGGGGTTTTTTTCCTTTATTTCGGTTTTGGCTTGATTTTGATTTTTTTAATATTGAAATGAGCACTATCCATCTGAGAGCAGGACCTGAACTTCCGAGTTGGTTTTGTAACTTGAAGTCATTGCTATGGAAACGCAGCATGATCTCTCAAGACTAATTTCTCAAACTGCAGTGTGATTCAACAAATAAAGAACAAACCCTAACTCCAGTTGGTTTTTTTAGAATACTAGTGAAAAATTAGGCTGTCATTTTGTTGTGATTTTCACAGACGTTTCTTGGAAAATTCTCATATACTGTGGTAGAAAATACTTCTATCATAAAGCTAAGATTGCTTGTTAAGATCAGATAGCCAGTTGAAGGTTTGATGAAGTATGAATTTAAATCTATATATTTCAATAAAACAATATTTCATAATATTGTCACTAATCAAAATAATGTAGCAACAGTGAATACCTATTTTTGAAAGGGAAATACGCTCGCTCTAAGGAGGGGAATAACTTCAGAAAGCAATGTTAATGAATGAAAAACAATACTAAAATTTTTTTAGGGGAGAAAAAAGGAGCCAGCCATTTACTTTGTGAGAAGCCCAGTAGTCCTTATATTGTCTCTTCTATATGGTTCTTGGTGAGTACACAAATTTTATTCAGCTGAATGAAGGATCTGCTTTCAAAAAGTACATCTGCTTTGCTATTTAGGTCCAGCCTTTGGCTGACCTACTTCCTGGTCTACTGTTATTGCTTGGAATTTATTATATCTATTTGTACTTTTTTTTTTTTTTTACATGAAAACGTTTTTGCACAAAGCAAAAATTTAAAATTCTCTTGGAGTAATATGACATTGAAAAAGATAAACTGTATAGAAGTCAGGAAAGTAGTTAAGAGATGTCAAAAATATAAAATGTCTGGAGGCAATATAACCAGATTATTACTCTTATCAGAAAAGATTTTTAAGAGGACTGGAAGAGTTTCTTGTAGTTAAAAAACAGAATAAAGAAAAGTTTTAGAAATAAAAGGCATCTTTCAAAGACATATTCTGGTCAAATGATCAGACCAGAAATGAACTAAGTTCTGGCAATAACTCTTAAGACAGGTTAAAAAAAATCCCTAAACCTAAAAAAAAATAAGTAATTAAACTTGCCCCACCTTTACCCCTCCCCCCCACCCCCAAGGATGAAACCCATATAAGCAAACCATGGTAAGCATGACATAATACAATATTAAGGGGGGGGGGGGAAAGCAACCAAACAACAAATTAGACCTATACACTAGAGTCATCATCAATGCATATTTCTAAAACCTGTCACAAGCAGACAGAAAGCTGCTTGTTCTAGTGTTCAAGTATTTTTGGCAGATAACAGAGAAGCAAAAGGATCTTTCAAAGAGGTTAAGACTGTAGCAGAGAAGTTTAAATGGTTCTGCATCTGTGTTATGGAAGAGCTTAGAGAGCGTTCCATGCTGGATCCAGTATTTGGTAATTAAGAAATGTCCTACGCTGAAATGTCATACAAGTGATTTTTTGAATGGATCAATAAAATAAACACCAATAAATCACCCAGTCTCAATAGTACCTGGAGATTTTCAAGGAACTCAAGTATTAAATTCTTAATATGTTAAAAATGTGGATACTCTGTTGTTTAAGTTAATGGTAGGCACATGAAGAAATGGGACAAATGTGGTATCAATTTTAAAATTACTTCTAGGAAGGATGCTGGGAACTGTAAATAAGTCTGAAAACAGTGCTTGATAAGAAAAAATAGCAATAATAGACATTTAAGGTAGATGGATTGAGCAAGATCAATATGAATTTTCCAAAGCAAAGTCATGCACCACAAATTCATTGCATTTTTGAAAGTGTAATTAAAAATTTAGTCAAGGACAAGAAAGCTTCCAGCAAGGTACTTGGCCTTCAAAAGATACTAAATTATAATGTAGGTAGAAGGAAGAATTTTCAAAACATTACTTGCCATTAAGTTAACAAAGAGATAATAGAAATATTTAACTTTCACGGCAGCAGGCAGGTCCCAAAGAAATCTGTATTCGTATTTGTGCTGTTCAGAAAGTGATTTTAAAATATGTTTGATTGTGCTAAACAATTTTTGAAAGTAATGAAAATTAAACCCCCAATTTTGTAATAGTGACAAAATGGGTAATAAAATAGCAGCTGGAAAAACAATGTTGACAGGTGCAAATCAGTAAATACGATACATACACCAAGCTGTACTACATTGTATCAGTCTCTTACTGCTTAAAATAGAGATTTGACTGCACTTTGGTTAGTTCCATTAAAAAAAAATAAAAAAAAAATTAAGCTCACATAGTAATCAACAAACATCAGGAAAGAAATTTGAAAGTGTCACTATACCATTGTATAAATTTGCATTGTGCTTCTATCTGGAATATTGGTTATCTGTCAAATTAAAAAAGTTTTGAACCAAGGAAAATGTGCATTAAAAATACTAAGCTTCAAGAAAAATTATTCTTGAGAATGTAATGGTGGACTGAAGTCACTGAATGGCATAAAGAGTATTAATAGAGAACTATTTTCTATTCCTTATACCAGAGGAAGGGCATCTAATACATTTTTAGATAGAATGTTTAGGAAGTTGGGGTGTTTTTTTCACTCATTACAGTAAAATTGTCAAATGTACTGCTTCAAGGTATTTTCAAAATTGAAAGTATAATAGGTGGAAAGTCCCATAGCATTAATCAGACTTCATTAGCAGGGTGGTCCAGATGCAACTTTTGCCTCTGAAACAGCTAATTGTCAGAAAACAACAGAAAGTATTTATGGAAAGAAATATGAGTTTTATTTCATATAATGCTTTGGTATTTTGCAACACATTGGCTGTGTTGATTTATGTGGTTTCATCTGTTTCTGAAATTAAGGATATTCGTACTGAAAGGCAAGAAACTGATTTGGTGGCAACTAATTAATATTTTTGGGGTTTTTTTTCTTTCAGTAAGGTTGAATGTTGATAGCATTAAACTATAGAACATCATAGGAGTAATCATGCATGCTATGCCAAACCAAAACCATTTATTCTTGAAGATATTAAAGGAGTGGTGTGTTGCAGTTTATCTGTCATGAACAGTAAACCCCAGAGGACCTGGAGGTAGACCCCACGTGTTGCAGAAAAATTCAGCCTACCTCTGTCTAACTTCAGCCTCATGCTAGAGATGATCAGTTCGAGTGCAGCAAGTTTTGGAGCTTAGCAAAGAGATTCTGTGGCATTGGGGGCCTTTGAATATAGATTATAGAGGTAAAGAACCAGACAACCAGAGCATTAATCATAGGACTTCCAGGGGATCCAGTATTGAAGACTGTAATTTGATATATAATTTGCTTTCTAACTCCCCCAAATTTCAGTTTAGCAGTGGATTGCTTCAAGTTAATGATTGTTTTTCTGTATGTGCCCATTAATGCTTCTATATTGAATTTCATATGCAACTTTATTTCATAATAAAGTTAAATTTCTTAAAGTCTTTTTGCAGAATTTATGCCATTCTGCAAATTTGCCTGTGACTAATCCTAATTCATGAAAAGAGCAAATAAACTCCTTAATTATTGTGGTCAGAAGTCTTTGGACTGCTCACCGCTAGTTACCACTTGTGACAAAGCTAGATAAGTGATTGTGGAATCACTCCTAGGATATTTTACTGTAAAATAAACCATGGCTTAAACTATCTCCAGCTCCATCTGAGATGAGAAAGTGAATTAAATTAATTCAGTGGGAGTGGAAATATGTTAGGTCTTTATTGGAACACAGCATTACAGGAACAATGTGAGACTATTCATGTAATGTGAAGTAGTAAATTTTTTCTTACAGTGGGATGTTTTCAACCGTATTTCTTACTCATCCAAAAGCTTTTTGTATTAATCTACAAAATGCAATACTATTAACTTTAAGACTATTAACTTTATCAATTTAAGTCTCAGATTTGGAAATAATTTTTTTTATAAAACTCTGAAAATTGGAAACTAATGAAAAATTGACTAGTTATATGAATATCAATACTGTATCTGGCATGCAAAACATGTAAACTAGCTATTTTTATGTAAAACTGATATTTGATGGGGAAAAGTTCTGGTGTCACAAAGGGAAAAAAGCTGAGGTTGCTCATTGCTTAAAACAGTTCCCTTCAATAACGCCTGAAAATGCCCCTCGATACTATCATAACAATTTCTGAAACAGGGGAAGAATTGTTTGCATAGTTATCTATAGCAGAACCATGTTTGTTAAAAATTTAGAAAATAATATTTGCTACAGCTTACTGAAAAGTGTTTTTTCTGTAGTGAAGTAGTTCCTTCTCTGTTTTTGTTCTTTCTCCTTTTTCATTTGAAACTGATTCATGTCTATATTTGTAGTGTTACATACACAGTTGATTCTTCTCAGGCCCAAATGATTTCTTCTGAGTTTAAGTACTTATTTGTTCATTATAGGGATCTATATTGTTTCTTTTATTTGTATCAGGAAGGAGAGAAAGAGTGCACATCCCGTAGATGCATCTTGAATATGTGTAATGCATAGGGTTATAGGGGGGGTTCAAAGGAGTTGTTGATAATTTCTCAAGGGTCAATTCATACTTCTGTCTCTCTGAAAATGTAATGCTTAAACAAATTTTCTCTACAGTAATATACTACTAAATGTGGTACAACCAAATCTGTTTGGTAAACATATAAGTCATGATACTCAAAAAATGTTCTTTTTCCAATTGTGTTTATGGTGTTGTCTGTGTTTTTGGCAAATTATCTGATTCTATGTTCACAGATATTTAGATCTCTTGCAATTTGGAATCTTAAGTATGTTTCTAAGTCTCTATTGATGAAAAAATAATATAAGAATTTTAAATTATAAGACTAATTGAAATACAGGGGGAAAAACCCCAAAAACAAACACCTTAGAGTTAGCTTGCAAATTGATCATAATTGGCATAATTATAAAACCTTTGTCTTCTGCCAGTATTCAGCCTTAGTTAAGAAACTTATGACAAGAAAGTGAACAAACAGAGAGTGCAGGATATAGGAGGTTTTTTTTTTTTTTTCCTTTTTTTCTGCTGGTACTAGAAACCTGCAAATAAGACTGTTATTTGATACAGAATTTGTGTGCTCAACCCTCTGCACTAATTGTTTCTTCAATTAAGATTTCATAAAATGTTAACCTGTAGTAGGTACAGGGCATTAGAATACTAGAGCTTATTTGTGATTTTTGACCTTTGGTTTAGGCCCTAAACAGATTCCCCAAAATCTTTTAAAGTAATAGAAAAGCCAGTATATGGTGGATAACAATACTTTACATCCTGTGTACATAAAAGCATGACAACAGCTGAAAAGCATTTTAAATGAGAACAAAGATAAATTGAGCATTATTTTTTTTAAAAATTTTGTTTCCTTAAATGATACTTTTTAATGTTAGTGCTTTCTAGTGAGTAAAAAGCTAGTGTTGACTAGCTGCACTGCTCATGTGTTTCCATCCATGGTACAATCTGAAATCCTAAAATGTTGGATTTTAAGCCCTTCTTCCATGTATTGAAAGCACATTCAGCATTTGTGCATTTACTGTTACATAGATGTTGTGCTATTTATAAATGTTTCCCATAAGCTCTTCCCCCTTCATCTTTACAGTTGCGTATTTTATTGTACCACAGATGCAGAAAAATAGCTACATAATATCTTTTGCTGTGATTCTTAGAGAAAGGTTTTGTTTTGTTTTGTTTTGTTTTGTTTTGTTTTTGTTTTTGTTTTTTTTTGCATGGGACTCAAGGTACAAGATTCAGTTTCCAGCTGTTTTACAGTAACTTGCTGGCCTCAGGCAATTGCCTTAGTCCCCTGTGTGTAAAACAGCAATAATATTCCGTATCTATTATGATCTAGCTGTCTGATTTACTCACTTGTCAAAAGTATTTTTTTCAAGCCAAGACTGTTGCTTATGACAATTTGTGTGTGGGGCACAAAGGGTACCCTGTCACTGTCACATGCTTATCTAGATGCTACTAAAACAAGTTGTCTTCATAAGCTAAAAATCTCAGAGCTTTTGTCTAGAGATGCCTAATGTTTCTGCTTTGTATGTAGAGCAGTTAAAGCTCAGCTTTAGATGCAGCTGCACAAGAATAAAGGTCATCTAACCCATACTTATTTTTTTCCTAAACTAAGAAAAAAGATGCTATCAGAAGAATTCTTTTATCATCAGATACTATAATTATACCATCTGGGCTGCTGAGAGGGATGACAAGGAAATAGTGCAGTTCCCTTTGACCAGAGAGAAATGGGGGCCCCCAAGGACTGCAGGGAATGATACAAATTGCATGTGTTGATCATGCAATTTCCTGGGAAAAAGGTTGTCTCAGAATCACTTCTTCCAGAGCTGCAGCAACTATTTGAGGTGATTAAAGAACTTCCATTTTTCTTACTTTACTGATTCATGCCCAGCTCCTATAATTCACAGGGCTTACAACATCTATCCTTCTTGCAGTTCTCATTCTTCTCTCATTGTCCCATGCCAACACCCACACTTGCTGCCACCTGCTTACTTCAATATATAAACCAAGGAGTGGTGTGCAGGCATGGAGGGTAACTTCAGCACTGGACTTCAACATGCAACCCAGGTGCTTAGCCACAAGACTAAGTCCTGTGCATTCAGTATGTAGAGTAAGAGGTTGTACTTTGCTGACAGACAAATCCAGTTCCAAGTGCAGGATGAAAAATGACCCTGAACTGCCATTATCTTAAGTATATTTCCAAGTATAGTTTGCTGTTTTGAAATTTCTGGTTAGATATTAATCTGCCAGTAAGTGCAAAGTTCTGAGCATGAGTCCTTCCCACATCCTCAGACAGCATTGAATGCATAAACAAGACTTGCTCAGAAATAGCAAATCAGATAAATACATTACAGACAAGAAATTGCACAGTGACATTCAGAAACTCTGCCAGAGTATCGGTGGGGAGGATCAAAGGGAGCAGGATAAGGTTGGGACGTGAACTGTCAGAAAAGTAAAGAAGAGCAAGTATAGCAAGAAGTACTGCTACAGTCTAGCTGGTGTTCCCTGCATGAAAATAGCAATGGTTGCACAAGTTATTGAGTGCATGCACTCATGCATTCAGAGTTAGCTGGGTTCAGGCAAGGCTTGTGCCATGGAGAGTAAAGAAAAACACATGATAAAAACTGGGAAAAGCTCCTTAGAAGTTTGCAGTTGACAGAGTTTGGAAAGAACACAATTTTATGTGATTGCTTCCATTTCCTTTTATGCCTTTGCTCAAATTGCTAAATGGATGACTCACTGGGTTGCTTGTCACTGTCAGAACTATTGCACAAGAACAGGAGCAGTTTGTATGAAGCGGTGAGCCTGTATTGCATTTCCAAGTAGGTTTCTTCTGCACCGGTTATGATGAACTGAATGACTTGGTTGCTGGGTACTGTCTACGGGATGTTGCTCTCTTTCTACATACTGTAAGAAGACATTCATTTGTCTTGGTATGTGGTAACCATAGTCGATATCCTCATTGAGCTCTTGAATGAATGAATTTTTAAGATGTAAATAGAGTAGCTTTATGAACACATAGATGCTTATTCACATCGACTTTCTATTTAGATACACTAATTTAATTCTTTGCATCCCTTACAGCCCATTATTCACATTCTAATAGCCAAGTGTTTCAGTTTACTCTCTCTTGTTTTAAATGTGTTTAAATAATTTTGTTGGGTTTACAAGCTCTGCTGGTTTTGTTACTGAGCCCAGATGAAGCTTAGTCTGAAATGGTAGCTAATTTTCTAACTAAAGTGTGGAAGTTACTGCCTACATGTTACTGTTTATCATTATTAGTAATCCTGATATTTTAGGACTGTAGTTCTTGAGGATAAAGAGTGAAATATCTGCAGCTTTCTGTTCCAGGGACGTTAATAGGTTTATCACCTCCTAGTCTCACAGAGAAGAGAACTGCATACTGCAGCTTATCCTGTCCTGGTTGGTAAGTCTACTGCACATGCACAGAGAAGATGTGGCTTTGTAACAATAGATACCAGTCTTAGTGGCCCATTCATGAGGCAGTGAACTTGTATGCAAACAATAAATTGGTTACCTGTTAGAAGCATTGGGCTAATAGCTGTTCAGTGGAGGGCTGAGCCATTGCACGTGCCCCACATGGCTGGCATGCAGGGGAACAGCAAGACTTTGGCAGCAGCAAGCAACCAAACACAAATTTAGCAACTCCAGAGCTCCCAGGACATGCCAATTCTGTGGTAGTCCAAGGGTGCAAGAGAAGAAAGGCCTGAGACCCCTCCAAAAGGGAAGATAGGAGCTAGGTGCTCTTATGTCCTCTTCCAGAACAGTTCCTTCAAAGTGCCCTTAGATGAAATGGGGGCAGCACCACCAATAGCTGCATAACTGATTAAGGCCAGGAAGGTACAGAAAGTGAAGAGAAACCAATGCAAACTGTAAGGCAGCAGTGCTTGAGAACAAATACTCATAACCAGCATTTCTATGTTGATTGCAGTAACATTTTTATTTGTTAATTCATTTCTGCAGGCAATCAGTTAATGTCTCAAACTAGTCTGTACAAGTCTCATCAATCTATTCAGCACTTAACCAGAGCAATTTAATATAATGTATCTGTGTTGTCGAGTGTCAGCAGTATTTATTACAAAATTATGTTGTACCTAGAACATTTTATGTAATGTTTTGCTAATATTCCATTAATATATTATATTTTTGTCTCATGGTTTAGAACATGTTGGATAAATGTTCCCTTTTTCCTATTAATTTTTCTAACCATAATTTAAAAAAAAAACCATGGCTGGTTTATAACTTTTCATACAAATAAACAGGAATATCCATGGTATAAATTAGAAAAGCTATTTAGGAGTTCAGACAACACTTGGACCATTAAAAATGTTTGGGCAGCATAGTTAATATAATTCCACCTGCAAAAAAGAAATGTTTAAAAGGATCTGTATTTTTTTTTTACGTAACAGAATGCAGAAAAGGGGATATATTTAGTTTAGCTGAACCTTGCAAATTAGTGTGTCATTGCATATGATTAAAACTTGAAAATTAGCAAAAAGGCAAATAAACATTCAAAACACAAGTATAACCTATTACAAAAAACCCCTGTATTTACTTCTGTTTAAGTGCATCGTAAACAATATTGGGTTGTCTAGGACAGTCAAAACAAAAATGCTGCACAGATACTGTTGCACACCTATTCCAGTGTCTCTTTAAGTAGTGTGGTTGATTTAGAGGGTGGGGAGTTGGATGAAGTGTGGTGTTTCACTGTAGTGCAACTTTTGTGTAATGCATGTACTTAGTACATTGTATCTCATACCTGTGCTTTGAAACTTCTCATTACTTGGCTATATCCTGTTTCTGAATGTTGAGGTATTTCCTGAACTTTCATCTCCTTTCAACTAGGGTCCTCAAAATACTAGACAAAGAGAAGAAATACATAATAATAAATAAACCACAACATATACATGTATTTATGTGTTTGGTGCCACATCCTTCTGGTTTTTTACATGCTTTTGAGAAAACAGAACTATTTGCAGTTATTTGGCCTTTCTACCAAGCAAAGTAGTTACGATATCACTTTGCTAGGAGGAGCTATTTGGTATAGTACATGAAGAATTAGCCTGATGATTTAGTCAAGTACCCTGTTTCTGACGCTGTCACCAGACTTTACCGTGGCTTCTGGAAAGCCATGTTTGTGCCTCTGGCATTTGAGACTAGTAATACTGATTCTTCTTTGTACAGCACTGTGAGATCTACAGATGACCAATGCTTTGCAAAAGGGTTCCTTTGTTTTCACGATTGTGTCTTATTAGGAAATCCTATCTTTTATGTTCCAGCTCAGCTGATAAATAGTGAAAGAATATTCACATAATTTTCTTTTTAAATGTATAAAAGTAGTGTTATGAAGAAACTAAAAAATGTTGTTGCTTAGATGCTTTGAATCGTTACTAGTGAAAGAAGACAGCTTTAGGAGAAGGTTTAGAACAAAGTAGATTCCCATTCTGAATATATTACATTTTCCTGGGCCAAAAAGGACTTGGCTGAAGTTGAGGAGTAGAGATATGAGTGGAA
>JAWWMP010000116.1:75830190-75864604 GCA_035047865.1 Dendrocincla tyrannina | reverse complement strand
TCCCATTCTGAATATATTACATTTTCCTGGGCCAAAAAGGACTTGGCTGAAGTTGAGGAGTAGAGATATGAGTGGAATAAAGAGCATGAAATCAAAGGAAAGTACACACAGAAAATATGAACAATAGAAAATAAGCCACAAAATAGGCTTTGATTTTAAGCTAAGTACTAAGCTTTTGTCATGGGAGAGTGGAATGCTTAGACAAAATTATTAAAAAGCCTTGCCACTGAGTCATGAGGTGCAGAAATTACTCCCTTGCTTTCTGAACTTTTTCTCAGAGAAGGGTTTAGGTGCAGCCGAATCCAATCTTAGCCTCAAATTGTGTCAACAGTTTAAATTTAAGGAGTTACAGAGGTATGATTAAATCACTTTGTCCTGCAAGTTTTTAATAATAGCAAAACAGATATATTCTTATAAAATGAATTATTTATTATGACAAATGAACAGTCAAGTGAACAAGCAAAATACTTAATCAGAATTATTTACTACACAGTGTAAAAGCTAAAAATCTACTGGTATAGTATATTACAGCATAAAGTAGTATAGTGCATTGTATCAAAGCAAAATATTAAAGCGATGTTATCAAAGCTAGCAAAAGAAACAATCATTAAGTAGAGATTGATATAACTCATTACATGAGATAGCGGGCAGGTCTCTTTCTTTTAACCCCTGGGGAGTAACCATGAAGAGGTGTCCCTGCTTCACGGGAGAAGCTCCACACTTCAAGGGAGCATGTGGAAAAGTCTGCCATATGAAAGTTGCACTGGGCTTTTATAGTTATAAAGTGATGGACTGGTAGTCACAGATGTACAGGCTAGCAGACTAGCTTCTCTGTCAAATCTGCCTTCAAAAAGGAGGGTGTGTATTCAAAATCTGATGAATTGGGCTGGTTTTAGCATAATTCAACACCAAGACAGCACTCTGGTGCCAGCAGTTGAGCTCACATCATAGTTTGCATGATGATTTCCACTGGATGCATTCTGATAGGATTCTAGGTCTTGTCAGGGTAGACTATCCTGCCACACCTTCTCCTTCCTAATCTGATGGCTCATTTTTGCAAGTCTTTTTAATGTTATTTGAAATTGTTAATTTAATTAGTAATAGCTTGAGGTTGCCTTTTCAGTATTTAGTAGTAATCCTATCCTGCTCCAGTAAACTGTGAGACTTTTGGCCTCAGAGATTAACCTGAATAATATTATTTAATAAATAGGGAACTCCCTCAGGCTATCATTATATTATTTATGTATCTTCAGACTCCACTAATAACTGCCCTGTTTTACCTTGTGAAAGGGATAAAAACATAGTTTCCTGAGACCTTTCTATGCAGATCACTTTCTGTTGAGTCAGAGGTAGAAAGAAATTTCTGGGAGAATCTTATGCTGCAGCCTCCCAGTACCTTAAGCAAGCTTACAAGAAGGCTGGAGGGGGACTTTTCGCAAGGGTGTGTAGTGGTAGAACAGGGGGAATGGAAGGAGGGTAGATTTAGATTAGGTATTAGGAAAAAATCTATACTAAAAGAGTGGTGAGGCACTGGAATAGTTTGCCCAAAGAGTTTGTGGATTCACCATACCTGGAGGTGTTCAAGACCAGACTGGTCTGGGGCTCTGGGGAAGGCCATTCTTTCTATAATTAAGAAAATGCTCATAGCTTAGTTAATATCAGCTACAGATCTGTTCATCTCATGTGTGATCTTTCTGACAGAAGTGAATGTCAAGACAAGGTATCTCATTTTCTCATGTATTGTAATGGATTGCATTTGCTTCTCTCACACCTTTGAAAGATACATATCTATGATAGAAACTTCATAATGGGCTTGCTTCGTTTGTATTCAATTCACACCCACAGTAATCTTTTAGGACATAGTACTGCAAGGTGCTGAGCATACCCAGGGAGTTACTGAGCAATGTCAGTTCTCATAGAAACCAGTGAAGTTAAGGGCAATTTGCTACCCAAGGAGACCTTTAGTACTTCAGAGTTAGTTAATCCATTTGTCTTGTAAAATAAATGGATACGACTGGTGAGGAAAGCATCTTACCTGTGGCTCCCCTGAGGTGTATCTCTGCTGCAATCACAGGTTGTCAGGCTGGCTGCTTTGGCGCAAAGCTCTGCATGGGCTACAAAACCTGTCTTAGAACAGCACCTGCCAGCAGAGATGACATGTTGGGCACGTGACAGAGTTTTCAGAAAACATCTGCCAAAACCAATTACTGGTAGAAGATAGTTTCTGAGTCTGACAAAGTACAGTCATGAGCTGAACCTGAGTGTGCAGTGTTCTTGGGCATGTTGGAACTTGGACAACTCTAAGAGCTTGCAAAGTAAAAAATCTTCAGTATTGGACCAGGACAATTTCTTAGGTATTACATCTTAAGATGCTCCATATGCACTGTAATTTCCCAATCTGCTGACCCCTTTTCCAAAGTAGGCAGCCAAGCCTGGATTCATAATTCTTCATCATAGGCACTTCACTAGGCCTTGTTTTCCTGCACCCTCTCTACAGACAATAGAGAAATACGGAAATCTCTCATTTCCAAATTGCCAGTGAAGGCTTTGCTGCTTAAGTAAAACAAACTATAGAAAGTGTTTCTAGGTGCTGCTGCTGATAACCTATGCTATTGATGTCTTAGGATGGACCTGGCACAGTTTTGGTGAATGCTGATTGCTGCCTCCTGGTCCCTACCCCTTCTATGTCTTCAACAGCTTCTGTGAATAGTTTGGGCATGAACACAATCAATAGATAATTTCCAAATGGAAATTTGGGTGCACCCCTTTTGAGGAGGGTGAGAATGTTTAGCAGTGTGACTGCAGGCCATTTACTGTCAGCCAACAGCAGCAGACAAAGACTGCAAGTATATTTTACTTGCTGTTGGAGACAGCTTTCTATTCTAACACAAAGCACCAGTGGAATAAGGGACACTAGCTGTTACTTAAGCAAGTTATAGTTCCAGCATTCATATAGGAAGAAAGATTCTTAGTGTCTAGTGTGTTCTGAGCATTTGGTTTTCAAACAGGTTCTCGTCTTTCCTTGGAAGCTCTTCTAATTGTCAGACTATTGGCATAGATTGGATTGAGAGTAAAGCTATTTGTCAATTAATTTAAAACTAAGTCATATGAATTTAAGCAATGAGGATAGTGACTAGTGGTGTTCTGTGCTTGAGTCCTGTGTTTGAATAGAGGTTACATTTGGATGGCCTAGAGACCTTCTCTAAGCAAGTAGGTCTTCATTTCTCAAGCCAGAGAATCCGTTTTTACTGGAAAGTAACAGGTTGAACTCAGACTGCGAGCCAAAACCCCTTTGAAAATGTACTGATCACTGAATTTCATGGCCAAATGTGGCCAAAAATCCTTTCAGTTTCAGGTGCTGTTCAAGGGACCCTGACCTCCTGAATCGTGATTAGGTGGAGGCAGCGGATGGCACGACCAAGTCAAGCACCCTGTGTTCAGCATTTCCCAAGCTCATCTGCAATAGTGCAGAATTTTTTGACTTAAACCTTTGTTTCTGAGAGTAACCCTTATCTTTGAAAGAAATCTAATTTATCTCCAGAGACTACTAATAAATTTGTTTTTATTCAGATAGCATTTTGAATCCTGCTATGCTCTTTTACGTCAAAGAAGGTTAACCTATGTATAACCTCATTAATTTTGTTAGTTTTAAGTGTATGCCTTGCCTTATTCTTGGCTTTGGGAAAAGCTGAGCAACATTTGCAGAATCATGTTTAATGAAGTTTTGGCATTTAAGGGTATTGCAGATGCAAATATCATGGTATGAAAGTAATATTTATGTGTTATAGGAGGTGAATCCTGAAATATATTTAAATATAATAATATGACACTTAGGCCTTTCCTTGAAGTTTACCAATACCTGCCAAATGTCAGAGTAGAGAATAAAAAAGGTAAGGAGAAAGGAATGAAAGGGAAAAAGAGAAAAGAGAAAGACAACTGTAGTGTGTAGGAATGTAGTTTTAACATTTGATGAAAATGGTCTACTTTTGCCCCTAAAGTATAGAACCTAGTCTTTTTGTTTGGGTACTGTTGGCTTTTATTTTGTAGGAAATCTTTTCTTGTACACAGCAGAAGTGCAGAACAAATGTAGGGAAAGGCAAATGAATTCCTGTGATTACCATATCCAGCCTGTCCTAGGTGCTAAAGGTACATGTGCAGCTTCCTCATAATATAAGAAGTGTTTGTAATTACAATATAATGTATAATTGTAAGAGTATAATAATATAATATGACAATACTACAACATAAGTACACAGGAGCTTCTTTTTATACCCAGGAATTAGCAGGTGATATATAGAGCATAAAGGAGCATAAAGGTTTGAACTCACCAGAAATTTTAAGCTGGTTCCTGAGTTATTTCATTTTTTTTTTTATTTTATTCTTGCAATAGCATTTGTAATACCATTGTATTCTGCTTCAAAGTCAGGCTAGTGCTGCTGTATATAAGCCCATTCCTTTCACCATTTTTGAATATGGGGTCAGCCAATTTTGTTGGGGGAAAGGCTCTGAGGAAGGATAAGCAGGAGTGGTCTGATGACCTTTTCTATACATTCATACATTCTCTAGAGCATGTCACTTTTTATTTGTCCCCGTCACACTCCTCAAAACACTCCTCTTGTTTTCCCACTGTAGTATGAGAGAATGCCAATGCCAGGACTACTGGCCATGATCATTTGTCCAGTAATGGAAATTCATGGTTTGCATGTCTTCTTGAATACTTAGAGGACTTAGGATGATTTGGCAGTTTACAGCTCCCTGTTGTGATTTACTTTTATGTTCACTGACAAGTGTGTGTGTGCGTGCATATGTCTGTTCATGATGGTAGGACAGCTAATTGATCACTGTTTGGGAGTGACTGCTAAGGCTAAGCTTGCGCAGCCATCCTAGCTAAAGATAACATGTCATTCTCCTCATACTGCCTGCATGACTCAAATACATTTTCAAAGTGTCAGTCTTGGTTTCCATCTGTCTCTCTGCCCTTCCTACTCTCTGACGCATGTAGCTGACACCATGAAATGGATTTTTCTTGCATTTGAATTTCACTCATCTCCTAAATCCTGCTTGCCTGGAGGCAGAATGACAATGTGAATTCCTTCATTTTCCACTTGTCTCTTAGATGTAGTGCTCAGGACAACACTATATGTTGGTACTTAAGCGTGACCAGAAGTACTCCCCACTATGGCCAGCTCTTCTCTTCATCTTATTTTCCTTTAATATCTTCATAAAAACTTCACTCCTGTTTCCTGTGCCCATTCAGTCCTTCCTGCTTTGTGTTCTCAGCCAGTGCTCAGATTATCTTGCTTATTGAGAGCATAGAAGGAGGCCATGTCACAGAGCTGTTGCCAGCCGAGTGAGCTATTTTGATTGAGAATATGAAAAGCTCACCCCACCAAACTGACATCATGCTGTTTCCGCAGCTCCTGTGAACTTCTGATTATTTGTTTTCTTAGTTTCTGTCTAAATTTATGGCATAAAAGGACAGAAGAGCTTTTGCTGGCTTTAGGTCACTGCTGGGGATGGAGCCTCATTTCTTCTTATGTAATTTTGGTTGCAGGATCTTCACCCCTGAAGCTCTGTCATGTAGACAAAGGTTTTGAATAAGATTCAGAAACAAGACATATGCTTTTCATCAAAGATAATCACCAGATTCAAAATTGCACCTTGAACTCGTTTCTCCTTCCTCCACTCAAATGGCAGATGCTTAGTCAATAAAAACATTTTGTTTCATTTTTGAACTCCCAACTCTCTCTAGTGTATAGAGTTCCCTCTTTTATATGTGACCAGACTACAGTAATCTTGGAATAGCTAAGTAGTTCTGTGCCTACTTGAGTTGGTGACCAACAAGGATCTACCAGAAGGAGAGATCTTTTCAGAGCATCCCTGAGACATAGCAGAGGGATTGTCTTGCTGTAAAAATATTGTTATGATGACTGCCTTCTTTTGAGGATAAGACTAGAATGAAAGTTGCCCTCCATTTCAGAAAAGAACCTGCTAAACATTTGCCAAGGAAGTGGGAGAACCAGCTCTGCTGAGGATGCCCTGTAACCTGCATCTTTCTAGAATGACTTTCTTAGTACAGTGCTAAGTTATTTAAATTAAGGAAGGGCACTTTCAACCTTCCCTCTTAATGCTATATCATAGTGCATAAAAGGCATAAAGGTTCATCAACTAAATAGAGGGAGCGGACAAACATTCAGAAGGGAGCAGGATAGCCATTTTTTGGTCCTTGCTTCAATAGCTGGTTATTTTGTCAAATGCATCATGGAAGGTAAATGTTACAGACCATCTGATCAAGCAACAGAAGTGGGTGATGCCTTTGATCCAGGGATTGAACTTTAAAGTTAAGTTAACATGAAGTCAATTAAAAGTCAGAGGCCTATTGAGTCATGCGAGGTGCAAAACAGGGTTGTGAGGAAGGTAATTTTGTCCTTTGGTACCAATCTTCACCCAAACACAGCTAAATGGATTGATTTGTGGGGGGTGTTTTTTGGTTTTGGGTTTTTTTGTTGTTGGTTGGTTTGTTTGTTTGTTTGAACTTCTTTTCTTCTCCTGCTGCAGCCAAGGAAGATACATGGAGCAGCTGGATTATTTTAGAAGTACGTTTTCAATAACATAAAGTGCATTTTTTCTGTGACTATTTTGGTGCTTTGGGGATTACCATTGCTACCTTTATGCTGAGCCACAGTTCATTCTTAGACCTTCAAGCTGTCTGGTACTTCAGGGCCTGTGTTGCAGGTATTAATTTTAACTGAGCCCTTCCTCTAATTATAGCACAGCTACACAGCAGTTCTCTGAACTCTGTATTAAACTTTGTGTAAAATCCTTATTGTCTCTGTAGGAACATAGCTACCAGGAATCTCGGGACAACCACGTCAGACCTTTGAACATTTCAAAAATTGAAAACCAGTGTCCTCTGAGGAGTATGCATAAAATCTTACCCTTGGATTCAGCTGATGTTACCATGTCAGCATGAATTACTTGAGGGAGGAGGGAACAGCACTGCTATTCTATTTCAAAACATTCTCCTTTGCATTAGTTTAGTTTATGCAGCATAGTTTCATTTCAATCTATGCAGTGTTATGCTGTTGGCATGTTGCTTTCACTATTCACTTAAAATAGAGAATATAAAACAGGGAATGTAAACTGCAGTGAGGGGGACAGATGGAATTTTTCCTCTTACGTAAAAAGTACAAAGTAATGAATATGTATGCAATCACTTTTTTTACTGCATGGCATACAATGAATAGGTCTTTGTGCCTCTGTCATAGCCCCCCAAAGTGCTACAACCTCACAGAAATTCTTATATAAATCAAGTGAGGCAGAAGAATCTAATGTCTTCTCATTAGCAAATGGGAAAGATGTCTCTTCTTGCAGGGAGTAGCAATAAAAATTCCATAGATATTTAATTAAAAATATTAAAGGTGTATCTTTGTAGTCTAAAAAGAAAAAGAATGCCATAGTAAAAGCAAGTAGCCTAGGAGGGAAACACAGTGCGCTTTAAACAAGTGCTCTTTTCTACCCTCTGTCAGTCCTTCTGCAGTAGTCATCATCAAAATAGCTGAAGGGCTTGTGTTAAGCTTGTGCCTGCATCTCCTTATAGCTGTTTTCTGTGTTAGTTTACAAAACCTGTGAAAGAAAATGTAATTACACAAACTAAGGATTCACATTCTGCAATATTTTCCCAGGAAATTAGGGTCTGATTTTGTAAAGAGCTGACAAATTATATGCAATAAAGTATTTGGTCAAGTAGTTTGAAAAGTCAAATACTGTGAAAAGTTCATTAAGTTGATCTTGATGAAAATATATGTTGTCAGAACAAAGCCTTCAAGCCAGGGCATGTCTTTGAATACATCTGAAGCACCATTGTACTTCCAGCTATTCGGAATAAGAATTAAAATATGCAAAAGTAAATTTTCAATTGAGTCTAATGAAACAAGCATCAGTCTCTTTTTTTGTCCTTCTACACTTGGGTTATCTGAATATGAATGATTTTATTTTCCCTACAAAAATATGTTCAGAAGAAGGAAAATCCTAGAGCAGTGATCCAGATGAAATTCAGTAACTGAGTGAACAGTAGCTCATACTATGTCCTCTGCAATATCTAGGCATGGCTCTGGAGTGCTGTTGGAAAAACCGAACTCCAAATGCTTTGTGGACTGAATTCTTCCTCCTGTGCCTACCCCTGCCCTACTTGTGAACCCACAAACCTAATGCCCAATAGATTGCTTGAAAGTAATTGTGGCATGTTCTTATCTAACATTTAATTTGTGAGACTTACTAAATGTAGCATCGTTCTTACAATTTTTGTTTACCAGGTTACTGTATGAGTGCATTTATTTTGGAACCTACTGTTCAGTGTTTGGTTAAATCATAATTGCTAAGCAAATACATTATTTCTGTTACCATAACACAGAGCTATTGTTTTGAAAAATTGTGCTGCTTAATTTACAAATCCAAGATGATTTAATCCGCTGTCTTATCCAGCAACACAATGGACTTTGCCAATCATCACACTAAATTTGCTGAAGAGATAAGAGCTAGTAGGAGCATGTTCAGCTTTGCCATCTATCATGCAGTAGTATCGCGTGTCCTGTTTAGTATGCAACATAATTAAATGTTGTCCTTGAGAAGTGTACATATTGCTTATTTGCATTCTCTTGTTATAATAAGAAAATTGCTTCACTTTATAAGCTTGATCTTCACACTCCCATATCAAAGACGTTTTTATTTACCATATTTTAAAAGGGAAGAGATATATACCCAGTTACACAAAGTCCCATCCAACCTGGCCTTAAACACTTCCAGGAACAGGGTATCTGCTGCTTCTCTGGACAACCTATTCCAGTGCCTCACCACCCCCACAGTAAAGAATTGCTAATATCTAAGCCTCGCCTACTGTCCTTCAGTGTGAAGACAGCTCAGTTTGAAAGGCATGTAGTGAGAGCCTTGACCTATCACTACATGCCCTTGTAAATAGTCCCTCTCCAGCCTTCTTTTAAAAGCCCTTTGGAATTGGAAGGCTGGCATAAGGTCTCCCTGGCACCTCTTCTTCTCCAGATTGAACAGCTCCAACTCTATAAGCCTGTCTTCGTAGGAGAGGCGCTCTAGCTCTGTGCTCATCCTTGTGGACCTCCCCTGAACTCAGTCCAACAGGTCCGCATCTTTCCTGTGTTGGGGGGCCCCAGAGCTGGATGCAATTGAATTGTTATTTTAAAGGTTAATTGACTATTTGAGTTGCTTTGCTTTTAGAAAATCAGAATTTAAACACGTACTGTACTTTACTGGTTTTGCAAGCACAACCCATATAGAACTAATGCAGTGTGCAAATACAATTTACTTATGGCATGATTTTAGAGTATTCTTCAGCCTATATTGACACTGAGGTCTATAAATCTTTTGTACACAGGCAGATTTGTAGATATATGTAATTTATCATAGTATCATACAACATTGATTTGCTAATTAAAAGCTGGGGGGAAATGAGCAGAGAATTGCACAATCATTATTTTATTGAATGCTTTGAGAAAAAAATTACTTTTATAGGGAAATACTTAGAAATATCAGGAAATGTTCAAATCTGCAGGAAAAAACAAACACACATGCAAACACACGTACACACACGCAAAGGCCTGAAAAGCAGCAGGAAAATTAATATGAGGTCATGAAACCATGGTGTATGAAAACTTCCACTTCTCCAAATGGTGAGAGAAAGAGCATAAAGGACAGAGTTTGCATACATGAAAACCATTCCATTGCAATGCCCTATTCAGATTTGTTTGCAGCTTAAGTGAGAATTTAGCCTCTTCAAAAAGGTTGGGCATCACCCTCTATTACTGAGAAATATGTATAATGTCCCATCATATAGCAGTAAGAGCATAAAAGTAGAGAAAACAGACCTACATTTGTAACTTTAGCCATAGATTTTCTTCCTTCTTTGCACTTCTTGATAAACAAGATAGAGAATTTTAGGTAATTTAAATAATTTTAAGTGCTCCTGGGATATTTAGTATCAATTTTTCTGATAATGTTTGGCTAAGTTATTGAGAAGATATCCTGGTCAATAATATCTAGAGTCTCTTACTTGAACTTAGCCTCTGACATACCTGTGTCAAGCCAGCATGACAAACAGTATTAAAATATGCTTTAAAATATTCAAATCATATACCCTTAAGTAATTAGAGGAACAATAAAAGGAGTTTCTAAAACTTTACAAATTCTTTCAAGTAAAAAAAAGTCACATATTTTTGTCTTTTCTTCATAAAGGGTTTGCAACCTCTGCAGAAAAATGAAGGGAAAAAAATTACTTCTGCTATCTAACCTGAAGAATTAGAAAGACCACAGATAAAAGTTATGAGACAAATTCAGCATAGACAGGGTCAGAAGAAATTTTTCATATATTTAGCAGGGAATGGGAGGATTGTCACTGCCTAGGCCAAGAGAAGAGTGCCTGTTTCCTTTACACATTCACTGTTTGGTCTTGTTCAAACATGACGTTTGAAGCCATAATTCTGGGAACTATTTCACACCTATCACCTGTCAATAGGTGGGACAGAAGTGGCACAAAGAGCTCTGCTTTTCTTCGTGGCTGCACTGGCTATGAAGGAAACTAATGAAGCTGCTGCATTGCAGGAGATGAACATGCTTGCTTCCTCCATCACCTCCTCAAAACACAATCAGATTTGCGATTAATTGTCAATAATCTGTTCTCTGGCTTTCCAGAACAGTGTGGATGTGCAGTGATTTTTTTTGCTGCAGGCAAATTGAAATCTATTTTTTGTCAGCATTCAGGAGTGCCCAGAATCAAAGCCCATATAGCACCCACTTTGTTAACATTCTTATGAGAACGTGCATTTAAAGTGCCTCATAGGTGTACTTAGTTGACTCAGACTGTCACACATGAGTGCAATCATAGCATTCTCTGAATGTTATATGATAGATCCTAACTTTTAGGCAGATATTCCCTCCAAACTGATTGGAAAATACATCAGTGACCCATACTTCTGACCTGTCAATTGATGTTGTTTACCTACTTTGTGTTTTCTTCATAAGATATCAACACAGAACAGCTGTCCCTCAGGATGGTGTGCTTCACTTTTAGGCCACTTTTTTTACAGATGTGCTAAGCACAGACCCGAAGCAGGGTCAAAGTCTAACAGTAGTTTATGTTTCCCATTTCACCTCCCTAAAATATTGCCTTGTTTTTAAAGCGGTGTGTTTACAAAGGAGACAGAGGAGAATGTTCCTTCAAAATGTTAAGAAAATTTCTGTTAATGTCTTTGAGTTAAAGGCTGCATATTTACCCTAATCTGAAATCTGAAGATTTGCATGGGGTTTGTTTGGGTTTTAGTTTGTTTTCTTTTTTCACTTATTGCCTCAATCCCTTCTTGCTGACAGCTTTGCACAAAAGTTAAATCCCTCAGGACCCTTAGATGCTAGCCATGTTTTTGACACAAGTTTCTCACTTGGATAATTTCTTCAAGTGAATTGTTTTAGGTTCCAGTTCTGTGAGACCTAAGTAAATAATGATAATTTCAAATGTATCAGGAGCTTAGTGGAGAGTTACCATGAACTTTGCTGTATTATTTTGCTGCTTTATTTCATTGACAAATTGAAGCTCCAATTGATGGAGGGTTACCATCAATTGCGGGTTACACAGCTTCTATGCAGCTTCTTAAAAAGACAAAAAAGAACAAAACCCCACAAAGTAAATATCACTTTTCACTTCTCAAGCGTTTAACTAGTGAGATTGAACCAAGAATAGTTAATTTTCTTAAGGATGATAGGTATATGCTATGAAACAGTATCAGAGCTGGGAACTGTATCTTTCTAGTTCTCTAGGTATCTATTTTTTCTGGTGTATTGACAGCACTGGTTCTCAGTGTTTACAGCAGCACTGAGAAACTGATGGAAGTGTCTGAATGAGAGAGGAAATATCAGCTCATGCTGCGTCTATCATTGATTCATGACAATTTTAGTGTGACTAAGATCATGGAAAACAGTGACTTTTTTTTCTTTTGATAGATTAAATAAAGTCATTGTTTATTTCTTCTGTCAAAGAATAGTGTTACTACAGGACAGTGTCCATACACCATTTTAAAGAATAACAAAACTTTACTTTTAGATTGGACTGGTTACTTTTTTCTAAATGTTGTTTCCCAGTTTGTACATAATTAATTCAAGGACAACGTAAAAGTATCTGTTTTATGTGAGCTCAGATTTGATCATCCGATATATCTATCCATATTGCTAGACACAAAAAATTCCTAAAGGCCTCTTCAGAATGGAGGGCCTATACTTTATTTCCACAAGGCCCAAGGATAAATCTCAAACCTATAAAACAAACTGAGAACCGTAATACCAAGGGGATTTATAAAAGTGTCAATGTGAGTTGATCATTAATGGTAGTTTTTTGTAAAATACGACTACTATCTGAATGTAATGTATAGACAATATACCATATGAAGAGGTATAAATTAATTAATTTAAATTAATTGCCTGTGGAGATTTACGTAACTGGGACCTGAAATTAGTGGTGGAGGTTTGCTTCTGTCATGTATTTGCTACCCTCAGCTGAAGCTACTTCAGCCACAATAGCAAGGCATCCAGGATTTTAGGTTATTTTTTTAAAATATTCACCTTCTGCTGACTCTATGAGAATTATTGCTATACCTTTCTTCCATTTTTAATTTTATTCTCAGAGGTATCTGTGTATTTCTGTGTGGTTGATGTGATCTCGTTAGCAGACAGAGATTGTTTGTGCATTATTTTTTCCCTGTTTTCAAAGCTCAAATTCAGGTTTTTCTTCTTTCCATGAATACTTCTAAATTTATGAATAGACTTAAAGTAGCAGCTGTTGTAGGAATGCTTCCAGAGCTACTGGATACTGAACGCTTTCAAGCTGTTTCATCTATATGCTTAAAAAGGAAGGGAATCACCTGAAGGATTTGTCAGAGCCTGCGGTAGTTTTGCCCTCCATCTGTTTCCCAACTCGGGCAGTAGCAATGACGTTCCCTTGTCAGAAACACAGGAACAGTACATCTTCTCTTAATAGGTATTTGTATTTAACATCTTTTACTCTTTTATGTAAAAAATGGGATGGGGGGCATGGGGTGTTTATTGTAGTTAAATATTTAGCAAAATAAATTTAAATATTTTATTATTATTATTACTATTGAATTTTAATTACCTTGGTAGATAGAATTAACTTACTCTTTTCCTAACAGTCATTATCTCTAAGTGAACTCACAAATAGAGGACAACAGCCTGTATATGGGATGAGCTGACAACTGTCATCAAGTCTGTTACTGAAGTAGAATTACAGAGTTCTCAGGAGTTGGAGGCATGTGCTTTCCTTCCCAGTGAAAGGACTGTTTTGGGCAGTGGTTACACTAAATACCATCTTACTAGACAATAATCTCTTCTGGAAGGCAATAATCCCTTTGGCAAGCAGCAAGAAGGATCTTTAAATGGTTTCTGACTTGGAGAATAAGGCTGCTCAGGACTAATCTGTGTCCAGACAAAAAGCTACAGGGGAACTCAAAACCCCTGCTTATGCCTTGCTATGTTGTCCCTCAGACAGATATTGGGGTGGTTGAGGTCCCCCATGAGGCTCAGGGCTTGTGAATGTGAGGCTGCTTCTGTAGAGGGCTCAGTTTTTCTGGTCAGGCAGCTTGTAGCAGATCCCAACTATGATGTCACCTGTCCCTGCCCTGCATTTAATCCTGACCAACAGCTCTCCGTCAGTTCCTTATCCATTCCTGGATGAAGGTCCATGCACTCTACGTGGTCAGTGACATAAAGGGCAACACCCCCTACTCATCTCCCCTGCTGTTCTTCTTAAAGAGCCTGTATCATTCTGTTTCAACACTCCAGTCATAGGAGCCATCCCACCACATCTCCCTGATGCCAATAAGATCATAGCGCTGCAGGCATGCACATGTCTCTAACTCCTCTTTTTTATTCTCCATACTGGAGAATACTGTGTTTGCATATAAGCATTTATGTTGGGCCTCCAATGAAGCTGACTTACCAGCTGCAGTGGTTGGAATGACCCTGAGATTAGATCAGTTGATTAGACCATGGTTCTAATAATGCCATATTCATGAGTTTGTAGCTCCTTATGGCCCGTTCGTTTAAGAGTTGGATTCAATGATCCTTGTAGATCCCTGCCAGCTCAGAAGATTCTGTGAATTCCTGTGCTGGTCTTCAGGTGCTTTCCTGCTGACCTGTGATCTGTCTCCAGGCTCTAGGTATCTATTGCTGGCCCTGGCATCAAACTGTTGTGAGATGGATTGAGGTTCTCTTCCACTGGCAACTTTAGTTTAAAACCCCCTTCACCAGCTCAGCAAGGCTATGACTGAGTATGAAATTTGCCTTCTCTGATGGATGGACCCCATCAGCCCTGCATAGACCAGATTGCTCAAAACAGCCCTGAGAGTGACACCATGTCTGTAACCATTTGTTAATTTTACGGATTCGACTTCAAACGCCTTACCTTTGACCTGGAGGATTGATGGAAAAAGTACCTGTGCTGCAGAGTCCCTTACTGCTGCTCTCAGGGGTCAAGTATCAAGTAATCATTGATACTTACGAGACTGCTCCTGGCAGTATCATTGGTGCCCACAGGAAACAACAGCAGCACATAAGAGTGGACTGTATGAGACCCCAGTCTTTCAGTGATAACCCTGATATGAGCCCCCAGTAAGCAGCACACACCTCTAGAGAGCCCGGCAGAAAAGCAAATGGGCACTTTCGTACCTCTTGTAATAGAGTTGTCTACTACTATCACCCATCACCTTTTCTTAGTTCCACTCATTGTTATACAGGGAGCAGATCAGGATGCCTTCTCAGCTCCAGCATGTCTCCTGAATTATGACAAGAAAGTTTGCATTAACATTACCCTATGTCTTGACATAGAATTCTTTGACACTCCAGTCTGAGTTATGTAACAGTTACCATTATTAGGTAAAGCCTTAATATATGAGAAATTTAATAGAAGGACCTTCCATTCTATATGCATACAGAAAGGAACAACTTTCAGCACACTTACTGCATAAAAATCCCCTTGATTAGACATATAGTCATAATTGCATGCAGATCAAAGTGCTAATCATCTTGGTTGACAGAACCAGTGATGCAAAGCAGTAATATTCTATCCAATATTCCCTTTGAAAAATGCCCTCTCTGGCTGTGAAACACAGACATGCTTTGCATTCCCTGGCTCAATATTTTTGGAGGTTCATAAAGCTGTATTTCTATCTTACAAGTTTCTCTTGGCAGATATTTATCAATCAGCATCTTTTCATTAAAGTGGCAGTCACTGTAAAAAACATTTAATCTCTGAGCAGTTCTGTCCTATGGAAACTGTCCTTCAATACAGATCTTTCTAGAGGTCGTTGTACCAAAAGATCTTTGTAAAAGCTCATGGCCTGAAGCTCTAATTCTGTAAAGATCTCTCTGCCCAAAGATTCCTGAACCAGTGAATAATTTATTATTTTAGCTTCTCTCCATAAGGAGTTTTCAGGAAAATGTGAACAAATGATAAATTAAGCAATATAGGATTCAGAGCAACAGTCAAGGAAGAAAAAGACAGTAGCATATTTTCATATGTTTAAAGCCAAGAAAGGAGACTAACTGCTCTTAGGTATATTCATGTCAATAATAAGCTGGCAGGCATACCCACAGAGTACTGTATTTTTTAGTAATCCATTAAAAGATTTGGGTTCTAAACAAGTTTAAAAGTCACAGCACTAAATCAGACATCAGCAAAGTTCAGAGTTCCTGGAAGACACTTCTGTGACCAAGCTGTTGGGCTTTGTTAGCTTGAATTCTTGCTACAGGTATTTCATGATAAGAAGTTGAGGTGTTTCCAGAGCAAGGAACAACCCAGGAGAAAATAAATACATGAAAAGATTAGAATATTCTGAGAATGAGAAGATTGCTCTGTATTCATTAGCAACCTAATTATCAGAATAATGAATTGCTGTATTGGGTCATGAGGCTATTTATTCTATGGGAACATTGTTATGATTTAATAATAGGCAATAAAGAGGCAAGCTGCTACAGCCACAATTGTCCAAACATATGAATGAGACTGATTTGCATTAAAGAAATAATATCTTTTTTTTTAGACCAGCTGACAGAGCTTGTAAACAATCTGAGTCTTTCCTCCAGATTGGAAGCAGAAGCCAAAATTTTTTATATTGTACGTGGGACAAGAGCAAGTGGTTTCTACTAAACCTCTGCTAAACTTCTTCTATGCTAATTTGTATGATCAGTTCTGATAAGCACAAGTGGAGCAGAGCATGCAGTTTGCAACTATATGTGATAGGATCATTAGGTCCCAGTCTTGGAAAAGAACAACAAATACCACCCAAATCTTGAGAAACATTGAGGAATTACTTCAGGATCAGAAGAAAAGGAAGAAATTTTATTTATTGCATTGACAAAACAATACTTGTATGGGTCAATTAGGTGTATGACTAAGTATCTGGTAGAGTTATGAGTTTGAGTTCCCCGATTTGTCTTTTGAAAGTATTTTATAAGTTTCCTCTAAATATCAGGACTGAATTGTCAAAGATGAAGTAGCTGGCCTGCAGAAAAGTTTTTCCCAATGGTAGTTGTATTTTTATGTCCTGCATTGATTGCATGTGCGAATTCATTTTAATACACAGTGGGAATGTTTCCCAAGTGATTTCAGGGATGTCATTTTGTGCACTAGATAAAAGTCTAGAGTATACATGTTTAAGTGTTTATTGTGAGAAAGAACACTGTGATATCTGTTGCTTTGCATTATTAAATAGGATAACCAAAGGTCAACATACTTGCCTCAAGAAAACCCGTTTCCCTGAAGTAATGATTTACAGATACTCCAGTGCATTTGATCTGGAAAGAGCACTCACAAAACCCCCATAATTATTCTAAATATGATGTTTGCCAAAAATGGGTTTTCTTCTAAGAAAACAATTCATACCTGAATATTCCTATGATTTGCTACAGTATAAACTAAAAAAATAGAGTAAGACTCCACTGACCATACATTCTGCATAGACCAAACATTTTTCTAACCAAATTTCAATGTATTTAAATATGGGTTTAAAATTGAAGTATGCACTAGACTTGAGCTTTTTCTATATTGCACTCTGTGTAATGCAATAATTAAATATGTATAATCTATTCTGGAAGACAATTCACCCAGAATGTTCTCTGCCTCTGTCATCCCCTGTACTCTTCTTGAGCTTTCAAGTACTCTTCCACAGCTCATCAAACTTCTCATCAAAAGTGAGCTTTCTATAAACCAGGATGCATCATACAAGTGAAGAAACTGTCAGCATCATTCCACAGGCACAACAATGCCAGACCTAGGCTAGGTCTCTCAGTTCAGATAACCCTGACTCCAAGTTGCCTTTCTTTTCCATGCTATCCTCCCTCCAAACAGTCCATCCATGCTTATTCTTTCCTCAAAGGCCCCATTTTTGTTGACTCTTGTTCAGTATCATATGATCATTCTCAATATTCCTACTTTTGCCAACGCGCCCATTGAACTAGCATTACCTTGTGTTCTCTATACTTCTCATGTCAGTGTCTTGTTCACAGCATCCCATGAAAGAACACAGAAGCAACAGTCTGTCATGTAGCTCTGGCTACAGACTTAGCAGATCAGTGAGGGTAAGGTGACATGAATTGGGTTTTATGCTATAATTCATAAACAGTCATTGGAAAAAGTTGCTCTTGGCCATCTAACATCTTCCTGATCCAATGTTTCATTGATCTTTTACCACATGCGGTTTACTTTTAATCTGACACAAAATTGCTATCACGTATATCCTTTAGTGTGAACTTTTGTCAGTATAATTATTTTAACTGGATTGCTGCAAAGCACATTTTGCCTCATAATGAAATAAAGTGAAGAAAACTTTTGAGTTTCAATTCAACGAGAAGCATTAGAAGGATTATAAAAAGCCTACTTCTTACTGCATCATCATGAAGAGAAAAATATAACAGGGTTTTTACTGGAATTGAAAATAAAATGAACTCAGATACAATTTAGTAGATCAAAATCAGGGAAGATGACTGTTAAAAACACAGGAGCAAGGAGGGACGTTGCCCTAGAGCTTAATGCATTGCACAGGAGACATTGAAAAGGTAGGTTTCTTAGAGGCAACTCTATTAAACAGCACAGACTAGAATGTTCCAACAGGCCATGTCCCATGCAAGTCACCTTTCTTTTGTATTACCATCTATCTCGTATTATATGATGTCTGTAGAAGAGCAACAAAGTGATGAAGCATCTAGAGAAAAAGACTTAGGAGGAGTAGCTGAGGGAGCTGGGAGTGTTTAGCCCAGAGAAAAGGAGGCTCAAGTCTCTACAACTACCAGAAAGGAAGCTGTACTGGGGTGAGTGTTGGTCTCTTTCCCCAAGTATCAAGTGATAGGATAAGAAGAAATGGCCTCACATTGCCAGGGGAGGTTTAGTTTGGAGACTAGATGTTAGGAAAAACTTCTTCACCAAAAGGGTTGTCAAGCATTGGAACAGACTGCCCAAGGAAGTGATCCCTGGAAGTACTTAAAGAACACTCAGTGACATGGTTTAGTGGTGCACTTGGCAGTGCCAGATTAATGGCTGGACTTGATGATCTTTTCCAGCCTAAGTGAACCTGTGATTCTATGTTCTACTTGATATCAGTATGTCAGTGCATAACATCCTCCTATCACACAGGATGGAGAATAAAAAAATCTTTTTATTACACTAAATGTAATAACCTCCTTCCTGAATATTCACTTTTGCAAATACTTGCTGTTGCATCCTAGAAAGATGACTGTCTGCTGGCCTGCTCAAACAGAGGGGCCCTCTTTCATACATTCAGGAGAAGGAACAGGAGTAAAAGCTTGGAAAAGGGAAAGATTGTCCTTGCCTTTTCTATCCATGCAACTATTCCCTATTTCTGAGGCTTATGTTGAGGAAAATTTTCAGCAGCACAATACAGTGAAATCCAATTTGGATGTTGCTGCAATTTATAGTTGAGGCCAGTAGGAATGTGAACTTTCTAGACAGTGACATTTTATTGTTCCAGCAGCAGTTTGTCTCCCCACAGGCATAAAAATGATTCAGAGAGAGTAATGCAATTGTTCTCTTACATAAGCTCCTGTAGAAGGTGTGATCGAAATATCTCTATATAAAGGGTGGTAACTAGCATTGGAAAGTCTTTCCTTAGAGTGATGAACTCTTCACTACCTTGTCTCTGACAAAAAAAAAGGCAAAATGATGTATTTTGGAAAATTGTTGACTTCAAGTATTTCTTGTTTGTAAGTGGATAAATACAATAACTGTCACAGAACTACTAAATCGTAGTATTTCCTATGTTGCAATCTGTTTTTCTTCTGCAGCTCTCTGTTGTGCTGCATTGGAAATTCAGGGGTCACAGCTTCAGCTTTCACACTGGATACAAAGGGCAGAACATTTATAATAATAATTATTTTTCTCATTCCAGTGTACTTTGGAGTTTAGATCAAGAGAGTTCTTTGACATTGGCTTGCACATGTCTATCAGAAATCATAAATAAATTCATGGGACTAAGACTTTCAGCATATAAAATAAATCCAGTATGTAGCATGACTGGAATAACTAGAGAGAACTCAGTCCTGTTTAGGCAAGCAAAAATGCTTTTATTTATTGCTGAGAATCATGTTGCCCAATATGATTTTGTTGCAGTTTGATAGAGGGCTGACCAATACTGCAAATGAGATCAAGCAGAATCTACCTGTCTACCTGTTTATCACAATACATGCAGCATAGCTAATCATATTCTTTCCACTGGAAGGCAGTTCCAGAGTCTCACCATTCTGGTATCTAGGAAGATATATATTTTATTTTCAGTCTAAGTATATGGTTTATATATACCTTGTTCTTGCACCAATATTGCCTCTTAGCTTAGATAACCATTTCTCCTACAGTCATGCTACCCTCTTGTTACGTCTAGACAAAGCAACAAATTGTGTATGGATTTGTCCTACTCTCAGACTTTACTTTGAGGCTAAAGAAGCCATGTTGTCTTTGTCATTTGTCTGAGGGAGTCTTCCTCCCCCTCAGACAAGGGGGGGACAAGGGATTTTTTCTTGCATCCCTTACGTTTTCTAATTCTATCTGTGTTCCTAATACACCTGAAATTTTATCTGTTGGATTTTAAAATGAAAATTATTTCTTACATGAGAACTAATGGAAAAAACCTGTTTATTTCTTCCTATTTTTTGGTGTATAATTGATGGCCCAGTAACAGTAAATTATGATATATTGTACATAGGTTTTGAAATTTCAGCGGATATGCACATTCTTCCCTATTTCACAATCTGTTCTCTTGACTTTTATCTGTTTAAAAGGTCAACTAAGTAATTTAGTCTACAAGCTGAGGAAATAAATGGTACTGTTAGACATAACAAAATTTGTATGATACTGGTTTATCTGTACGTCTACTATATGTTTTATGCAATGACCTTTCCACATAAGTAGTTTTCAAAAGACATTCTCCAAAATGAAAACAGGATCCCACAGTTTTGTTTGCACATGTATTGGTGGATATTTTTTTTTTGTCTTCTTTGCAATATCTTCATTTTTATTTCAGGCTTAAAGTATAAATAATATGACATTTATCAGACTCAACAGTGAAGACTGTTGGTGACTATAGGTGAGATCCTATAGACCCAGTAACACTGGAAATGTTATAGAATGTTTATAATAGAAGCTGTTGGTTGATTTTATGTCAAAGACACAAAACAGCAATGACACCAACAAAAGAAAAACTTTTAGAAACTCAGTGAGAGAGTCCAATAACAAATGAGGCAGAAAACATCATCTATCATAAGAAAACAAGCACTTGTAAGGACTAAGGGTTTGCAAAGTGCTGATTAAATATAATGTGCTGTGTGATGGTGCACAAATGTGAAATGCCTCAATGAAGAAGATGAACAACGGGTCCTCCACCACATCAGAAAAACAGATTATTCTTGCTGAGGTCCATTATCATTAAAAGTTGTTAGTATTTGTATAGCAAAACATTAAGAAGAAAAAAGTAGGCAAAGAATACTGTGAGAGGGATGATCCAGATTCCAAATGTTCTAAAATACTAAAATCTCTGAATTACTTGCATTCACCAAAATCAATCTCTTTCCTAATCCCATTTACTGACAAGTCATAGCAAATCTAGCTCTATTTGTGAAGTATCACAAAAGATGCTAAATAAAAGGTTCAACCATGAATCACATCCATCACAAAATGAAGGTCAGTTTGAAGGAATCCTTCATAATATCCCCACAAACCCAGGAAAATTTATTTTCTATCCAGTATAAACTTGACATAGATTATCTACTGCTGCAAAAGAAAGAGTCAAAAGCAGCCAAACCAAAAGCAATAAATATCCACACAGTTTTAAGAGGAGCTGATTTACAGACAGAAATTGGCATTAAAGTACAGATAAGTTCTGGTATTCTCTACCTTCTGTTCTGAATCAGTGCTCAATAAATTTTCATGCCAAAGGATTAATTAAATTCATTATCTAGGGCTGGAAAATTGATAATATTATTTTGTCAAAACAGTTTCTACAGTCACTTGTGGAAAAAATCCACAAAAGCAGCTGACATTTATTCAGAAGTTAATAACTATCAGTGTGAAGTTCACTGAGTACTAAAAGAGATGGAAGAGAAACTGCAGTTTATTCCCTAACTGGAGAAATTGACAGAGCCCTGCACTTCAGGAAAGGTGACTTGTGTTTAATTCACTCCTATGACCCTGTCTTAGGACAGTGTCTACAGACCCAAGGAGACATTAAGCCCAGAGGAGCATTCCACCAAGTTAAATGAAACCCAGTGGCTGAGATTGCATTCATTGGACTGCAGCCTGAAACAAAATTAGTTAATTTTATGAATAATTAACAGAAATAAGATGCATCATAGTGATGCCTTTCTCAAACCAGTCTCCCGTGTCATAGAAAGGTTGCAATGCTTATGATATATATCTAGAAAGACCTGGAATCACAGACTATCTCTAGTTAGAATTGATGAATAAGTCCAACTCCCTGTTTCTCACCTAAAGCTAAACCCTATGACTAAGAGTGTCATGGAGACACTCCTTGGACTCTGGCAAGGTTGATGCCATGACAACTTCCCCAGGGAGCCTGTTACAGTGACCGACGCCCCTTCCAGTGAAGAGACTTTTCCTAATGGTGATCCTGAACTTCCCCTGATACACTGTCATTCTGTTTCCTCTTGTCCTGTCTGTGGTCACCAGAGAGAGGAGATCAGCACTCCTCCCCTCCACTTACCCACCTTGAGAAAGTTACACACTGCAATTAATTTGCCCCTCAGCCTTCTCTTCTCCAATCTGAATGAGCCAAATTATGTCAGTCACTCCTCATAAGTCTTTCCATCAAGAACTTTCACCATCTTTGTTGACTTCTTCTGGACACACTCAAATAGTTTGATTTTTTTCCTTATATTGAAGAACCGAAAACTGCACACACTACTCAAGGTGGTGCTGCGCCAGAGCACTGTAGAGTGGGAAGGCAGCGAAAAAAGGTGACACCCTAACTACAGTTGATAGATCAAACAAGAAGAATCTGTTACAGATCATCCCTTTTTTCCATAAAAATAATCCAGACTGGATTACATTTTACATTCTGATCTATTGGGTTGTCTCAGCCAGATGAACTAGAACAGGCTACCTACCCCCATCTTGGTAACCCAGCACCAAAGATGCCTTTCGTTCATCTCCACTGTGAACCACAGCTACACAATGCAACTGTATTTTTGACATTGACAACAATGAAAGAATAGCATGAGAGCTCTAGAATATGTCTGCACATGTTATTCTCAGAACAAATATGTTGTGCAACATCTGCAACATCATATCTGAGATGTCACTTTTCACAAACTATGCACAGAATCTTGTTTAAGTTATCTACTCAAGGATAATGGGTAGGAGTATCAATGCTGAAATTAGGCTTCATAAAGTCATACATGAGACATATCTCTAGAGGAGTATAGAAAGATTTTTTTTCTTGGTAACAAAATGATTACTTTATTGTTGTGTTTCACTTGAAAAAGACATTTAAATTCATCAGCAGTGATGATGTATGTCATAAATGGCAGTGTTGTAATTTTAAATTGTTTATTTTCATAAATGATATGAATTGCTTTGATTTTTTTAATCATGAACTACTGACAAGAGAAAACATTCTGATTTTGTTACATTGGTATCAGATTGAGATTAGAGTAGTCTTCAGAGAACAAGACTGATTACCCAATTGTATCTCTCAAGTCTATTCAATTTTGTATATGTTAAACTAACCATAATAGGTATAATCCAGTGATAATCTAATAAATCCTTATACTGGCTGTTCTGTTTCCTAAATATGTGTGTCTCAGTTTAGTTGGGACATCCAAGCTCTTTGTAAGAATCTCAGTGTTTCCACAAAGCAGGCAATACTGATTCTTAGATTCTAGGAGGCATAAGGATATTCATTTTACAGCTGTTGATGGCTAGAGGGTACTATGCTACAACATGGCATCTGAGGTATGATTCTGCTATATAAAGAGAGAAAAATGATAACATTTTTTTTTTCATTCAGATCTGCAGATGTTTAGTGTTTATAACACAAGACAGATGTTGAAGCTTTGGTTGAAGTGCTTTAGGGTAGCTGGATGATATTATGAAGTGTGCATTCAAAACAGAGCTCTAAGGACTGTGTATTTCTATATGCACTTTCTGCAAACTACAGACCCAAATGCAGGAATGTTCCCTGCTGTAGACTTCTGCTTCATAATGATTCCTGATTTATGAATGGCAGTCATGAGTATTAAAGTTAAAATATGAAGGAAAACCATGTACTTGTATCTTCTATATAGAGAGGGCAAAATTTTATAAAGGGTAACCTGAAGGTTTTTTTAACTGTTTGGGCTCTGTTTTGTGTCTGACATTCATGTCCAGTACACATTCCTAATTATGTGTCCATTGACTTTTGGCCTTCAGTAACATGTCTCCAATAAGCAAATTCTGCTCACCATTTTGATTGGTGATACTGCAGCAGTAAGACTGAAAAAAAAATATATATATCCATTTGGGTTTTCTTGCTTGTAACAGAGTTTTTAGTTTCTAATAGAGTTATAAAATGCAAAAAAAAAAAAAAAGGAATTGTCAATAATAAATGGTGGCTTATAAATTTTTCTACTACCATGAAGCCTAAAGCAAGGCAGAAAAACAATGTGTCACTGCTATGTTTTTGTGTGGGATATGGACATTAGGGATTAAATTGCTTGTATTAAACTAAAGTATACAGGCTGTGGACAGATTCAGTTAGGGAAGAAAATTGACACAGAGAGAATCTGCAACAGAAGTAATAAAAGAAAAGCTGAGCAAGGAAAAGCTACTTGGAAACACTCTGTCTTTTAATTAATAAGAGAATCAATCCCTTTTCACTGTAATTCTATGGAATATCAACTTTAGAAGAGTTATTTGAACTCCTGGAGGAAAAGGCTGTGAGCAATCAATACAAAAATATCTTTTTTTTAGAAAAATGCATGATGTGAAGTGAAAATATTAGTATTTTCATTCTGATATTGGTCATTGACCTCGTGACGCAAAGGCAGCCAGCAGAGAAACGTGTCCGTAGTTTCTAAAGGCTCAGATGTAGCTTATGTCATGGCCCATGATCAGTGGTCATGTCTGAAGGACCATCAAACCAGCAGTAGTGCCAGAGCTACATGTGATCAGAGAACTGGGACTAAGAAAGGGAATATTATTACCTGAGCAAACTGCTGCCATAAAGAATGAGACAAAAAGTATACAGGTTAACAAAAACAAATGCTCTTACATATTTTCCTTCGTTTTCTTTGCAGAATTGCAGAATCACAAAATCACAGACTGGTTGAGATTGAAAGGAACCTCTAGAGATACCCAGGTCCAACTCCCTTGCTCAAGCAGGGACACATACATATGGAGTCTTATGTCCATAACCATGCCCAGACAGCTTTTGAATATCTCCAAGAATGAAGACTCCATAACCTCTCCTACCAACTTGTACCAGTGCTCAGCCATCTTCACAGTGAAAAGAGTATTGCTGATGTTGTGAGGGAACCTATTGAGTTTGTTGTTTGCTTTTGGCCCTGTCAGTGGGTATCCATGAAAAGAGTCTGTCCTTTATGTTCCTTCCCTCCACATGTTTATATACATTGATATGATTCTCAGAACATTTTCCTGCTCCAGACTGAACAATCCCAGCTCTCAGCCTTTCCTCACAGGGAAGATGCTCCAGTTCCTTAATAGTCTTACTGGCTTTTCACCGAACTAAGTCCAGTTAGACCATGTCTCTCTTGTACTGAGGAGCCAGAACTGGATGCACGGTTCTCCAGGTGTTACCTCGCCAGTGCTAAGTAGAGGGGAAATATTCTTTTATTAAGTAATATAATTTTAGAGTAAACTTTACAGCAACAAAAATTTCAACTGACAACACAAAATGGATATAACTATTGTAGTGGATTGACCCTGGCTGACACCAGGCAGCCACCAAAGCCACTCCATCACTCCCCTCTGAAACTGGACAGAGGAGACAAAATATGGTGCAGGGTTCATGAGTTAAGGACTGGGAGAAGTCACTTGCTAGTCACCATCATAGGCAAAACAGATTTGAATTGGGGATATTAATTGGGTTTATTACTAACAGAATCAGAGCAGGATAATTAGAGCAGATAAGCAAAATAAATCTTAAAAACACCTTTCCTCCACCCCCCCCTCATTCCTTCCGAGTTCTACCAGCATTTCAGGGAGACAGGGAGTGGGTATTATGGTCATTTGTTGTTTCTGCTGCTGCTCAGGGAGATGAGTCCTTCCCCTGCTCCGGTGAGCTCCCTCCCACAGGAGACAGTCCTTCATGAATTTTTCCAACATGAGTCCTTCTCACAGGCAACAGTTCTCCATGAACTGCTGTAATGTGGGTTACTCTTCCATGGGGTGCAGTCCTTCAGGCACAGGCTGTTCCAGTGTGGGTCCCCTCCATGGCGCTACAGGTGGATCTTTGCACGTCTGTGGTCCTCCACAGGCTGCACGGGCACAGCCTGCGTCACCATGGTCTTCACTACGGGCTGCAGGGAAACCTCAGCTCCAGTGCCTGGAGCACTTCCTGTCCCCGTTCTCCACTGAACTTGGTGCGGCAGAGTTATTCACATGTTCTCACACCGCTCTTCTCTGGTTGCAATTTTCATCTACCCAATAACATTTTTTTCCTTCCTCTTAAATAGGTTATCAGAGAGGTGTTACTCTCATTCCTGATTGACTCAGTCTTGGCCAGAGGTGGGTCTGTCCTGGAGCCAGCTGGCATTGGCTCTGCCAGACATGGGGGAAGCTTCTGGCAGCTTCTCAAAGAAGCCCCCTGCTACCAAAACCTGGCCACAGAAACACAATATAACTATGTATATGCATTTTATCTTGATTTTTTTTTTCTTCTGCCATTACAGCAGCGTACAGTCATAGGAGACTGCCACCTTATGTTGGATTCCAGTATTCTTGCTATACTTGAACCTAAAGCGATATAGTTTTTTGGTCAAATCATTGACATGCAACCTTATAGCACCACCAACTTTCACCTGGAAGACATAACAGTAGTGAAAAAACACATAGGTTTAATGAAATCATTGTTTCCTTTCCCTGTGTAAGAGCAAAACTGACGAGAAATGTTCATATGTTAGCAATGTAGGGGCAGGAGCTTGCTGTTATTATTATTGTTATTACCAGGAGAGTGATTGAACAGGGCCTTCAATACAGTAGTAATTCTTGGCTTATTTTTCCACATCTTCCCAAATCCTGTTATTGTTTTTGATGTTACCTAAAATTTTTTCTACTATTTTCTTATTTTAATTTCAAAATTTAAACCTTTAAGAGGCTTGCATCAATTGCAATATATGTTTGTTGGATATCAGTGCTCTTTTTACTTTTAATAAAATGTTTCCATCAATAGCTCTGTGTTCCCTTTCAATAAGAGAGTTTTATTTTAATTTTAATACAATTTTAGGACTTGCTAGAATGTATAATTCATAGAAAATATGAACTTTTGATCTGAGTATACTTAACAAAATCAGTAGCAGTATTTTGCAAGACAAGGCATTCCTTCAAAGCATTTCCTTTACTGAGTGTAGATGACAATAAAATACTGAACAGGCTTTCCATCCTTTGGCTTCTGTAGCTTAAACAATACCATCCAACTAGACAGAGAGATTTTTGAAATTTTTCATGTATCAGGAGAAAGTACATAGCTTGATAAATAAATAAAGTTTTGTATTTTTGTTTTCCTAGACATGCTAAATTAATAGGCATTCATTTCAAACAGACAACTGGCATCATGATTAAAGTGCAATGGTGCTCTTTTATTTGGCTAGAGGTGGAAATGCAGGTGAGTGATATCACACAAAGATATAAATATTGCTGGAATAAGTTATGAGAGAGTTCTTTAGAAAGCTGTTTTTACATGTGTACTGGGGATTTTTGAAAGAAATACGAGTTGGAAGAAATATTTGTTGATGCTCTCAGTCTGCTGCCATTATTGCCTCAGTAAAACTCTTGCTGTCTGACAAGCAATTGCAGTAAAGCAACACTTCTGAAAGTCACAACTACAGGTACTATTGCAAATACTTTGTGGATGGTGAACTTCAAAGAAAAAACAAATCATCTTGTTTTGTCAGAGCAAATTAAGGGGATGACTTTAATTTTCACTTCCAAAGTCTTCAAGATTGGCCCCTCAGAACCCCAGTGGTTCTACAAGAAAGCAGAACTATTGAGACAGAGATTGTCAAGTGACAAGTTTTGTGGGGGAGGCTAGACTAGAGCATTGAGTGGTTAATAAATTGTTCTGAGATTTTTTCATTTAAAACAAGTATAATTTTTACGGAACTTAATTTTTGACCACAATAAATACATATGTTTTCCCAAATACACACCACTTTCTAGAGATCAAAGCAAAGTATGTAAAGAACAAAGAACATATAAGGAAATCAGCTTCATTAGCTAACAAAGATCTTAATATATCCCTTAGAAACTCATGTTTGTGGGTAAATGCCAATGGCAGGGTTTGATCCTCACTGCAAGGTAAAAAGAAAGTTAGGTTAAAGATGCATAAATGTGTTATGGAGTGCTTACATTTACCTGAACACAATTCAATAACCATGTATTCATCACCTGTATGGGTCTGTTGCAATATGGTTGTGATATTTTGCAGAACTAACATATCAGTTTTGCCAGTAATGTAATACCTGCATTGCTGACTACCTGACTTCTGTAGTCCTTCCTTTGATCCATAAGATATGGTAATGTTGCTGCACAGAAACATGAGCATCTCCTCTTTTTGAAACTGGATCTTAGCTACATAGCTCATCTAATCTGCAGCTGAGGCTCAGATGCTCACAGAAGTTCAGGCACATGAGGTAGGAGTGAGTCTGCCTTAATCACTGTGTTTGATTTTCATAGGATCATAGAATCAAAGGGTAGCTTGGGTTGCAAAGGACCTTAAAGATCATCCTGGAAGGGTATCCTTGTTCCTCTTGTGTATCGTTGAGATCACCCCTCTGATGAACTAGTTCTCCCAGGGTACTCTATAGAGAAACTCGTAGGCCTGGGCCTTCAATGGTTGCTGTAACTGACTGTCTTATAAGGTATTTAATCAACGTATTTAAGCATGAAGCCTATCAGTGGCACTTCTATTCTGGCTTCCTTCCAGCTGTCTTTTTGAATCCTATCATATTCATGGGGGTTTCAAACATGCTGATGTTTTTTTCAATAAAGCACAAAGCACTGAAGCTCTGGGCCTGCTTTTGGGTGTTATTTAGCTTATATGGTTGTCATGCATTCATCTACATGACCTTTTCGGATCTCTTCCTTCCATCAGAGTGAATGAAAGTAAAATTTTCTAATTTTTTTTTTTTTTTTTGTCTAGGAAAAGAGTGGTTCTCAGTGCATAATAAATCATAATAATCATCTCATTCCTTCCATAGTACATAGCACTATCTTTTAAGATAAGCACAAAATAATCATTCAGGAAAAATAATTAGAAATTAAATTGTTTCTGAGCATCTTTGTTTCCATGAAAACCTCTCTCACCCGAAGTTTTCTATTGGACATACCTAATCTAATCATCAGCTGTCACTGATAGGTCTTTAGTTCACCTAGTTAGTCTAATCACTGTACTATAATTACTAGCAGTGTGGATCCTCTACTTCCAAACACTAACTTTTTATGTTTAAATTCTTTAAGTTGCTACACTAAGATGTGCACAGAGGGAGTTGAAGACAGCAAACTTGCCAGATTAAAGACAGACAAATAACAAATTGCTTAATAAAGTCCTTTTTAATCTCTTTATTGACAGGCATGGCATTTTAGGCAGCCAGGAACAGGCCAGACTAGTCATAGCCTCACTCATAAGAAATATTATCTTCAGCTGCTGCTGCCTCTGCTTACATTTTATATAAAATCTTGGTGACTCACCAGTGAGTTAAACAGATCACTGTCTTCTGTAGTCTGGAACTTGGGCACAAATGTTCCATCTACACCTTGTGTTCATAAATCTGTCCCTTATGGGATATGTCCCCTGCAGAGGTAGGGGATTTTCTTTCTTATCCGTGTTTTTTTCATGCATTTTTACTTTAACACCAACACAGTAGACTTTATTTTGCTTATTTTCACCGTCTCTTTAACTTTGTAATGTTGATTTTGCTAGCTTATGCTAACAGTCTTTAAATCATTGGTGTTTTCCATTAAATCAGAAGATTTCCATGATGCAAGGCAAGAGCCTGGATCAAGTTATCACCTGATACACCTTTCAGTATTCCAGTGAAATTCTTGAGGCCACTTGCATATTGAAACTAACATAGATGAGCAACTGTAGGAACAAAGTTCAAATTTTACTCATGACTCAAGAAATGGAAAATAGAATGCTGACAGATTTACATAGAGTTAATTATATTGTGAGGTCAGTCCTTCTCTGCGTTTGTTTTGACTCCTTTCTCTCTCTGAATTTAGTTGTCCAATAAATACATGCACAATGTAATGTTCATGTAATGCCCAAAATAAGAATTCTGATCTTTAGATGTATTTCCATTGAATGAAATATACTTTAAAAGTCATCTATGCCGTATGCAGGCACAGACAGAAAGAGCAAAAGACCTTTGGGCATTATGTGTTGAAGTCAGGAAGGTTGCAAATTTTGACCACCAAAGCTTATTGCAGGAGGTTCCCTGAAAATTAGAATCTGAAAATATCTTTTTGGTCAAGTTAAATTTAAAATAGGCACTTCATAAGTTTTTGAAAAACGTGATTCCACAAGCTTTTTTTTGCTCACTAAGTTGAGGATTTAGGGTTTTGTTTATAAGTATGTTTCATAACACTGCAATATATGCCTTAAGGATTTGGAACAAAATTCTGGAGTTATTATTCAATTTAGGTCTGTGTAGCACAATATATGATGAGTTGTTTGAAAAGTTGTTGCAATAAGGAAGAAAAAGTAAATCTTAGAGCAAGGAATCTGACAGTTTCAGAGAACTGTAGAGAAACTGTCTTGTGGTGCACAGAATTTGGGAAGGACATGCCTTAACTACTTTTAGTTATGACTGATCATCCTTTACACAGAAACATTCAACAGTGACAGAGGTTTTTCAGCATTTCTTTTTAAATCATTGGAGTACATTCCTTTTCTATAATTTTCCAGAGTGTGTATTTTATTCCCAGGTTTCTTAGAGCTGAGAGTCAAGGGATCTTGATTGCTCTTAAGGTTTTCCTTCCCTACACAGAGGCAAGGGGGAGTATCAGACCTATCCCATTAAACCCAAAGTCTTGCACATAATAGTAGTAACTACTTCAGCTACTAGTAACTAGCTGAAGCCCATTCATAGGATTATAGGTAAGAATTACAGTAAGTCAAGCGTTGGTACCTCTATTGAAGACACGTGTTTATCAGCTGAAGACAGTATTGAAGACATTGGCATTCCATGCCAGGCGGAAGACAGACTTATTGAAGACAGTATTAATCACTGAGCATCAGACTGATCAGCTGGTTATAAATTTGCAAAATACTTCTTATAGAAGGCTTTGTTTACTTGATAGAATAGATGCATTGTATCAAAGCAATCAGTTTAGTGTTTACTAAGTATTCACTCTTCCGTGGTGATAACTTTAATTTATAACAATGCTAAATTTCTTTCCTCATACCATGGAAGCATCAATTGCAAATACATGTTGTGTTCCTCAATCTCACCTAAAACTGTAATCTACAGTACTAACTTCTGTGCAAATAAAAAGATATAACTGTGTCTTAAGTAAAGAGAAAAAAAAATACCCTGAATTGAGTTTCAGTTTCAACTTGGTAATAAGTTTTCATATATTTATTCAAATGATCATAATATGTATTTGTAATGGAAATTTAATATTATATGTCTAACTAATGTGATGCCTCTGCTTAGGACTGGACTATAACAGAAGACAAATACAGCTGCTGAAAGAGTGACTGATGTATAACAAAAGTGACACGTGGTGGAAGGTCTAAATAAAATATCTAGGACAGAGTCTGACCTTGACCTTGATATTTTTTGATCATCCTCACTTAAATCAATATTACTCAGCAATGTCCAGTTGTGTAATGTCTTTTAATTCTGACTGAATCTTTCAAAAATCCCTTGAATATTGAAGGGTTAACTAAGGAAGCTTAATCAGTGCAAAGATTTATTACACTAATGAAGTACTTTATCAACTGACATGCTAATTGTCTGAAGTATTCATCTGCCTGAGCACCATGTAAAAGTTTTGTTCATTCCCACAGTTGTTCATTTTTTCCTAATTCATACTTTCTTAACCACAGTAATGATTCATTTGAAAGAGCTCGGAGACAAACATTATTTAAATTACTTGATTCATTTACTAAGTTGCTGGAAAATCAACAAGAGTATTGTTTAATATATAATTTTTTTTAGTAGCATGAGTTGAGTTAGGGAACTTTTATAGAAGCTTGAATACATAAGGACATGGAGAAATGAATATTATTGTAGAAGGAGCAAATACAATAAGGAATATGATCTGTGTGAATAATTATTTTTCAGCTGGCTAAAGAAAAATCCAATCAGATAAGCTGATTTTTTTTTTCTTTTTTCCTCCTTAAAATACAAACTAAAGGAAAAAACTGTAAAGCTTAAGAACTGGTATATGTTTTCAAGTGATCCTAAGACCAGACATTTTATTTTCATCTCAGTTAAGTTTGGCAAAGCAAAGAAATGAAAATGAAGAGATAAATTTGGCAAACCATCCCAAAACCAGACATTAGAAGAAAGAGCCCCTCGCTTTTTACTCAATAACACTCACCTACAGAATGTATAGCTCAAATTTATTTCCCTCCTCTGCTTCAGGGTATATAACTTTCCAGTCAGTGTGCCTCAGCTGCTAAAGAATTTGCTGAGCTTAGTAGGCTACTCTCCATTGTTTACCTTCAATCCGGTCCATTTGGTCTAAAATATTTGCAAGTTATTTTGGTCAGTGATGGAAAGCTGTGTTCTCACTTCCTATCTCCTTGCTTAAATCCCTCAAGTAGCATTCCAGACTGTTCTTCTGATTGCCTTTCTCTCTAACTGAATTAATCTTCAATTACTCTATGCAAGGTAGAACAGTTCAAAAATAAGAAATGAATTGACCATGGCTTCATGGCTCAGTCACAAGTATGTTAGAATTTAGTTCAAATGTCTCAGCTCTAAACACAAAAAAACATAGGCTTGAGAGCAGTCAGATTTTATGAGAGCCTAATAGTGCTGGCTTAGGAGATATTCAGAGGAGAGACTCCCTTAGTCTCTACGGTTGGATGTCCTATAACATGAAAGAGGCATCTTCATGTATCTTTCAGCAGAAGAAAAATATGAAGCAGAAATTCTCTTAGGTACTCAAATGATTCAACAGAGAGAATGGGGAAGTCCTACACACCCCGTGATGGTCATAGAAATGCAGTCTTGAAAAAAGGAAACTATCTAAATAGTGACCATGTAAACAGATTGAGGAGGCCAGACCAAACAACTCACATTTTTCAAGGAACAGTTTGTGATAGAGACTTGAAATAACATATCTTCTTTCAGTTGATATTTTCCTCAATATTTAGCATACCTTCTAGTTCTAAATTTTTCTTCCCAAAACCAATATTTTATTTGTCTAAGCACCTGAGAAATTATCATTTCACACTCAAATGGGTATTTTGAAAATAAAATGTCTCATCCAAGATATCTTATGAGACAGCCACTCCCAACAGTTATATGGAACCAAGGGGAACCTTCCATAAATTTCAGGAGATTTTTGAGTGAGTAACACTATACTTTTTACAAAACTGTTCCATGAAAACTGATATTAGTGACTATTTTTCTGAACCTAGCTAGACTTTTTTTTTTCCCTGCACAACTAGACTTTATTATCTACAGATTTGCCCCAGAATAAAAGCAATTGCATTAACTTCTAGGAAAGCTGCAATAGCAGCCTGAAACCTATTCTAGGGCCCATTTCTTATTTCTATCTATTATCACAGAGAATCAATAATTAATTTTTAATTTACTAAATTCAGACTTTAAAAACCTATATATTTATTATCAGGAAGACTGCAGAGAACCCCAAACCAAGCTAAAACACAAGGACTGGAAAATGCTTTGTGAGAAAATGTCATTCCCTTTAAAAAAAAAAAATTTTAAAATGTATACTTCATTTAACCGGAAACAGAAAATTACAGTGTTTCCAGGTTCTTGAAGGCTGTTGTGAGATTATTTCACATTAGATTCTTAATTTAATTTTTTTTCCCCAAAATGATTCACCACTGTGTTCTACGGAAAATAGGGGTCCGAAGGGATGTGGAGGCCAAAACTGAGACACTGCAGAAAACCCAAACAGCAGTTTTATTACCAAAGGTGGCCAAGTAAACAGGAAAGAAACCCAAGAGAGAGAGAGAGAGGAGAGAAAATAAGCCCCCAGGCGCAAACACCAAATTGCCCAGGTGTCCCCCATGGAGTTGTCTCACCAACCCCTGGAATGCCCAGACTCCCCAGAGCAGTGGCTGCATCCTCAAGGGTCAGCTGGCTCACAGGTGACGGCAGGCGTCCCTGCCAAGGCAACGTTGTCCTGTCATGTGAAGCAAGCGAGCCCTAAAACATGAACCATCTGCCTTTTATCCACTTGGCCAAATGACGTTTACCTGAGCTACGTGGCCAGCGCCGCCCGAGGAAAGGTATTTGGCATGGCCCCTTACATCACATAATTGATACTTCTCTGTGCTTGCGTGAGTCTTTCTGCACCTGCGCAGTCCATTTCAGAGGGTCTTCCTTAATTGAGTCTGGGGGTTTACTTCATCCTCCTCCTCCTTTCTTTCTCCTTCAA
>JAWWMP010000116.1:75801231-75815376 GCA_035047865.1 Dendrocincla tyrannina | reverse complement strand
TAGATATAAAGCAAGTTATTGCCACAACTGATTATGTTCTGTGCCTTCCTTAGCCTCGAGGGATTCAGGGGCTTGTATAATACATATGCATGCCCCTAAACACAAGGCTGGTTAGGAGACACCAAGCCCATGCCATGTGTCTCTCCTTTTTTTCCACAGCACATAAGTATCAGATATTTTAGGCAACAAGTGCCTAGACAGCTCCATTGGAGGCTAAGATTCTTGGACTCAGATATCCACATATAAAACTCCATGTACATCAGATGCTTACACTTCCACTGTCATCAGTGGAGCTGGAGAATGCTTGAGCTGTTTAGTCTCTGAGTGCCTACTTTAGGGTGAACTTCACTTCTGTAGTTTTCCTGAGCTGTTGGGAGGTCTGGCACCTTGGACATCAGGAAAAAAAAAAGCCCAGAGGACTCACAGGGTTATGACATTTGCCTGAGAAGATATTCTCAATTCTTTGGCTTTTCTGGTTTCGTAACAAGCATTTCTCAGTGTGAGAAACAGGGGTCCCTGCACTCAGTGGGTGAAAAAAAGCCAGGCTCCTTTTTTTTGTCTTCTTTCCTGGCAGTTTTCTCAGCTATTGTGTCTGATCACTTTCTAGGTGGGTATTAAGTGATGTGACTAGGACTCATCTCACAGAGCTCTTTTATTCTGCTTTTCTTTCCTGGAACAGATTTATAAGCAATCAAATGTCTGCTATCTAGTAAAAATTCACTTTTCACTTTAAGTGGAAGTTGTAGACATTCATTAACAGCTCATAGTTCCCAAATCAATTCATTTCAGTACTGGAACAGCCTCTGAGAAACCTCTGTCTCCTGCAGGCAGAACTGTAACTTCATAGTGGTAACTCCACTGTGAAAATAGAGTTTGCTAGAGTGAAATTGTTGAATTCAGTCTTTGTTTTAGAACACAAGGATCCTATTTCATGCACTAAATGCCAAGGAGCTCAATTCTTTATTACTTTATAGTTTAAACTGGAAATTTTCCCAGATTGCTTATCTATTCTCAAACACTTGAACAAATGAAGAAAGCAGGGGAGATTTATTAGAATGAGTAAATAACTAGTGAATTGAGAGTTCTCTCCAAAAAAAAAAAAAAAATTGTGGTCAATATCCTAGATCACCCTGATTCCTTGGCTGGTTCATATCATATGTAATACCCTCATGTCAGCTAGAAATATGGCAAGGATAGTTCTCTGCTATCATATCCCTCACTGCTGTAATCATGTTGATTTGGACTGAGAAAGTAAAGAGAACTTAAAAACAGAAAAGCTTGGGAAAAAGAAGTTTTCAGCTACTAATGTTAATTTGAGCATTTGTTAGCTGTAGATGGGTGAATAACATTTCAGCCCATATCACAGCTTAATCTAGTCAACCCTTGGAAAATGGAACAGTTTTTCACTCATCTATTTTTGCATCAAGATAATTGTATATTCTTTTTTCTTTGCCAAGAGTGCTGATATAAAAGAAAAGCTTCTCTGCAGAAACAGTAGCACTCACTTTCATTGAGGAAATGATTTTTAAAAATATTTTTATCTCATTCAAGTTGCAGAAAGAAAGAGGTAGCTTAGCTAACACAAAAAGATGTAAAACATAGTTCCTGCTGTGGGAATGTCAGTTTATTTTGGTATGTTCAGGATTCAAAAGAACCTTTTTCAATTCATAGTGTGTGTCTACATAAAACCTGGCTGTGAGAGCAGTGCTGACTCATTGTGCAGAGCTTATGGCCAATCTGGGCAGACACATCAGCTTTCTGAGGGACAGAAATGTCAAGTTTAACAGAGTCTTGGGTTGTTTCCAACCATGACCAATTCTTATTATCAGCAGGCTTTTTCTTTGCCTTGCATCCACAAGGATTTTAATGTCTGGAAACCTACAACTGCTTGTCTCAGGGCTTTTTGCATCTAGTTGCTGCTCTACTCTAACTCATTATAAAGTAATGGTGTTTCTGACTTCATCCAGAGACCCAAGTGGAAGGTCCTATTCAGCCTAAGTTTGCAAAATCCTTACAGATCAAAGAACTTCCTTTTTTTACAGACAGACACTGCATATTTACAGAAGTGTAAACAGATTAAATCTCTTCAGCCTCTCTTCCACAATGCTTTCAGCTGTTAAAAAACCTTGCTTCAATGGTTAATACCTGTAGATAACAGTTTGATGGCACTTTTTGTATGGAAACATAAGAAATGAAAGCTAGTGATTCAGAAAAGGACCATCGTGGTTTTAGGAATTATGATAATCAATAGTGAAATTTAATGGAATTGATTAACCTCTTTCAGTGACCATTCATGGCAAAATTACCAACAGTAATGACAATGACCAATGCTTTTCTGCATAGCAGAAAAAGATTAGACAAAAAGTTTCTGCCTTGGAGGGCTTCAGAGAAATCCTTTATCCTCTGTTCACTGAGAATGATACTAGGGTCATGCTGATTACAAATAGTTCATCCACCTGCCTTTGAAAAACCAAGTCCCTGGAGGATTTGGTTCTCAAAAAAGTGTGAGGACATCTGTGCCTGATTGAACAAAGGCAGTGTTGCATATTACTCAAAAATTATTTCCCTTTACCATGGAAAGAACATTAGAGCTAGACAGCTCACAAGGATTTGTGAAGTTATTAGAAGTAGCATAAAGTCTTCCTGACCTACAGATGGGCATCCAGTTCCATTTTCACTCACATACTGACAGTATAGAGTATTATCAATATGTACAAACTGGCCCAGCCTGTACACATTCCCCTTTCTGGTATTTCTGTGAACTCCCCCTCACTTCCCTGACAACTTCCCTGCCAGCCCCAAGATTTTGTTTTAATTAGGTTTACCTTCTTTCTAAATTATTCCATGAACTTTAGCTTATGGGTTGATCCAAGTTCTCTTTTTCCCTTGATTCCAGAAAGACAAATTCCTTTACATCAGGTTTTGTTGTCTTGTTATATGACATAACGCTTTGTTGAGAGAAGAACCTCAGGAGTCCAAGGACACTTAGCAAGGATACAGTGGAACTCACCTAACAGAGTGTTGTTGTTATGTGTACAGACAGGTCTCCTGTCCTAATCCTTGGCCTTTAGTTCCCACCCAGAAACTGATGTTTTTGTGCCTTCACCAGGAGCTGGTTCACAAAAAAAAACCCTGGAAAACAATGCAGAAAAAGGACACTGAATATTTTTCTGAGATTTAGCACTGTTTAGTCATTTTAGATTGGCTCATTATGAGGTTGCACAAGAGCCAAGAAAAGGGAAATAGTGGGAGTCTGCTGCCAGGGACAGGCTGGGGATGGGAGCACTTTGTCATCAGATGGACTCAGACAACTTTGCACTTGAAAATGATGCCCACTCTCTTCATATTTAGAATAACAAGACCTCATGTATTAGTAAAGAATGTATAAACATGTATTTTAGGACAGATTTAATATGTGATTAAACTATTTCATTGGACTATTGCATTAAGCTATTTTACATTATTCAGGTTTTATTTGAAACTATGGCATCCATTTGCATCTTATATATGACTTTCATTGCAGTTTTTATATAAGTTGCTAGACTTTATCAGAAAAAAAACAATGCCACACAGAGATACTCGGCAGTTTTCTTGATCAGCTTTAAAATGCTCATTTATTAAGTAAAAGCATGAACAATACCATCCACTTTCAAATATACATAAATGGAATAAGCATGTCAAGCACAAAATTAAGTTTTAATTTACACATTTTCAAGGATTATCAGTCTTCATTAATGAAAAGCAATATGACTAAATCTTGCTTACTTTTGTTATGTAAGTAGTCTTATTATGGACTTGTTCTAATATTCCTGGAAAGACTTAATGTGATTTCCAAAGACCCTGAATCAGTCTCAAAATTATTATTTTTTTATTTTCTTCAGAAGAATTTGCTGCAAGATCTCTTGGATCGAGCAAGTAATTAGACCTTTCAGTCATAAAGATTAATGGACATGCATGTTTAATGACTTCATCAGATATTTGCCCCTAAACCAAAACAACTCTTAACCCAACCCTAAGGAACAGATCAGACAACGCTAGAGTGTATTTAGCAATCTATAACATTTGACTGTAAAAAATATTCCTATTGCTTTCCAAGTTGCTTTATTATGGAAAACACAGCATGAGAGAGAGAGCAACATTTCCTGTGAAATTTCTATTGTTTCTGTTCCTAGGCTGGTCAGGAACTGAAAGAGGCGTCTTTACATTCACAAGCTTTCCCAAACAGTAACTTGAGACTTTTGGCTTATTCTCACTACAGTTATTGATATTAAAATTACGCCTGATTTCCACGTGTTCCAAAGCCAAGTTTACATTACAGATTTCTGAAAGTTTGTTCCTGGCTTCTGTTTTTTGTGACTTGAGAGGTAAGCAAATGCAATCAATGTTATTGACTTTTACTTTTCCTGCTTTGTACAGTCTATATTTTTTCTTTCCTCTGTCTACAGAAGTATAGAAAACTGTTTGGAGACAGCAAATATTTCCAGACAAGTCGGAGGCAGAGAAGTAAACAATAAACATCAAAAACTATACAATACCAGTATGATCATTTCATGCTGTCACTCCAGACTTTACTGAGCTTCCAGGCACTTTTACAACTGTGCCGACTGACATTTCAACACAATTACAAATTGTTTATTAGACCTCCAGCTGTTCTGTTGTGAAGTAGAAAAATAACGATAAAATTGTTTCCAACTTGTTATATATTAAATGCAGCTACTATTCTTTTAAGATCTAATCTTACCAAGGGAGAAGTAGGTTACCCCCAAGGGAGCTGCTTTGTGCAGAATGCAACTATTGAAACACTTCTGTCTCTTAAGCCCTACACTGGATGTGCATTTTGCTACATGTAGGTAAGGCTGAGTATAAGATTTGGTGGTAATTTGTCCTAAAACACAAGTCATGCACTTCTACATTTTGCCAAACCATTATGCCCTCTACAAGTTACTGTCAGCTACACAAGTTGTAGGCCTGGCTCTAAAGGTTAGAAATGGCAGCCGGATACTTACTACTTTCATCCTCAATTGCAAGTCATTGCTTATCTGCCATTTGTGCCTTTAAAAATATGCCTCTTAAGTGTTCTTCTGAATCAGAGCCTGCATGTGGTCTAGCTCACTTCAGGAGAGGGTGAAGTCTGTAGAAGCAAATAACTGCTTCCCCTTACATAGCTCTTTTTCTTTGCTCTCTGTAGCTTCAGTGAAGATAAAATATTACTCATTTCCAGGAGACGAGACCAAAAATGGTGTAAGAAAAACCTTGCAGGACAGGGCAGGGATCACACTGCTGACAGGGAGTCTTAGGGAACAGCAATAGTTTGCCAAAATCAAAGGAATCTCAGTGTTTTGCTAGTCTTGCTAGGGAGAGAAAACAGAAGTTATATTAGTCAGCTGTCAGTGACTGATCTTTGTCAACTACAAAACTGATGACGGTAGAACTTCACTGCAGTGAGAACAGTTGAGGTTGTGTCATTCTTACAGCCTCTTCTACCTATTTTATCAGGTCCTGCAAGCTGGTGAGTCAAGAAGCTCTGGGGACCAGTTTCAAAGTTCAAATATTAGATGTGAATAAAATATCTGAATAATTTATTCACAGATAAAGGTCTGCTATCAATATTTGTATTAGGAAAATTTCATGAAGAAAGGACAAAACTGTAACAATAAACAAAAATGTTCCCAGAGTCTGAAGGCAGTCATTGAGATGTACTTTCCTTAGTGCTGTTCTTATCTCAGCCTACAAGGTTTACTTTGATTCTCCTCACCATTCTACCAGGGCCTTTGATCCTCCTCACCATTCTACCAGGGTGGAGAGGATAGAGAGGGGTTGAGCAAGTGGCTGCATGGTGCTGGATTTCCAGCTGGGCTTAAAACACTGTAGATGCCAAAAAGCTTTCCAAGTAAGACTGCATAAGAAGTGCGCAAAGCAGTAAAATATCGCAGCGGCTTCTCCTGTTAATACATTACTAGCAATCATAACAATGCAAGATATCCCATTAGTGATCAGCTTTGTGAACATTCACAGTGTAAATGCAAAACACTATTACAATTTTTATTTTTAGTATATAGACAGTGGTATTTAGTATAAATATATTGTGAAATACATGTATTCTTTTAAAAAATCATTATTATAATGCTGAGTGGTACATGCATCAAATGGAAAAGGGCACAGAACCATCCTGTTCTCATTAATAGAAGTTTGTTTCAAGGCACAAAGTTCAAGATTAGATTTTTCCAGTATTGTTTTTCAGAGCATTCTACAACCCTACTTGCACATTTTCTGTTTGGAATCTGCTTGGAATTAAGGCAAAAATTCTAAGCCTTCATCTCCTCTGCCTTGTGCTAGGATGAGTACTGCTTAGAGCGGTGAAAAACAGGTGGGCATAAAATGCAACTAGATCAGCATGACAACATTATGGACCCCAATTCTGCAGAAGAAAGAGTGTTTGCAGATCAAAAGGTTGCGGAATCATTCTTCTTTGTGTATACTTCAAAAGTCTGAGGATAGTGTTGGTAACTAAAATTAATGATAATAGCAAATATCTTCTGAAAGTAACATATTCTTTTTTCTTCAGTCAATCTTACCAGAGTACCTAATAGTGTTGTTAATCAGGATTTTTAGTATCTAAATATTGTTGGTGCTTTTCAGACCATGCAACATCAGAGTGCTCAAAGACATTGGAAGATTTTAAGAAAGGGAGGATAGTTCAATTTACCAAACATGTACAATTTGAAAAATTGCTAAAATGTAACATAAAAAAATTTGTCATAGTGGCACTCAGGTTTATTCACCTAGGAGAGGTTGTGTGGCACCCCACCCACAGTGCTTCTAATTTTTGTTGAACTCATCCTAGAGAGTGTGAGAGTCAGTAAATCTGTTCTTCCCGCAGAGAACTCAGTCCTCCTGCAGAGCCTGCTAAGCCAGTGCCACTTGTGATGCAGTACTACAATGTATGGGTAGAATTGCCAAATTCCATGTAAATCCTCAAATAAAGTCCACTGATAAAAAAGTTGAACACAGAGAAACATGTTTATTCCTATGTTGCCTTTTCCTGAATATGTCTACATCCTTTATGCTGCCCTGTTTTTTCACTTTTAGGGTTCCCAAGCATCACTCAGTATGACTGCACCCACTTGCTCCACCTCAGCTTAAACAACTCTGCCTTGACCATAGGCCAAACCAGAGCAGAACTAACAAGCTTTGTGGATTTGCCCTCATATGCTTTCTTCGGGAATGGCTACTAGCTTGAACTCCTCAAGAAAGATAGCAGTCACAAGGTGAATGTCAAACTTTCTGGGATCTCAGGTTTCCTGTTGAAATGTCTGCATCTTAGGACTTCTCAATGCAGAACTGTGTTTATCCTCTGGCAGATATATCTGTTAAACAGGAGAGGTAATGGAGATTTTCACTATGTTTCTGCTACCCCGCATATTCTCATGCAATTTTCCAGGCAAATGATCTATGTCTACACTTGCTCACACCTCATACTCTTGCCAGACCTGCCTTTTGCAGATATGTCCGTCCTCACACAGCAGATCCAGCCACTACCAGAGCTCAGGTGCACCAAGTGCTCACCCCAGTGAGTGAGCATCAAGGTAAACATGACTGTTTTGTAATACTGAGCACATCTAAAGACAAACCACAAAAGAAAAAAAAATTGCAAACAAGCAGAAAATTTCTAGGTAAAACATTAAGCATCTTATGGATAATGCACTGTTGTATTAAGCTGCAAATTTCTAAATTTTGGATTCAGGCATATAGTATTTGCCTTCTTTTTGTCTGGCAAAGTCTGTTATAGAGCTACTTCTTAGTCCCTTTTAAAGCCAAAATATAGAAAATATTCTCTTTTCAATGAATCCAGTACCCGGAGAAACAAAAATTGCCCTCTCAATACAGCATTTAAGGACAACAGAAAATTCAATATGTCACTTCTTTGACAAAGAAGTCAATATGACTTCTTTGCAGTCTGGGCCTATAGCCTTGTAGTATGAACATCCTCTGTGGATGATAAAATCTATGTTTTTATCTGAATCTCAAATATCTTATTTTTGGGGCAAGGTGATAAGGTACTGTTAAGAGTTCAGACAGAGTCCTTGCTATAATGCTGTTGAACTAAATGCTTCAGAAACTATAATCTTGTTAGTATTACACAGTATCCTTGCCTGGTTTGCAGAGGCATTAACTCTTTCAGGAAAACACCTGCACAATTTAGTTTTGATTTTGTACAAACCAGAACATACAAGCTGTAAGGAATGAACAGCCAACAAGTGAATAACATTTTTCACATTTATGCCCATTCTCCCAATTGAAAATGTTTGTAATTATGCCTTTTCAAACTCAAGAAAGATGTGGAGAAGCTAATAGGGAACTCTCACTGTAGTTCCTCAAGGACATAAAAAGAAAGATCAGGTAATTGTCCCAAAATGATTGTCTCATCAATGCCTCAAATATGAAAACTTACAGTTAAAGTGATGAAAATAACAAAAACTTATGCATATAAGAAGGTAATGGCATGTAACAAGGAAAAACACTTTCACAATCATAACTATAGCAGCATCTTGCAGCAAAATGTTATTTTATTGGTATGGTATTATTCAATAAAAACAACAAAAAATCATCTAAATGTCTTGCAGCATATAACTGTGCTGAAAACCACAGTATAAAAAGACAATGGGGTTCTCTTCATTATTGACATGAGTGCCAGGATTGGATTCAGCTTCAGGTACAGGCACTGTCATCAAGGTATCTTTGTGTGGATATCTGTATGAGAGGTAAATATTCAGGCCCCCCCCCTGCTAGCAGAGGTCTAGTCAAAGGAATCAGAATGATTCAACTAATGCATCAATAGACATGAGCATGCGATCAGCTGAATTGTTGCCTCAGCTGTATCTGACAAAGAACTAAATTTCATTGCCTAAACTTAACTATCTCATACAGTTTTGGATGCAGTACAGCAGTCCCTGGTTTCTGCTTACTCCTTCAAAGGACACAGATCTTTGTTCATCCCATGCAGAAGGCTCAGCTACTACAGGGTGCTCCAGTGACACGAGGTGCCTGTATTTAAAGAACTGCATTTGCTTACTCTATGAATTGAAATAGTAATCATGTTTTATTCAGTTTAATGATTGCGCTTCAGTTTGCTCAGACAGATCTTTCTCCACGAATCATATGAGAGACCTTGTTGGTTAGTTAGGTTTTCCCTTAGGTCCCAAACATTTAGGCATAAGTATCTTCACTGCAAATAAAATCACAAACTGTAAAGTCATAGAAATATACCCACCAGATTTTATACTTATAAGGCTTTATTTTAATTCAATGAACATAAAAATAAGAGTAATTTATTTTATGCTACTTCTTGTTAATGCCAGTTCATGAAAACATGATAGATATAAGTCCAGTGGAGAAATTCCTTTAAGAATAGCACAATATCAAATCCATATTTCATATTGGAAGAACCAAAAATAGTGAATCATACAGCAGAACTGCATTATGACTCATCTAAGGGGTATAGGCATTATATTCAATGTACACATTCACTTACTCTACTTTGTTTTATTCATCACACCTTTTAGTCAGAGAAAAATTAAATTTATGTTAGATCAGTACTGACATCTGGCCATCTGCATCAGTAATAAAGGACAAATTCTCCTCTGGGATAATTCACTGGATGACTAGCAGAAATGTTGTATTGAATTTGATTTTAGATTGTAATGTTAGTAACATGTATATTCAGTTCAGAACTTGATTGTTCTGCACAATGCAGAGGATGCAGCCAAGGCCTCACCAGGACTCTGTCTACCTTTGATAGTACAGTTCCCTCTTACACTACAAGCTGGGCAAATTCAGAAACCAGATGGAAGAACCATGGTACCATAACTTATTTACCTTGTGACAGCTCTGATCCCATGAATTGATCACAATGATAATTAAGATACTTCTTGATTTGCCTTGAACTACCCATGCAAGCTGCTCTTCCCTTCTGTGTCATATCCTGAGACTACAGTGGCCAGCCATCCTGTGCGTGTCATGGTTTTTAAGCAGGAACTTGTTAGGAGTCTGTCTACTGGTCTCCATCCTTTCCAAGCTGTTTGCAAGGGACCATTCAGAAAGGACGTTTTGGAAAAGAACTTAAAGTCAGGGGAAAAAAACAACCTATGAGATAGCTTTTAGCTGGCATTTGCACAACTAATATATTTTGAACCTGCTAAATGTACCTGAAAGATACATAGAAACACAAAAAATCCCACATGGTTTGTCTGTTAAAGTTTGAATTATTATCTATAATAGTACTTTTACTATTGAGCTGTTAGATTCAATTAGGCCTCTATTACATTTCTTTAGATAGACATCAGTGTGTCTTTAAAAATCTAAGAGGGTTTTTTTTTTCAGATTCTCTATGCTTCCTAATGAAGAGAAATACTGAAGTATAATCACATCTCCGTTATCAGTTGCAATATTAACCTTGGCCAAAGAAATGCCTTTAAAAAATGTTTCCATGTGTCTGATATCATACTACATATTCTAATTAGGCAAACAAATGAAATTTTAATCATGAAATCTCTTACAAAGCCATAACAAACATAATATATTATGGAAATTACTCTTCTTCTCTGAAAATAGTCCAGAACAAACTCTTTTCCTTTTTCAAGAGCCTGTCAGACTCTTTCATAAGAAATGTCGATACAATGATTCTCTTTATTACATTTCCATATCACTGAATAATCTATAATCTTCCTCTTTCATGATTTCTTAACAATATTTTTACAACAGATGTGACTGAATGTATGGCAAAGTGACATTAAGAAAGTGATTTGTTTGTTTATTTTCAAATAAAAATGAGCTAAAAGAAAAAAAAAAGCTGATATCAAGGTTCCAAGAGCCCTGGTAGGATTGAATTGCTCTGACCAATTGTGTACTCAGTAAACAATATTGAGTCATGTTTTTTTCTAATTTGATACTTGCTCATTTCTGAATCCTAGTAGTTATTAACATACATGTATGTATCTACATTTTTTCTTTTTTATTATTTTTACTAAATGGTAAAAATTACTAAATGGTAGTCTCCTTTGAAATGCTTTTTGCTACTCTGACACCTCAGTGATTTCCACTTTATGCCCTCTCTAATCCTGTTTTCTTTTTTAGTCATTTTAATGAGGAAAATTGTTTTGCCCTATTTCACATTGTCTGTCTGTTCTCCATTACAGAGTGCCAGTTACACAATAACATTTTTTCAAGCCAATGTATTTTTCAGATGCAAATAGGCAGATTACAGATGAGAGAGGCAGAAAGGACACCTTTTGTGAAATGCACAAACTTCTCACTGTCTTTTCTTTTCAGCTATTAGTCTTCTAATTAGCCCAAGAGTGACAGTTTCTGTGCATCATACTAATTTTCTATTCTTTTGCATTTCTACTTTTCATTTTTATTTCACTTCAATTCACTTGACATTTGAACAGGTTTTCCTTGTAAATACAATACATATGCTACTCATCTTGTTTTTTTGCTTGAAGCTTTCTCAATCTATGGTAACTGTTTTACAAGCAAAAGAGCCAAAGATGTTGACATTACCTTAGCTTTCCATGCCTAGGTACTTGCCAGTAATTCCACACCATAGTTTTGCAGATTTCTCCCTGTGTGGGAATTCTGAAAAGCACATGCAGCATTTATTTTCTCATATAAAAATGTATAACACCTCTGGGGCAACTCTATCAAACTGTAGAGATAGAAAATAGAATAGCGATAGTATACCTTGTTTTCAGGTTTTTTTACTTCAGCATAATGGGTAAAAATAAGGAGGAGCCAATGATCTGTGGCTTCATAATTGTAGCAATGCTTCCCAACGTGGCATATTGATTGTACTTAAAGCCTAGTTGGTGGTAGGAATGGAAAGCATCTGCTTGAAAAGAAAAAATGACTACATTATTTACTCATGTCTATTTGTCTTGCTTTATTTTCAGTTGTCTTGCTTTTTGTCAAGTGTTCTTGTTCTGTATTGATCACTGTATTATTCTGGTATATGTTAAGCCTGGAGACTCCATATGTGCCATTTGCTCTTTAGTCAGAAGTCTAGAGCAGAATTAGATGCTCTGACTGACCATCTTTTCACTAGGAAAATTATGTTACAGTATATTTTGGCATTTTAGAAAGGGGGAAGTCCAGAAAATGTGGTGTGCATTTATACTAGAGTATGATCATGTTTGAAATCCTGTTAGTTCTCAGTTTGTAAATAGGTTGTGTGACAATTTGTGGACAGAAACATTACATTCTACAGGATTTATGTTGTGTCTTTTTCTGCATACAAGCAACTATGGAATTGGGGAATATTTCCCCCCTTATTTTGTCATATTTCTTTCACCTTAGGACACAGCAAGTAGTGCTTTCAGCTCTCTTAATAACATCACAAATCTTGCTGACATGTGCATTAAAAAAATCTCATGGTCTCCTGTGGCACTATTCTGAAGTCTTTAAAAGACTTTCCATTTCCCTTAAATTTAGTGGGTGAAGCCTAATTGACTACAATAGTTTATTCTTTTGTGTCTACTGGTGCCCAAGAGAATGAGAACCAATAGACAAGGGAAGGTAAATAGCAGTGATGTAAATATAAACAAAGTGTTATAATAGGAATGGGAAGAATCCTTCAGAGTAAGGAAAGAAGAAAAAGAGAGAAAGAGGAAGAGGGAAATATGAGATAGTATATGTTATTCAAGAGAAGGGCTCAAGGTGTATGGGAAGAATTTGAGATAGAAGATAGTGCAGGGAGGGTCTGGAAAGACAGAAGAGTGTTAGGACAAATCTCCAATCAGTGGAGAAGGTGTCTCTGTTGTTGAACATACAGTCAACACTTCAGACACACTTCATGTCAATACAATGTAATCAAAAGCAATGGTTCAAAATGAAGTTAATAGGAACATCCCCAGTGACTATACTTTGCCTATTAACATAAACCATGGTTACATAACCAGAGGAACTGAGACAGCAATAGATAGAATCAAGGCTATAACTGAAAAATACATTGAAATAAATAAATAAATAAATAAGCATCTTATTCCTTTATTATATATCAGGATCATGAAATTAATTAGTTTGCCTTCATTAATTTACATTCATTTATTATGCCAAAACTTTATTTAGCATTTTGGTCACACAAAATCCCAGTGTTCTCCCTCTTTTGACCTAAATCCACTAAATGTAAGGGGGAATGAAAAGAAAATGAGAAGAGCAAAAAAACTGAAAAAGAAAATAGAAAGCCACATAGGAAAGAGAAGGAACCATCAGGCAAGAACTCGTATATTTTATACATACTCCTTATATGAAAATGGGATATTGAATCTTCCAGCCAGTCACATAGTTGAACAGAGCACAGCCTCCCCCTGCCCACTCTGGTGCTAACTGTAGTGCATGCAGGGTGACACAACTGGTGCCAGGGCTGCACTACTTCTTTTAATGAGGAACCCTGAAAAATTACTTCCAAAACAGCCTGGCAGGAGCCCACGAACAATAGGAATTGAAAACGAGTGAAAGTGCATCACAATATTTTTTGTATTCTGCCTAGGAGAAATTCTGTACGGAGGAAAAGTGGAGAATAGGAAACTGTGCACTTCTATCTAGCAAGCTGGCAGATAGAAAGGATGGAGTGTCTGTGTGAATTCAAGAGTCCTCTGTAGTTGATTGTCAGGCATTTTGACAGATTATGTGTAGTAAAACCAAATAATTTGTTGTATCTTCAATAAACAATTCTGATTATCTTTCTAAGAATCTTCAAATCTCTTAAAAACTTAAAATTGTTTCAAATTTTAAATCAAAAAACATAGTCTCTAAGAGTGATGTTCTAGCTTGAACAAAATAATTCACAGTCTTTCTCCATTGTCTGTTACATCTCCCATATGTCTCTTTTTAGATGGTTGAATAGAATTTTCATACCAGCTTTCATTGATGACCCATGTAAATGCCTTTACAAGAAAATCCATCTTTTGAGCTGTGTAATGACAGAAAGGAAGCTTTGTTTCCCATCATTGCAATCAACCTTTACTAGAAAGAAATTACTAGTAAGTATTCTGCTAGTGATGTTGATTTACTCAGAAGAAAGAAAGAAAGAAAGAAAGAAAGAAAGAAAGAAAGAAAGAAAGAAAGAAAGAAAGAAAGAAAGAAAGAAAG
>JAWWMP010000116.1:75776741-75801131 GCA_035047865.1 Dendrocincla tyrannina | reverse complement strand
AAGAAAGAAAGAAAGAAAGAAAGAAAGAAAGAAAGAAAGAAGGAAAGAAAGAAGGAAAGAAAGAAGGAAAGAAAGAAAGAAAAAGAAAGAAACAGGAAACACCACATCTGAACTGCTTCTTTTTCCATAAAGCAGCTTTATTATCAGCTCTGAAATGGATGTGTCTGCACTCATAATAAAGTTTGATAAAATACAGTCTTATTGATCTGAACAAAGCTTTTGCTGTTTTTCCTGTTCATCATTCATAGCGATATCTGTAGAGAGCATTAAGGCTTTTTATATTTTTAAATGAAAGGTCTTTCTACAGAAAACCTATCAACACTCTAGCCATCTGCATGACTTGTCCATACAGTCATGTTATTTTAGCATATTCAAACTATTTGCATATTGAGTTATTTGCTATGAAAGACAGGATCTTTTATCATTTGCTCTTTGCAAGTAGGAAAATATCCACAAAGAGGAGCATTCCTTAAAACCAACAGTAGCATTAATTCAGTGCATCTGAGTCCTTGGAAATAGTAACCTGGAACAATTTTGCCTATCAGTTTTCTGAGGAGTCACTAGATACCAGGAGAGCTGTTATATTTAGTTGCTTATCTGTTTTTGACTGCAGTGCAGTACTTGCAAAGATGTCTTTCATTTTGAGGCTTAACACGTTAAATATCACCTGATCTGAAGATGTCTGAGGGTGTAAAGCCTCATGCATAGAATAAATGTCTTATCTAAAAATAGCATTACATTTCTACATAGTCCTTCATTTTGTGTTGCTCTACATTGTACATAAATTAAGGTACAAAGTGAAACTAAAGGTCTGTCTTCACAGTGACGGGGGGAGAAATCTCAAAGCTTAAAAAGAAAATCCTCTGACATTCCTATTCAAAATCTCCCCAGTATGTCCAAATACTGCATTGAATAGAAGGTAGCAGAAGGTATCCTTCAAAGACTTAGATGGAAAACAGAAAAAATGAAAGCTATAGTGTCGTGCTGAATAACAGATATAACAGCATAGATTAAAGCTGCAGTAACTCATTGAATATTCACTTCCATTCTGTGGGTTTTAAATAAGGCCTTTAACCCAACACTCTACTGTGATTAAATCTTCTTTAATCTCTTAAATTACTAATTCCTAACATTTTAGGAAACAATGGATTGATAGAATAAAATTATTAGGCCAGTAGATTAAAGGAGAAAAACCAAGTAACAATTGCCACCATTGAACACCACTGTGGGTTAGCAATGACAAAGCACTGGACAACAACATCCTGCTTGCCTGTGTTATATGGATATCTCACAATGAGTAAATGTGTCACTTAAACATCCATTCACTGCAGTTCTTTTCAAGCCACAAAAGCTTTCCATTACCCATATCTGAAAACAATCTTGAACATACAGTTTTTAACACTGGAAGTTTGAGCCGGATGTTCATGCATAAAAAATTCTTAATAGTGTGCTATAAAGTCATCATCTGCAAGTTGTCCATAGCTCCCATTCCAGTTCTCGTAAAACACACTCGAAGTAAGGAGCCTTTTCCTTGCATACTCACAATTTTATTTATTTTCATAGGGAAGTTTATATCTGTTTTACTTACAGCTAAATTTGTAACTTAAAGTTGTGTTCATTGAACAGTGGAAGCGCAGAACATGTAACAAGACCATAATGCACTGAAGCTGCAGGATGGGCTTCTGACTGGCTAAGCTTAAGGCTTCTTTACAATATAGCGATGATGTCATACCATCACTGTTAAAGAAGTGAGGACTTCCTTTCCATTATTTGTTCTTTCCTTTGATAGAACTGAAGATATCAACAATGTTAATCATAATTTTTTCACTCCATAATGAAGACAGAGAAGACAACATTAAAAATATTTAGGAGTCTCATTCCTGTAATTTCAGTGGTTTGCTGTATTGAAAGTAGGCAGACTATGAGAGAGAGGAAGAGAAAGGAAGGGAAAGGGAAATGGGAATATAGGGAAATCTCTGTATTTTTGAAGAATTGGAAAGACAATTAATTTCTCTAGATGCCCTTTGTAAAGATCTTACTTATAAAATTAGGGACAAAATAATATGGTAAATATCTTACATTTACAACAGTCTTGCAACTCCAGCATGGGAGGTCTTTCTAATTTAATGCTTTTGTGAATCATAAATTAATTGAAAAGATAAAACTAGCCACATGCTCCTAAAAATTACAGACATCCCCAGCCTGGGAGAAAGAAGGTAATTTAATGAATTGCCATCAGCCTACCAGCTTTCTCTTCCAGTATTACTGTTTGCAATAAAGGATAGGATCCAGGTGGAATTATTTTTCTGAATCACCTTCTATTTATTTTTTTCCCCCAAATTTGTGACATCTTGTTTTCTTGGTCCACTCAATGAAAATTATGAACATTTCCCTCTCCAGCATGTATATTTTTCATTGATTTGTTAAAACAGAGTGTACATTCAAGGTATGTTTTTCACAACAGAATTATTTACATTGTGCTCAGGGAAGCAGGCTTTTTTGTAGTTTTTGTTGGCTATTTTTTTGCTTGAAGTCAGCTCTAATCTGTTCCAGATGTTTGCTATACTAATGGAGAAAAGGAAAAGTTCAGTAAGAGAAAACTAATTTGAATTTTACCTGTCATTGCTTTAAAACAATTTCATCAACTGCTATGTGCTTTATGAAGGCATAAATTTCATTCTAGCACTTTTATAATCATTAAAGCTGCAGGCAAAGTTTATGCAAAATGTGATGAAATTATGCTGTGAAACAATCTGAGAGAACTGCAAAGATACTGTGACCACACTGTTAGTTTTCTGTAATTTCTATCCTCTTTTCCATCCTCTATCCTTTATCTCAACAGGTAATTTGCATAGATAATGTGTAAGAAAAAGGAGTGATATCAGTGTTGACTAAAATTTTCAGGAAGGAGTTACAAAATAATAGTTGGTTCCCAAGGGAGGATATAAAGGCTACCTTTAATAAACCTAAAATGAGCATGTATTTCAAATGTTATTTTGTAATATGATGGAAAATGTGTTTGTATACAAAATTCTGCAGTAAAACACAGAAGACAAATTTTGCAGGGATAGAATAGTTTCATAACAACCATGTAATGGCAGTTAATCAAGTCTTGACTCTCTAAGTGTCAAAACTGTACCATTGATTTGAATGGTGCTACTCATAATTGGCAGGGTAGTGTGTGGGTAAAGGTAAGAATGACATCCAGCAATATCTAATGTCTTTATGCTGCATTGAATTGCGTCAGCGTCTACGAGCCTTTATAACTCTAAACACTTATTTTATTATATTTTTTAAAGTAAAATACTTGAACAATTCCAGTAGAGTGTCCATATGCCGAGCTTTCACATTTTCTGCAAGTTTCTAAATCCAGCCAAGTCTTTACATCCATCAATCTATTTAATGATGTGGTGGTTTAGTTTTAAAAGAAGCAAAGAAATCACATATGTAGTATTCAATGATAAGTGTCTTTATGGATGAAAAGCTTTTAAGAATTAGAATAAAGATGAAAGGAATGCCCTCACATTAAAGCTTAAGCTACCTCAGGGCATGAAATACATAAAGTAGGTACTTATGGCAATTAAGTTTAAAATAAACTTTTGACATAAATCCGCAGTGGTCTATCAGATCAAGCTCTTAGATGCGTCTTTATGATAAATAGAAGGATGTCTCTAAAGTCTAATGCAAATCATAATGCCAAGCACTGCAGAGCTGCAATTAGCCTACAAACCAGTTTTTATCAGTCAATAATTTGACGATGTAAGGGATATTACAGATATCTGAATTTTACAGAACAAGTGTTTATACTCTATTTCATATTCTTACTGGTTAGACTTGTTTAACTACAGATAATTTGACTTAACTCAGCAAGAAAAAGAATTAGTAGGACCGTAAAACGTCAACATGTGCTTGAACAGAACCATGAGCTAGTGTCTTGCAAAACAAATGTAAAATATAAGTAGGGGGTAAACATGAAAAGATGAGTTTATAGTCAAAACACTAACGATTATAAGTTCCAAGTTTATGGGGGTGGTTGGATTTACACTTCAGAAACAGATGATAATTTGTTTCATTCTGTAATGCAATGTACCTCATACAGAGTAGCAAATGCAAAATGGTAAGCAAGGTTGCCCTGGACTAAAGATGGACAGATGTGGACCAAGTATACTGTGCACTTAATGGCAACTACCTTTCCTGATGAAACAGACAGGATCTGGTTAGTGTTTCTACCCCTTTTGTGGATGAAACTTTTTGTGAGATGAAACTGTTTTGGTAGAATAACTAGTGTTTGGTCCTAGTCATCCTGGGAAGAAAAGATCAGGCTGAATCTATCCCAAGACTACCAAGTTTCTAACTTATGCCCTGAGGTAAGAACCTTGGTTTCATACCAGGTTGTTAAAAATCACCAATTCTGAGTCATCTGAAGCAGAGCAATATATTAATCTAAGAGTCTCATTGTTCTGTAACCCAAGCACTGATATTTGACACCTGACTTCCCATACCTGAATTTTCAACTGTCAGTGTAAGATGACATTTTGTGTAATTCCTGTCATTATGTAAAGTGCAATATGATTTCATCTGCAAAAATGCTTAAAAATGCATGTAAAAATAAACTGAGAGACACTGGTCTCCTGTCTTGGCAGTGGTTTTGAATACCTGATGATAGGGTGTTAATTGTCAGTGGGAAAAAAAAAATGCTTAGTGGATTTCTTTAAAATCAAAGCCAGTTTTTAGACTGGGATAACAGCAGGAAGCAAATTACTAAACAAAAATTATAGAGTCCTTTAATGAGCATATTCAGCTTTCTGTATAATTTCAGCCTAATTAAAAAAATACAGTAAACTAAAATGCAGATTGAATTACATGACTTGCTTTTACAAACTTCATACTAACTGTCAACTTTTTTTTCTGAGGAAAAAAAAGATAGTTCTTAATGTTATTTTGCCTTTTCAGAACTGGCTAAAAGCCAAATTTAAATGAATATGCTTTATATGTAAATCTCATCATGCACTTCTAATTAAAATCTACTGAAGCTTTCACCTTCATTTAAAAGAGAATCTTCTGAATACTTTCCATTTTCTTTTGCATTATATCTAAGGAGAAACCATCACACTTTCTTAAATTAAATAAGATGGACTAATTTTTAAAACATCAGTAAAAACCCCAAAATTTTGTTTCTTATGGACACAAATCTGTGCATGTCTTACAGGATTTTCAGTGACAGAAACCATCCGTTCTGTAAATATTCAATATTAGAACATGAAGAAAGCCCCACAAGGTATTTTAAAAAGTCAGTATTTAATTATTTTTTTCTCATTGATAGAATGTGGTTTTACATATGAGCACATCTTGCCAGGATAGATACAGAAGGCAACTGGTTTGAGCCACATGTACAAAGTACCTAAGTCTGTTTTTGTCTTCTACAGTATTAATTTAAAATGCTATTTCAGTGCAGGCCACTGCTGAAGTGGTTAACTCTGGGTAGTTCTTATAAGAAATACATTGATCTTGTTCTAGTAGGTAAAAAATAACTGACAAGATAGCAGATAAATAGAGGAGTTTAGACCATCTTTGTTGTCTTTTGTGTATATTATATAGAGAGAACATATATATCTATTACTGTATATAATGCAATTGTTACCAATTAGATAGTAATATTGTAATGAAGAACAGAATGAACAAATGAACAACAGTACAAAGATTATAAGAATGAAGATAAATATAGTATTAGATAAATACAGAATTAGATAAATACAGATATTTATGGGACCAATATTTTTCCTGGTGCTTTAAGTGAACTGGTCAGGCAACATAGACTGAACTAGCACCAAGAGTGCTGATAAAGCTCAGCTCTAGCCCTCCTTTGCCTCCAAACACTGTCTGGTCCTTGGCTGACGCACTGGCAAATGGCACCCAGCTAAGAGTCACAGCCACACAGTGGGGGTAAGGGAACCCTTCTGAAGTGTTCACAGCTAAGGTTACTCACTCTGGTGATCTAGTGCATAGTTTATGGCTATTTTAGGACTTAGTAGGTAAAAACAATCCCCCAAAACTGCTTTTTTTTTCACCTGTACTTGAGCAGAGCATCCTGATGCATCCTGACCTCGAGTGATCAGAATGGGCTGGTGTGACATATTCAAGCTGGAAGCTCTCAGTTAGGCTATACCTATGCAAACACCTGTGTGCAATGACTGAAGCATTCACAAACTCTGAAGTAGCACTGCATGCTATAGTACACCTCATCAGTAGTAATGTCACCATATAGGAATAGAAATTGCAGGATACAAAATATTCACTATATTTGATTTCTAGGGAATTACAAAAGAAATGTAAGAGGTGACTCTTAATTTATGAGGCGTTTCATGTCCTGAAAGAGCTCTTCCACTGCCTGGGAAAGTAAAAAGCATTCTAAAAGGTCAAAGAAATGAGCTAAAGCAGTCATGGCATTGATAGTGTCAAAAGAAATTATGCTAGCCTGAGTCTTAGCGTAACTTCCCCTTGAAGTTGATCTTGTTTAAATATATATTAATGATGCAGTTAGGTTTTAATGTTGGTAAGTAGGAGTGGGCTCTGAAGTTTGCTGATGAGATAAGACTTGGAGTGCTCACTAATAAAAGAAAATTTCAGGACACTTGTAGAAAGAACTGAGTGATCTTGCAGAATGGAGAAATAGGAAAAGGAATACATGTGAAAACTGATAATAAGCACTTTTGTTATATGTTAAGAATTGAAAATTACTGAAGTCATGACTGTTAAAGTATTAATATAGTATAACACTAAAATATGCAAATATGATATTTGAATGCACCAGGAAGGTCTTTCTAGCAGATATGAAATACATGATTGACCCTTTCTCCTCCCCCTCTCTCCTACCACTTTACTCTGGTCTTCCATATTTAAAACAGATGGATTCAAACTGAAACAAGTCCAAGAAGTCTATATTAAAAAAATTATCATGCAAAAGGAAAAAAGAGGTGTTGTTTTGTTTTTTTTTTACTGTAGCAAAACAAAGACTATTCCCTGAGAGGGAATTTGCCTAATTGTGTATGTATGTGTGTATATGTATATATATATATATATATATATATATATAAATTGGTTGTGCACAGATGGCTGAAAATCACAAGAATGTGCCTTAAGGAATACAGTTCTTAAACAGCCTTCATAAACAAGTAGTGGAAAAAAGAAATCTCATCGCTTCTGAAATTTATAGAGAACATTATCACTTTTGGCTGCTTGTCATACCAAGAGATTGGACTCAATAACCTGGGAAGTGTTTCCTTCCCCCACTATGTTTGTACAATATCTAAACTACAACCTTAAACATTAGGGTTAAATTTTCAATGATCCACTTTATTTTTCTAGCATAAATGCACTGTGCAATCAGAGTAAAGGTCAGCTTTCCAAGAGTAAGGAGTCCCTGGGCATCAGCAGTATATGAATAATGAATTCCTCCAAGATCTACAACCTGAATGAATTCTCCTAAATTCTTAGCCAGTAGATGTTTTGAATAAGATTGTCTCACTTGCTCAAAAAAAAAAATTCTCAGAGGTTTCAGTGTCTACACAGCTATACAATATAGTCATTGCACTTCAAGAAAGTCTTAGTCCTGTATTGTGAAGACAAAAGTCAGACCATAGCTCTAGGGGATAGTGTTCCGTCTTAGCAGAGACAACAGAAATATAATTTCTGCAATGCTTTTTTATTTGGTGCAGAAGCAGCTTTTATTTGCTCAATATCTTTTGAAAAACTGGCTCTGCTTACAATTAAACATGCTGCCTATTTCCCTCTAGCCGATGATTTTTCATCTTTGTCATTGAAAATGAAACTCAAATGTTTATTTCAACTGGGCCACTATTGATAGGACTCTATTTTAGAGAAAAACTTTCTTAATTTACATCTGGAATCCCAAAAGAATCCTGCCTCTTGATACAAATAGGGAAGATTATGTTTTGAAGATATCCATCCATTTTACTCCAGTTAAAGTCAATTGGGGATGTGGGATTTTGGAGGCTTTGGCAAATTAAGCCCTTACACAGCAGCTCTACTAATGACTGTGAGTCAGAAGGGAACCCATACTACACTCCCACAATTGCATCAGCTCTCTGCTTCTATCATCAGGATGTAGAACACATTTATTTTTTTGTCACTGAACTCAATTGTGACTGAATATAGAGCAGATCTGCTGAATAGGAAGGTGCATTCTACCATAATCCTTTTTCAGAACTAAAATAAAGGTCAAAATCTGTTTGACTTACATTGCATGAAATTAATTCAAAGGAGATAATTTAGGACAGAATTCAGCCCCAAGCTTCTTTAAGACTGCAATTACAGATGGCCTTTTCAGAAACAAAAGAACACACTACAATGTCTCTCACATACATCTTATAAAAGTTTTCTAACCCCAACCCAAATGAAATTGTTAGATACTAAGTAGCTATTACAGTGAATCACAAAATCATAATGCTATCATAATGAAACTAAAATAAATTAACTATCTTGAGACAAGATAGAAGGTTTCATATATAGCTGGGTACTCTTCATGGGCTACTCTCAGTTACAGAGAGCCTCATGAATATAGTTAATGAGGTTTTGTATAAAAGTCATAGTGGAGAGATATGATGGACAACAAATACCTAGCATAAACCTCAGGATTTCCTCATTAGAACTGACTGATTTCATGCTGAATGGATCATTCTGAAACCTGCTGATTACTGAAACATAGAGGGCTGGTGTGCTCCCCATTTCCTGAGAATTCTCTCTGCCCTCAGCACTCACACACTAGCACATTGTGACGGCTTGAATCCAGGCTGTGAATGATGTATAACAGAAGGAGCAATCAAATTCCTCTAAAACCATTAAAGTCACATTTTCATTGTTAGTTTGTGTCACAATACCCCTATGACCAATAATTCTAACTGCTAGGAACACATAACAGTAATACTGTGAGACTGGTTCAAAATTAATTTGTACTGGGCTACTTCAATTAGTCAGCACAATACTAGAACTAACAGATGTTCCATACTGTAATGCAGTAGTATGGAACAAGAACATGACACGGCTACATCAATTTTATCTTCACTACCTTTCCTATTTAGTATCAGACTACAGGCAATACGTAAGATCAAATGCAATTATGAGTCTTTGGAGCTAGCAGCTGGACATGGCAGAAAGTGTTAGTAAGATCTCTTGCCCTTAGAAGAAAATCAATTATTATAAAGTTTTGGATGGTTTCCCAGATACACTGCAAAATTTATAAACACGTAAAAATTTTTCAACTAAAAGAGGACAGGTGTCAGAGGAATGAGGAGACCTATTAAAGCACCTCTACCATATTTCACAGCAGTGCAAAATCACAGCAGTGCAAAGTCACAGCAGTGGCTTAACCCAAAGTCATGGCATTGCTCAACATCCACCCTAATATATATATTCATCCATTCCAAGGTCAAGAGCAACATGTGCAAACACAAAGTCTGACTTTCTATTGAACACAGGATGCAGGATGCCCAGGATGTAGTCTGATCTGTTCAACAATCCCACCAACAGACAACCCAATATTAACCTTTTCAGCTGAATTTGTCTCATTTTAACATCTTACCCTCAGACCATATCAATAATTTTGGTTTGGTTTCAAACTTCTGCTTTCCATGTAAGTGCCTTTAGCTTGAGAACCTTTGAATCTTTGAATCTTGATAATTAGTTACTTGAGAAATTTAACTAGATTAAAAGAGATTAAGCTGCTACAGTTATGCACTGTAGGGTTTATTTCCCAATAGGATAATCCCAAGGATTATCATGTAACCTCTCTAAACTATTCATGTATCTGTAGCAGCAGATCTGAACATAGTACTCTAAAGCAGTCATATTCAAAGGTGACATAACTTCTTTATGTCTCTACAAATACTCCTAGCAATAACGTCATCATTCATGTGCATCTGAGCTTTACAGTCAAGGCTTCTTGGAATTAAAAAATTTTCCTTCTTTGTTGGAAATAACATTCTTTCATGCTAGACCTATGACTTATGCTTGGCCATGGGTAAATTCAGATGCTTATTTGCACCTAGCTTGCCAGAGAGTCTTGACCACCTTGCATCAAAGCCTCCCAGTTTTATTACTCGCTACACTCATGACATTTTTCATCTGCAACTTTATTGGTATCATTGTATATTTTCTTCCAAGCATTGAAAAAGAGGATTAAATACAATAGAGTCAAATGCTTATCCCTCTGGAACTCGTAGACAAACATCTGAAGACTGATGATTCTTCATTTACAGTAATATTTTAAGACCTTTCAGTAACCCACATTTTAATCAATTCAGTATGTTCCATGCTGATTTTATTTCTTAATCAACATGTCAAGTGCTACCAAATTAAATGCCTTATAGAAGACTAAGTGTATTCCATCAATTTTATTACCTTTATAAACAAAGCAGGATTGCTGCATCATCTCATTATTCTGCATGAGATCATTATCAGGCTGTCAAATCTATAATTGTACTTTTTTGTTGCTTATATTGGAACAGCATTGGATCTTCTTTTTACACCTGGGACTATCAAAATGGTTCAAGTGTTGAAACTTCATGTCGAAAATCAAGCCTAACAGTTCAAGGATATCATCAGCCAGCTCTGTTAAAAATATTTTTAACAGATTGCCTGGACTTGCTTGTTTAAAATTATTAGTCTTTTATTAGTCTTTGTTTAATATATACCTCCATTTTTTGAACAGAAAGGTTTTTAACCTTCTACCATACTAGATTCAGGGCTTCACACATCCGCAGTATTGGTATGGGGCTGTATGGTAATACAATCTCTTCCTTATAACAAGACACAGGCTATGTCTCACGTGTGGTCCTGCAGGACAAATGCCCTTTCTCACAGCTGTCAGTGTGCTCTGACAAGCCATATCATCTGCCTTTTTCCTAAAAAAGCAACTGTAGTATTTTATTTAATAGAAACTCTCCCCCTGCTATGCTATTATTGAAATGTTACTATTTCCATCTGGCTTTAGACCAGTACTAGGCCAGAAATCTGGTCATAATCTACATCAAAACATCTTTCTTGTTTTACAAGCATTTCTCAGTCTCTTTTTGTTCTTCAGCATCTTCCATTATTCCTCTGTATCTCATAGTTTTCCAGCATCTTCCATTATTCCTCTGTATCTCATAGTTTTCTTTGAAATCTATGGTTTGAAGTGGCCAAAACTATTTAAAAAAAAAAACAACACAGCTTTGAGAGACAGGTGGTATGCTTCCTGTTTAGTATAGTGTAATCTTAAACTCAACAGAAAATGTCATGTTGACTGAGGTAGAAGTTGGCTTTTCTCACTAAAACAACCATAAATTGCTAGCCTATGTCATCATTAACTGTGGGTAATATTTACTTAAATGTCAACAATATGTAAAACATTAATTTCCTTTAAAATATCAGAGAGTACACTAACACAACACTTAAAATAATTTTCACTTTTAAATGTTACTATTTGCAATGAAAAGTTTCAATTCTACTTTCCAAAAATTATACTTATATGTGAATTGAAAAAGAAAAGTTAAAAAGTTAAAATACTGTCCTAGCCTTTTAATTATGCTGAAAAAGAAACCTTGTGTCTGAAGCTGACATTCAGAATGTTGTGGGGTTTTAATTCACCTGAAATCCCTATACATACATTCACACAAACAGGATCAAGTATATATTGATTGAGAAAAATTAGACTTAAGTCCCAACTTTGTAACTGACTTGAAGACTTTGATTCCTGTGGCACATTGCTCAGCAAGCTGGACTCTGTAGGAATAGAAAAATCTGCCAACAGAGAACTTATTACAAAACTAAAACAGTAATTTACAAACTTAAAACTTTATTTATTTGTTTGCTTGTTTTATTAAAAATTCATTCTCATTTCTGTAGCCATTTTTACGTACTCTCTTCCTTTATAAAGTGCAATTCATTTCATAATTCTCCATCAGTTCTGTTTGTCAAAGGACCTAAGGCACCACAGAGAAGTTTCTTCAAACAGAGCTTTAAAACTTCATTACTGAAAGATTGTAGTCTAACCTACTCAATATTAATATTTATTTTGTGCAGTTTGTAGTCTTTTTGTCTCCTGCTCTCTAAATACCCACTGTGAACCACACATGAAACTGGATATTGTTTACACTGGCTGGATATCAGCCAGATCTACTGCCATTTTATGTAAGTACAAATATTGCTCCTTGTCCCAATATGCCAAGATCAGAGGCCTTGATGGTGGGAATGGGGATGGGGAAAAGGCAGAATAGCGGCCTGGTTTTGCACTGCTTGTCTTATACATCAGGAAAGGCAACTTTATTTTTTCTGTTGCTCAAGCATGCTACACCTCTGTCTGCAGCTCTGAATTACTGTCCAATGTATTTGATTTATAACAGGAAATAATGTCTATTTTTCAAGTCACCTAGGAACAGATGTGGCAGGGCACAGTTGAACAAAAAAAAAAAAAAATAGCACAGGGCTCCCTTCAACTCACTAAGGAGGCCTTATATGAAATAACAACCACAGGTTGGTGGTTTTGCTCATGGGAACCTAGCACAGCAGTGGAGGTCAATGTAACCCTGACATGGCTGGGTAAGGCAACACTGTCAACTGCAATCTTAAAACCCCAAAGCTGATATTCTTCATTTATGGTGTATTTGTTGGTAAAAATAAGAGTGGAATTCTTCAAATCAACTGCAACTCAGAATATATTCTCACCATGACCACACTATATCTGACCTGCTGGAAAGCAACTCTGTGAAGGACCTGGGGCTCCTGGTGGACAATAAGCTGTCTATGAGCCAGCAGTGTGTCCTTGTGGCCAAGAAGGCCAATGGTATCCTGGAGTGCATTAGGAAGAGCATTGCCAACAGGTCAAAGGAGGTGATCCTGCCCCTCTACTCAGCCTTGGTAAGGGCACATCTGGAATACTATGTTTAGTTCTGGGTTCCCCAGTACAAGAGAGACATGGAACTCCTGGAATCTGCAAAGATGATTATGGGACTGGAGTATCCCTCTGACAAGGAAAAGTTGGCTGGCTCAGCCTTGAGAATAGATGACTAAGAGAGGACCTCATCATTGTGTGTGTGTATATGAAGGAAGGTTGTCAAGACAATGGACCCAGGCTCTTCTCGGTAGTGCCAAGTAATAGGACAAGTGATCTTTGCTGAAGAATCAGTAATGGTAAATGCAGCTCAAGCAATCAGACATTATCAATTATCATGATCAATATGACCAATGTAACAGCACGGGGTAACAATAAAGAAGTGAACACCAGCCTTCTGCAAAAGTTCAGCAGAAAATAAAGGTTCCCCAAATTTTAAACAAACCTTTATTAGCTATTTATGTTTTAGCATAGCATTTAAAAAGAAACTAAAGCCATACTTCAAATTCCCAGCTTGTAATCACCTAATTCTCATAAAAGTAGAGAGAATCACATTTTAAATTTAGTATGCCAATGTGTTACAAAACACTTTTCAGAGCCCTTCATTAAAAATATACATGTTTAATATATACATTACATTACACCTGCATACATACATATTTATTGATTTATGTCATAAATAAAACTTCTTTAACCTAAAGAATCAAATAGAAGAAAATCTTAAAAGTGCAGAAAGCACAAAATGACATCTTTATCTCAAATTAGAAAGTGAGTTGATACTTGCAGCTACCTTTAAAACTATTATTCTTTTTTCTATTTGTTTTCTTTCTGACTGGAGATAAAAACACTAAATCATCATCTCAGTTTAGTTGCAGTTTGCTACTGTTACAGTTTTATACATGCCTTTATTTGTTGTAACTCATTCAGAACTCTTTAAAACTTGTATCTTTCAAACCTATATTTTTGCTTGAGGCTTAGTGTGTTTGGTTTTTTTTTTTTTCCTCTCAAGGTGTTTTCACTATGTAATTCTAAGCAGAAATAGAGTATTAATGTTAAAAGAAGAAAAGAATTCTCTCTTCCTTTATAGTTATTTTTGCCATTCTGAAAAAAAACCAAACAAACAAAACAAAAAACACCAAAACAAACAAACAAAAAGACCAAACCAATCCCACAAACAAAAAAAGCCCTAACAGATTAACACCACTTTTGGAGATAAAAATGAATATGTTAAAATTCCAATTATTCACTGGAAATAACCTCAGTGAATAGAAGTCTACCTTTCTTCTCTGAAGTAATTGGTTTTGACTGGGTAGGGTTATTTTATAGCAGGCAGAGTCTTTTAAAAACATTACTTACAGTTGTATACCAAAGGAAAATTTGCAGCAACAGAAATACATTCAAAGTGATTTTTCTGAGAGTCACTATTTTAAGGAACTAAAATCTGGGTCTAGCATGAGTTATTTGTACATGAATTATTCTGTGACTCCTGCCATCCTTGCTTTAAATACACATCCTCATACCATTTTTCATTATGGCACTATATATTCAATCTTATTTAGGAACAGTAAAATGTAACCCTATTTATATGTTAACCATGTACCTCACTACCAATCCCATTAATGACTATGCCATGCATCTCCCTCATTAACTGCTACTCTAGAATGTCTCATGGAGACGCTAAATGGGAAAACAGAGACAATCACAAGTGTCTCTTAATTCTTCCGCAAAGATCCACAAGTCAACTACTGGCTAATCACATAATTTTAAAATTGAAAGGTAGAAACTTGAAGTTTTGAAGTTGAACCCTAACCCTCTACTCACTTCTTCTCCAGAAAATTTCCTCATGCCACAGACCCTCTTTTGGGGCATGACATGTGGCTTCAGTGTCTTTGGAGAGGTTTCAATGTTGTCTTTCATCAGCAATTGCAAGATTTGGATGCCTGCTGGGGCAGGCAGGAATGTTTCAGGCTTAATTTCTTGAACACATTGGTTTTTACACATACATATCCGGTGGGAGAGGATTGTCTCATCACAATGTGGTATCAAACCTGGAGTAGATTCAACAAAAGGGTTCATGAGCATGCTGACTACTACCATCAACTCTAGCCATATAACCCTATATTATTTAGAGTTTTCTTTTGAGAATATTGCAAGAAGGAAAAGAAATTAAAACCCATGCACAATACAGGCTTAAGCATCTGATTAGTTGAGCAAAAGTGAGCTGGCACATATATCCCCTCTTCTGCTAATTATTTTTCATGCTACTTTAATTTGATAATCATGCAGTAAAAATGCTGCCAAATAGGGTTCATCACTTAGCAAATGTGGAGGGAGAGTGATTTTTCAGGTAATGTGATTCTGGTCAACGGGAGATAGCTAAGTCCAGTGGTGTTAAAACTAAGTTCTAGCGCTGCTAGAAGCTCAACTCAGGCATCAGGGTACTTTACATAAAATGTCTGGGCATATTTTATGTCCATTCTCTAAAGGCAGAAGTTTCTGTGAAGCATTTGAGGATTACAATCTTCAAATCTGGTATTTTGAATCATAATTTTCTTAGGCTTGAACACCTAATACTTCTGTGTTTCCACTTCATCTCAACCAAGCTGTCAGTGCTTTATACTTCCAGCCTCCTCAATGTGATGTTGCCAACATCCTTTCCCACTTCTTCATGATTCTATTAACTGTCTGTAAAGATCTGAGGCCTGGAATATGAATCTGATATGAAAAAATCATCTTTATTTCTGTGAGAGTAGGAGGTTACACCACAAACCACCGGCAGTGCAGATAAAAAAGGAAGCAAGAGTGTCTGGTTAGAAAAAGTGGTTTGCAGAGTTGCAATTCTGTGCCTTGCCAAACTCCATTCCTAACACGAGAGGGAGCTGAACAAAGGTATAAATTCTGAAAACCCACTCTTTGAAAAGGCCGGAGTTCTCTGGCTAAACCGCCCCCAACAGCTAAAGCTGCTGTCTATACAGATTCAGAACAGAAGGACAAAATGTGTTTCAAATATTGCCAAAAGATGAGCATTGATTACCTCTTGTTTGAGGAGTAGGAAAATAGCTTCACAGTGTGTGCCCAAAAGTTTTCTTCCTTTCTATCCTCTCACTGAGAACTTTATCAAACTATCACTTTTTGAAATAACATTCATTTTTAAAAACTAAAGCTTTCATACATCTCCTTGGGTGGCATTGGTAGATGGGAACTTATATTTGTTTCATACACAATTATATTTTGCCCAATCTAAATTAATGCTTTCATAGAAAGCCATAGGTATTTTCTTCACAATTTTGCAATTTTTTTATAGGTCTAGTATCATTATCTTGCTTATCAACAAATATTTTGCTTCTTCTGCAGCAAATGGGTTTTGGCATTTGAGGTATGTTTGTTTTGTTTTGTCTTTCATTTTTGTTTTTCCCATAGTTTAAAAGATATACAGCAATATAAAAACTCTCTGATAATATTACAGATAAATCTATTAAAATAAACATTTCTTAAAATTATAATAGAAAAAAACCTGAAACTATAGAATTGTCTTGAGTTCTACTTTAATTTTTAATGAAAAACAAAAGATCCATTGATCTATCAAGCTTGCATATACACAGTCTGTAATTATTTCAGTGTTTGTCATTGTCATAAATGACAGGGATATCTGTACTAGCAGATAACAAAACTCCACCTTCCCCAGGCAACTAACTAACTGCAAAAAATGTAGAGCCTCCCACTGTATTCAGAACCTTTGCAACACATTTTTGGTTCCGTAGTTGTGTACTAGCCTGTAAATTCAATATAACTTTAACATCCAGTAGTTGGGGGGGGGGGGGGGTGTGTTATACAAAACTCTATTTTTTTTAATATTTAATATTTCCTATTGACCTGAGCTTTCTATCATTTGTAATTACTATGCTGCAATAACTTTCCTAATACATTTACCTTTTATTTTCTTCTCTGACATTTACCTACATCACACCTCATTTGCAGCCTATGAGTCCAATTAATTTTAAAAAATCCATTTTTATCTGCATTCATCTGTTGCTGATCATTTCTGTGCAATAAGTTCAGGTCTGTATGAAATACCACATACTTGATTTTAAACTAGCTAAGCATGCAGTTATAATTACTGATGTGTATTTCATTTCTGAATGCAAAAATGATCATCATCCTTTTGCATGTGCAATTATCCATTCTGCATATACCATCTGCAGGTGATGGTTTCACAGTCCACAGTGGTCATTCCACATGCAAATTAGACATGACTACACTTGCATGATTTACATGCAATTACTTGCCTAAGACATCTAAAAATCAATACCTAAAATTGCTACTTAGAGTAAAGGTGATAAACTCAATCTGAGGATATTTTAATAAAGATATAATACTGTGAAATCTCATGTAATATTATTATTGTGTTTATATTATGCCATAGCTGCTGCTGGACAAGTGAATAGTGCAAAATTATGTAACAAATCTGTGGATGGATTAGTACATTTGGAGAAGTAGTAGTTGACAAATTGAAGATTGATGCAAAATTTGACTTTGTAAAAGCAGTTGAGGTTACCTCATTTGAAAAATGTAAAATAGGTTCAGTTTTAGGGGAAGGAGATTTAGCCTCTTGCTGAGTTGTGGAAGAGCTAATGTTCTTGTGTTTAATCCATTTCAGCAGATGTTGATGGGCTAGTCTTAAACGTGGCTGTTAGGTCACTGACCCTTCACTGTTCAAGCTGCCTATCTGTCAAGTTTAAGTCTCACACAAAAATCAATGACATTGATGCTAAAATCCAGCAGTGGGTGAAGTGAAATAAAGGTTTTCATCCTCATTCTCAGAATTACTTAAATTTCTATTAAAAAAATAGTGGCTTCCTCAGGACCTGAAACAGCAGCAAGTGTGAAAAGAAAGGATTAAGAGAGATGGCCTTGTGCTTGGCTGGGGGAATGGAAGCTTCTCCCAGGTGAACCCATTGAAGAACTTAGCTTCTTTCATTAAAATCCAAGGCTAATTTGGAATTTGGAGTTGTTTGGTTCCATTCATTTGAAACACCCTCATCAAATTGTTATCCCATAAGTGAGTGTGAGAATTCCTGTTTTACAGATAAGTCTCCTGTAAAACATTTCACATTGAGCATTTGTATTTCAGTCAAGATGTAATGTACATTTCAGCATCCATAGTAGTAGTCTTTGACTTACCAAAACTTTATGACTTTTCTTTTCTTAGATAACAATATGGTGTATGTTTTTGCTGACACCAAACTTACCCTTGTCAGAGTGTTTTAATTTTTTTCTATAACAAACAATATTAAATCTTTTTCTGCAGTCACAGATAGCCACTTAGCTACCCAGCAAGCTTTACAGACATAGCAGAAGCAGATGGGTCTCCTGAAAATTGAATTAAGTTCTTAAGTGATTGAGCAGTAGTGCTTTTATAATAGTGTAAGGGCATGAGAGAGACAAGGTTTATAAGGAGAAGCAGTGTTTTTTATCAGAATAATTCATGCAAGGGTGAAAAAAGTGATACATTTGGGGCTCAGAATGCCTAAAAATAGACATCTTCAAATGACCAGTTAACAAAACCAAACAAACACACAAACAAACAAAAAAACCAAAACAAAACAAAAACAAACCAAACTAAACCAAAAACCACAAAAAAAACACAAAACAAAAACAATAGTAATAATAACAATTCTTAATAAGAAATTAATTTTTTGAAAAGAAAAACTAACATAGTTCATCTATTTATAGTCTGTCCTTGTCTATTCTGCTCCCTTGCACTGTATTCATTTTTCTGATATATTGGAACCTGTTTTTAGTTTGTCAACAAATATGACTACAAAACAGAGGCATGAAACTAGATCAGTCCAGGTTACCGGGTCCAGTCATCATTTTGTCAGGCAGACCCTTTCTTAAATGTATCCTGCTTAAACTGATTATACTCCTTGTTTCCCCTTTTCTATTCACAAAAGAGTATTTTAGAAACCCACTACTCTGAAGCTTAGAAACTTGCTCCTAAATTCTACCTCAAATTGATCGATTGGCCATTTTTTATTCCTTTGTCTTGCAGTAGCATAATTGAAAATGCTCTTACCTTCCCCAAGTTGGTGGTTGACCTTCTTATGTACTTTTAGAGAGCAATCATATCTGGTAGCATTTTGCTCACCTAAGTAATCCAGATTTTTATCTTTTTCTTCTTGAAAGAAATAAATTAATTCCCCTGATGTCTCACAGGCAGTTACTATGTCTGCTGTACTTTAACCTAATCTTTTTTAATCATGGGGTCCAGAACTGGGTATGCTGCTGTTGTCTCTATTGGCATCTTGCCTATTTGTCCTCACTTGCTGCATCTTACAACTTTAGTTGTGGGTTTTTTTCCATCATCATATCAATGACTCATAGTCATTTTGTGATTACTAATACACTCAATATATTATACATTTATCATGTGTTGTTTGTTCATTCTCTGAGTCTTTTCCCGGGTGGAGAAGTATGTCCAGAGATCTGTCAGGCTTTAGTGGCATTTTACTTTTTATGTTTCACCCTTTGTTCTGTGGCATGTGTCACTGCATGTTTTTACAATTGCTGCCTTAATTTTCCCATTTCAATGAAAAGGTAAAGAGACTGATCATGGGTGACAGTTCCTGAGCAGTCAAATCCAATGTCTCAGACCAACCACACAGAGGTTTGTCCTTCACATAGAAAAATTTTGTCTCTAGTGCAGTGTTGGAGAAGCACACTGGTTGACTGTGGTCTTGTCCTGATATTCTGTGATGTCCATTTATGTACTTTGGCAACAAAAAGAACATGCCAGCAAATTCTTGCAGATATAGACAGAGATCTAGAATGAAATAAATACCGCCCATGTGACAGCTATGAGCTATTCACAGAAGCTTTATTAATACAGACAATAATTTGCAGTATTTCATTCCACCTGTGAAGACTTCATACCTTCTACCCTAATACAGCTATACTGCCTCAATATAGTCAAGAGGAGAGGAATGCATGAATAACTACAGTTAAATAATTCTGAAGCATTCTGAGACGTTCTTCAGTCTCTTTAGTGAGAGCTGAAATGGTTCGTCATGCTTAAAGAGGTAGATCATTGATTTTGGCACGAGTGAGGACTCCAGAAAGAGGACCTTGTTATCCACAGAGAAAAATGGCAGTTCCTGTATTAAAGAGAGAGAAGAGCCAAATGCTCTGAGCTCTTGAAAATTTAACTGAGAAAGAAAAAAGATTAGTTTCAATTTTTTTTAAATCTAAACTTCTCTTTTCAAGGAACATAAAAGCTAATCTGACTTTCAAATGACTATAAATTCTGGGGAAAAAACCGTGAACTTTGATATTGGTAATGAGGGTATCTATGCAAAGAGTTCTTAACATATTTTTAACAGATGAATTTTAAATTGTTTCTTGCCAGAAAGAAGGAATTCACTCAGAAACTCAAAACAAGTTAATATATGCAAAAGAGTAAAAAATACGATATGCAAACTTAAGATGAGATTATTTTAAAAATAATGAGTGAGGGGAAAAAAAAGCTCTTTAAAATGCCTTGATGGGTTTGTTTTAAATATTGGGTGAATTATGCAGACTGTTTTCTTGTTTTGTTAATGAAGCATCGGGACCTAAAATATATTTAGTGTTTCATGAATATGCAATGAATTGCTAAATATTTGCAATGAGGTTTGCCAGGGTGAACTTTCCTGAAAACTTACCAACCTGAACACTTAAAAATACTTTGAATCCACAAAGAAGTCGAACGCAGGAGTTAATCAGCTGCTCTCTCTCTCTCTGCCTTGAGGAAGGATTTCTAGTGGCTTTTGGTTTTTTGGTCAGACAGTGCAGAAGAGCAGCCACTATGGATGAAAGAATTCATGACCTCAGATGAATAATGTCTGGACCAAATAGCAGATGGACATGTTCAAAGGTTCCCTATGTAGGCTGATAGAACTAAATTGGAGTAATTATTATTATTATAAAGCACAGTTGCTTGTTTTGCAGCTGCCACCCGAAACAGGGCCTTTAGTGTGCTCAGTGGGTTTGAAAGTATTTTTCAGCTCTGTTAAACACCAATTTATCAAAGACCAGTCATAAGTGGAACTAGATTAACTGCAAAACACTGTAAAATGGAAGCAGTTTTCCAAGACAGATAATAGAATGACAAAAAAAAAAAAAGCCAACCTACTTCATCATCTTGGAGCTCTTCCCTTACTTGTAGTTATGATCATAGGATCAAAGAATGGTTTGGGTTGGAAGGGACCTTAAAAATCATCTAGTTCCAACTCTGCTGCCATGGACAGAAAACCTTTCACTAGAACAGGTTACTCAGAGCCTCCTCCAGCCTCATCTTGAACATTTCCAGGGATGGTGCATACACATCTTCCCTGGGCCACCTGTTCCTGTGCCTCACCACTCACAGTAAAGAAATTCTTCTTAATATGTAATCTAAACCCATCTCTTTCTGTTTAAAGCCATTACACCTTGCCCTGTCACTATAAAAGGTCCCTCTTCATCTTAACAGAATCACAGCATCGCAGAATATTCTGAGTTGGAAGGGACACACAAGGTTCATTGAAGTCCAACTCCTGACCCGGCACAGGACCATCCCCAAGAGTCACACCATGTGCCTGGGAGAATCGTCCAAATTGTTCTTGAACTCTGTCAGGCTTGGTGCTGTGACCACTTCCATGGGGAGCCTGTTCCCGTGCCCAACCACCCTCTGGGTGAAGAACTTTGTCCTAATATACAACCTAAACCTTCCCTGACACAACTTCAGCCCATTCCCTCAGGTCCTGTCATGGGTCACCAAAGACAAGGGGTCAGTGCCTGCCCCTCCTCCTCCCCTCAAGAGGAAGTTGTAACTGCAATGAGGTCTCCCCTCAGTCTGCCCTTCTCCAGGCTGAACAGACCGAGTGATCTCAGCCACTCCTCATACGGCTTCCCCTCAAGGCCCCTCACCATCTTCATTGCTCTTCTTTGGACACCTCTAATGGCTTAATATCTTTCTTATATTGAGGTGTCCAAAACTGCACACAATATTTAAGATAAGGCCACCACAATGCAGAGTAGAGTGGGACAATCACCTCCCTCAACCTCTTCCTTGTAGGCTCCAGGCTGAACAACTCCAAGTCTGTGAATCTGTCTTCACAGAAAAGGTGCTCCAGACCTTGGATCTTCATGTTTTCATAAAAAGCCAACACAAAGAGGCTGCTTTTTGCCCCCATCACTCATTTAGCTCAGTGCAGCACTGGGTCCCTTCCACACTTGCTTTAAAGAAATTTATCTGGCCTTGCCATTTCCCATTAGTGAAATTGTAATTGAATCTTTTCAACAGTAAGTATTTTTAAGTCACGGCAACTGAATTTCAAACTGCTGCTGGTAGCAATGTTTTAAATAGGGCTCTGAGTCATATCAGGTCTCTGTGTGGCTGCTCTCCTGGAAAGAAGCATGCATAGCTGCATTGGATGTGCTTCTGCTGCCGAAGTGTGCACTCTGCCTCGTTATTCCACACTCCTGACAATAACTATTCATAGGCTGCAAATTTCAAGAGCTAAAAGGCAGATATTCCTCCTACTTAGTTACACTGCTGCAAGGATGGGGGGCTTTAAGGAAAGCTGGAGTGGGCAGCAGTAATCCTATTATCTGTCCCAACCAAATTCTTCTGGGCATGTGCAGCAGGGCTAGAGATGTGGTACTACACAGGACACAGTTCAATTGCCTAGATGACTAGGTTAAAAGTAGAAAGCTGCCCAAAGAAGCTGCTCAAATGGCTTCAGACTGTGCACTCCAGATCTAAGGCCACCATTAGACGACATGTATTATGTATGTCCTCTTATTCTTCTGGTGATGCCAAGAATTTCATCTGACTTGGGAAGATTTCAGGGTATTTCCTCCAGCAGCCAAGTGAAAAAAAGCAAATTTCCTGGCTTTCTGCAAATTTCTAATTTATTTTTTACTTTCAGATTTTAAGATTGTCTGGGTTAGCAAACAAAAAAGATGGAGTCAGTATATCTAAGACCAATTCTGTTAAAAAATACATTTGTCATTCCCATGACTCAAAATTATGAAAGGCTTACATCTTAAGAAAAGAAACCAGCCTGAAGATGCAGTGACCCACTCTGTCACAAACCTGACTAATGTTTTCAAGCATATATTAAAAGTACGAGACTAGCCCGAGATGAATCCCTAGCATGTCCAAGGGATTAATGTAAAACCTGTTGAGTGTCACTGTTCAAACCTGAACCTGACCTTTGGTATCCCACTGAGATGTGTACTGTTAAATTAGACTGGGTTTTATAGGCAAAAGCAAGCAGATGGTGAAAAATTCAGAATAGAGTGACTGGTAATTATTTAAAACTTTATTCTTAAGTATGCTGTGATAGCTCTAGAGTTGTCAGTTGGGCATTTAGGATACTTACGTACAAGCAGCTCACAATCTATAATCAAAGGATATCCTTTGATGTAAAGAGAAAATACAAACAAACTGACTGGAAAACAGTAAGAAAATGATGATGGTATTGTAAGCTGTCATTGCAGCTTTTGGCAAATTGTATTGCACCTTATCAGATGCAAATAATTTCTAATTGCAAAAATGTATCATCTCATCCAAGTCTCATTAGAAGATGATAGATGAAAAATAGTTAGTTGATTTCTTTTATGTTCAAAGAGAATTTCAGGTTGTTCCTGTCTGAGTCACTAAAAGTTAGGTTTCTTGACAAATAAGAAATCCTGGTAGAAGACAATGTTAAAGGTATTGAAGTGAAACCTTTAGTGTTTTCTCCTTTTCAACAGCCAGAGCAAGTGGTCTTTTTTGCAGTTTTCTGAAATCATTCTAATTAAATTTAGAGTCAACTCAGGTCTCCTGAATTCAAATGCAGAACATTCAGTGAAGGAGAAAATACCAAACACTTACAGATTGAGTAAATTGTCAGCATAGACACTGATCCTATAAAATGTTCAGTGACATTGATTCCTGTTTTAAATCACAGTAAGCTCTGATTGTTCAGTGTCATTGGCCCCAGGTGTCTGAGGCACAAGATTGTCCTTTAGTATGAAGTTCCACTTTGTTATCACTAGTGCAATGCTGGAAAGCTGTGTAATTCTGTAACAGCTCGATTCTATGTACAGCAGGAAGAAGAGAATGCTAAATCGTAGAAACTTATAGAGATTCAGGAATTGTGATAGAGTACATTTCAGATTGATAATATTTGCAGGAATGATCTATTTTAAATCTTCTTTTCTTTAGGACAGTCTACCACCATAAATTGCTGTGTCACAGAATTCATCCAGTTTATACACTAGTCACCTAGAGGAATGTAGGAAAGATTGTGCCTGCTGTCCCCAAAGCTGTGAGCCAGCAGGAAATATTAGACCTCTGTTTTCAATAGCATACTACAAAGTGTTCTTCAAAGTCTAAATTGCCTTATGTATATGTCTTAGTTTCAGGAAGAACTAAGCTATCTATATCAGCCAAGTAATAATCCCTCTCCTTCAAATTTAGAAAATAGAACTTTAATTAG
>JAWWMP010000116.1:75676224-75763444 GCA_035047865.1 Dendrocincla tyrannina | reverse complement strand
TTTTTTTCTAAATTCAAAGGAGAGGGATTATTCCTTGGTTAGCAAAATCTTAGTTCCTCCTGAACTAAGACAATGGCTTACAGTCAATGCCATCAGCAGGGAAGTGTTTGATCCCAGCTCAATGGTTTGCTAGGGATTGTGTGATCCTCAGGGATTTTACAGGCTTGCAAGATTTGAAATACATGGACATTCTACAGAGGGCTTTGTGGTGCCTGCTGAGTGGTTTCCAGCAGTTTGCATCAATTCACCATGCTAATCAACTCATGGCAGTAAACAAGAGTTTTAGTTACTATGAAAGACCATTTTCTTCCTATGGATATGGATACATAACTGCCAGTGACTTTAAAAAGACATACTAGTCTGAGCTGGAGCCTAGGATCTAATTTTGTGTAGCTTGTTTTACTCTATTGGTTTATGGTTTGCCTGGAAGTTCAGGGACTTAGATTGTATTTTCAGGTGTCTGTCTTTGACTCCAGCAGAACTGCTTTATCAAAAAGCTCTGTCAGCATCCTCACGGCCTTATTCCCCAAATGCAGACATTTTCACATACTGGAATACCCTCAGCATACTGGAGGTCAACATCAAAAAGGAAAAGTAATCCATTCCACGTGCAGCATGGACAAGACTACACCTGAGAAAACTGATGCTGCAGTTCACCAAATCACAGTGTGCAAGATAGAAGTAACATACCAGAGCACTTCACATGTTACTCGGTTATGTTCTAAAATTTTGCAGTGCTGGTGGGGCTCACTATATACTGTTATAGACTATGGTCAACATGCAAATGTGGAGCCAGAGTCTGCCCACACCATACCAAACAGGAAACCACACAGATGCACCAGCAAGGCTTACATTTCTCCTGTAAGTTACCTAAAAAAGATCTTCCTTTTCTCAATCTCATAGCCCAGCCTGCATTTATCTATTAATTTATAGCAATGTTTGGGCCAACATTAGCTGATGAACCAAATCATTCCTTTGAATCATAAATTTGGATTAAAACTAAAAAGAAAAAAAGCCATCTAGTTGGTGCAATAAAAATTCCATCTTCCAATTTCTACGGTAGGAATTTCACTCTTGGAAATTCATAGAAAATTATTCAATATTAGAAATTTAAATGTTTGAGGATTTTAGGATTTCAAACTATATTGGATTTTATGATTGGTACAACCTAAAGAGCTCTAAAGCTGTATCTTTACCAGGATTAATATGGCAGGCTCAAGAATATACATTTTACTCCTCACTGTTGGTAGAAGACTAATCATAGCCTAGTTGTAGCCTGGTCTTCAAAGACTAGGTTCACCTAATTAATTTTAGAGTCTTAACTAGTATGTCCCTGTAGTCAAATAAATGCAGTATCACAGTGGCTAGTGACAATTTACAGGATTATTAATAACTGCATGGACTCAGGATGAGGCTTTTCGGACTCTCCTTGTCTGCTTTTGCCTTTGCCAGTCATAAGGTTCATTTCATTTACTTAGTTGAAATGGCAATTGCTTAATGACCAGGTGGACATCAGCTAATTTATTTTAGCCTTTCTTAGCTTTGTACAATTTTGTGCTACAATTTTGTTTTTACCACCTGTTGCTGTTGTAATGTTGGTATATTTCCTATAATTAATAACAATTGGTCACAGGTAGCTGTTTTGGTGGGTAGTCTGTGTAGAATAAAATATCTCCAGAATAACAACACAGTGTAGTGCAAAACAAGTGCAGGAAGGGACACAGGAGCATGGGCCCAAGCACAGAGGCTTCAGGGCTCTGCACAACTAGCCTGTTATCAACTTCTGAGCACTGAATGAATGAAGATTCTGGACCTCAATTAAACTGATTTTAGGAGCAACCAAGAAAACAGGTATCTGAAATATATAATGTACACCATATAGAATAAATTCACTACTTTCAAGTTGCAAGCCAATGAAGAAAGTGATAGGTGAAGGATAGATTAGAAAGCCAAAATAGCCCCAAATTTACACTTGTCTGAAGAGGAAGAAACCATCAACATCATTCTTCTCCTGGCAAGGGACTTGAGATGCTGACTATTCAAGTAACTAGACTACTGAAATAAAGGGGAAAAGCGATGGTATACAGTGACTGGGGGAGAAAAAATGAATAACAAAAAGTTAGAAGAAAGAATTTTTGCAAATATTCAACCCAAGACATGGGGACTGATTTATAAAAGTGTTGAGGGCTCACATCTTTAACAAAGCGTGCTTGAGCTATGTTCTGGATATACAAAGTGCTATAGCACTAAGCATTCTGAAAATAAGGCTGCAAGGGCCATCTTTTGAAATATATTTAGGCACTAAAAATTTAAAGAATCTTGCCTTCAACTGGACCTGAGAAGTTAGATGCCTAACACCCGTGAAGAGGGGTCAGCAACTCCTTAGGCTAATGATTTTCTCAAAATAATTTGCCTACTTGTACCTTTAAGGTTTCAAAGAAATCTCTCCCCAAATATGTGAAAGTTGGCAGCTTCAAAGATTTTGTGTATTTGACAGGGTTTACCTAAGTCAATCTGTGGCTCTGTTTAGAAAGGATAATAATACCATCTTGTGTCTCAGGGCTGTCAGGAAGAAACTTTGAACTAAAGAAACAAGAGTGAGAAAGCTATTGAAACATCTTAGGATCTGATCATGGGCAGGTTCACCCCACAGTGCAGTGTTTGGATAATGCAGACAAAACACAGCTTAAGCTATAGCTAGTCAGGAAGGTCAATCTTTTGAGGTGTGGGATCTTTGCTTTTATTTTTATTTATTTTTTTTAAATGTCTAAGTACAATTAAAACAAATTCTGAATAAAAATGTACTCATATGCTTAAGTAATTCTTTCAAATGTCACAAGATTTTCTGAGCCAGAGTGGCTTCAGCACCATGAGAGACCTACTGTCAGCTTGGCTATCCTGCTTCACAACATATTTAGCTGTACCAAACAGAAGTTTAAAAGACAACTGGATCATGGCTCATATGAAACCAGAGGAAAAGTCTTTGGATATTTGGGACACTTTCATCTGACAGACAACAGCATTAAAAAATTCAGTTTCTGGATAAGTTGGAAACAGAAAAGTAAAAATTAGGAAAAAGAGACAGATTTTAGGAAGGACGCTAATTAATCATTGTTGTACCTTACCAAGGTAAATGTCAAATTTATCATAACTCTTTAATTCAAGATTGAGTGTCTTTTCAAAGGATAGGATGCAAACAATAAATTTTGGTGCAAGATAACAACATGGAAATAAAATTCCTATCTGTTGAGGAACATTGTCTGTCCTGTGATATGCAGGTATCCAGATCCCTGGACTTAAAATGAATGTACTTATTCTTGGCTGCCTTCCATTATGAACAGAGATGGGCACATACCACAAGATGTACAGCATGCAGTCACTGAACATAACATGCAACACCTATCTTTGGGCCATGTAGTGTGGGGGTTTTTTTATCAGGACCTTTAATTACATGTAATTATTATGAATCTTTTTTTTTAACATCATATATTTACACTGCTTCTTAATAAGTATAAATCAAAACATTGGCCTAGACTTCTGTTCTATCATAAATAATAAACAGATCAAATACAAATTTCTTGTGCAAACCACTTTGAAACTCTTGTGTTTCAAAAATTCACATATCCATTGGTTTTCCCCTGAATAAAATTCCAGAGAGGGATTTAGAGTTCATATAAATTCAGTCAATGGCATCTAGACTCTGATTTGTAACAGGCTATTCAGTTAGGCATTTAGAGAGAACATGACAGGACCTAATCTTGCTACTTGCTATTTGAGCTGCAAATAGTCCTGTTGCATTCATATGACTCAGATTCATCAGACACAGTATTTATAAGCTCAATATTATTCAAATAAAGAGGAGGAAATAAACTGGAGGTGGGAGGGAAGTACTGCCTCTTTTCCAAATCCATCAGTTAGTTTTACAAGAGATTTCCTCTCTCCACAGTCCTTGCCTCTCTTATGTCCCTAGATTATCACAATTACAACAGTAATTATGCAAATTAATAGTTTTTTATTTTAAGATTCTGATTCATCCAGTTTGGTGCTTAGTAGTAGCTCCTAGGTTTTTGGAAATTGTTACCTCAGAAGAGTGAATTAAACTGGAATACTGACATCCAGGGTGACTGATCATGTTTAGAACGCACCAACAGAGTTTCTCAGTATTCAAAATATATTAATTACTGCATGGATTTTACTGGGGTGGGTCTTTGTGGCAAAATTTTTAATCACTGTCTAACTTGTCCTTCAATATTATACACTCAAAGAAAGCTGAAAGTTTTCCAAATGTACTTTCTTAGAAGTTTCAATCTGTTAGATGCAAGTGGATTTTGTTACTATTGTTTGCCTAATGCTTCATAAAGTATGAGTGATTTTATGTACTTAACTTCAACCAGCATAAACAATTCAAAATATTCTCCTACTTGCTCTGCAAATTTGCAAACAATATTTAAAAATTAACTTACGATTAACTGCCATGAAAACCTTTGACTGTATGCCTACTTGAAGTGGAAGTTTCCAAAGCACTAAGTGTTCTTTTTCACCACATCTCCTGCAGTCAGCATGAAGGCAGCTTCTCAAATCCCTCTGTGGGCTACTAACTTTGGCTTGTCTGCATACACAAACTTTTCACGGCTGCTTCCCACTCCACTGCATATTTTTCTAACATCAAAGGAATCTGAGGCTTTCCACATCTCCCAGCTGTCTAGCCTATGTGATTACAGGATTTAGAGCTGATGCATTATCATTATTACTAGCTACTATTTGGAACCATACTGGTGGACCATGACTCTGTTGTCCTATATACTGCAAAGTGTGAGAACAAAAAGGCAGTTTGTGACTCCAAACACCTTACGATCCTTTCAGACAAATTAATGGAGCCAGGAATGCTGGAGAAGAGTGCAAAAGAAAGAGTCAGATCTGTAATTAATCATTAATCGTTGTAACAGATACCAAAGAAAAACGCTTTGAGAGAACAGACGATTAACATTCACATGGGTGAAAATACTTTTAAAGCTTAATATGTCCCTGCAAAGACACTGCAAAATGAGTCACTATGGAGTTTAATGTTTTTACTTCTCTCCATTAAGTTTGATCACAAATATACAGGGCAGCCTGGTCTAGTGGAAAATGTCCCCCCAGGACAGGGTGAGCAGCAACTACGTGATCTTTAACCCAAACCATTCTATAATTGAGTCTATGTTTCAAATAGACAACATGTTCATTTTTCTAACTAAAGGCTCTGCCCAACTAGACAGGGCTCTAACATGAAAAGAGTGTATTTCTATTCCCCTCAGCATTAAAAATAGAAATTACCAGACCAGCTGGGACCTGGGATAGTTTCTTCCAGTAATGTGCTGAATAACTGTTTTCATAATCTACACCTGGATCACTCTGAAATTCAGCTATCTTACATTGTAGACTTCTGTGAGCATAGCTTTGTGATCCACTGATATGAAAATGTTTTACAGAGCTCCTGTTATAAGCATATTTGCTTTTAAAAAAGAAAAGATAAACAACCCACACCAACTCAGAACTTTTATATATTAAGTTTACCTTGTTTAATTCAGAGGTAATCAAAGTATGCAATATATAGTTTTCACAAGATAAGCTGTATCCTTGTTTGGAAAGAGTTACTGCTATGGTACACTACTGTAGGAATAATTTTAAATCATTCCTAGTGAAGACATGGCCCTTAGTGAACGATTCTGTTGATGAGGCACAGAACAGACCAGTTTACAGAGCAGCTGTATTGACTTGGGAGGACTAGGTAATATTCGAAAAAATCAGTAGATTGTTTCCAAAACCACCAGGTTTACTACTGAATTAATACAGAAACAAATTTGTTGATGCTTTTATGCTCTTTTTTCCTGTGTTAACTGAAATATATATATATTTATATATATATGAAGTATTAACAATATATTACCGGTGCACAAGGTAAGAGCCAAGGCAGAAAAAAAGCAAGAGAAATCTATAATTAGATTTTTCTCAGTACATCCATCTTCATTTATTCAAGAGGCTAAAGTCATTATTATTTACTCAAGAATCTCCTTGGAGAGTAGAACTGTAAAGATTTACTGCATATTATGAGAATCTGTAAGTATATTGAAGTTTCCTAGTTCAATTATTTGTCCCTTTTAAATTTGATTAAAATTGGAAGAAAGTTATACCAGTGTCTTTATGTTTGGTATCTGATGATATCTTCCCTCTCCTGAGTTGTTCCTGTAATGGAAAAGGGGTTACTGTATTTCATTTCTTCTCTCACACTTTCTTTTTTCACATGCTGATATAAGCATGCCTGTAAAGTTCCTTGTGCTTGGTAAGAGAAGGTGAGCAAATTTGTTAAGAAGTTCATGACAGAAAGTCTTAATTAGACAAGTTGTAATTTTCACAGCCATCCTTTAGGCTCATTGGAGCTTGAGGCTTGAATGAAGCAAACAATGTCCCTTTAAAGACAGTGGTACCCCAGACCAGACTGCACTCGAGAACAAAGTCCTTACTTTATTTTGCTGTGATAGAGCAAAACACATTTTCAGAATCAGTACTATGAGTCATAGTGCAAAGCCATTTAATTTTAAATTTTAAATCTAATCATCCCGTATAATGTGAAACTGCTGTTTAGCAGAAAGCCTTACTCAATGAAAATGGTACTATACACAAAAATAAAACCAAAAGCCAACCCAAAATAACCCTAGTTCACCATAGATTACTTATTCTCACTTAATCTTTGTATATCCTTGATAAAATATATAGAGCAAATAAAATCTTCTGTGAATAAGACAAAGCTGTAATATAAAATATAATAAAGCCTGCTATCTACATGTCCATGCAGAAAATATTTTAATAAATGGTTTATTGACAGTTTAAATATGTCTAAGACTGGAGACTTAAACCATTCATGTATCAGAGTTAAAAGTGCTTAACCTGTTCCAAAGCAAAAACTGAAAATATAGAATTCTTTCTCAGATTCAAATATCAATAATTATTTATTTCTGTTATTTTTTTAAGCTTAATCATACCCAAAGCTTCAGCCTGGATTCAGTTCTCATTGTATAATACCATCTGGATCTAGGATCTACTCTTTGTCCCAGAACTTTGCAAACTGCATTGAGCCACTGCTCTCATCAAGGTCATTAAGGCTGATTGCACAGCTCCAGGTACTGGCATTAGGCAACCCAGCTGCAGAAACAGGGCCAAGTTTAAGGGAAGCCATAACTAATGAATGTCAAGAACAGTGAGTCGAAGGATGATAGATTATTAAATGATGCACTTAACCCCCAAGCCAACAATCAATTACAAATAGTAAAATGCACACAGGATTCCCACGAGCGCATGTTCTGAGTCCTCTAAAATGAATGCAGAAGTCCTGCCCTTGCAAACACTGGTGGGACTAAGTTTATGGAAACAACATCAGTGGAAGAGTGCACATTTCAGTACTGCATGTAAGTTTTTAGTAAGGGCTAACATGTTATTTTTAAAACATCTCGTAAATATTCAGATCATGTTACGCAAAAAATAAACCTTTGTCTGTTTTCACACAATATTGATAATTATCTACTTTTGAGGTTGGAGAACTGTTTGGGTAGGGGATTGTTTCTTTTGGTTTATTTTTGTAATTTGGTTCTGTTTCTTTTGACCTTTACAGTATCATGCTTTCCACTTTTAAAATATCTATTAATATCCACATGTATTCCATTATGTGAACAAAACCTATTACTGTGAAAATATTTGAAACCTTCAGAAAACAGCATAAGCATATTTCCCATCTAAGGTGGCAAGCTCAGCAAGCACCTTTTGCAAAGGCAGTTTATATAGCAACAGTGTAATCACAAAAGGGTTACGTTTTCTCTTTAGTGGGAAAAAAGCGTTTACTACAATTTCAAAGGTTTCATAGAAGAGATGAAACCTCATAACTAAGAATAACCCAGTTCATTACAATGATTTTGAAATGCAAGGGTTAATATTTGTATTCTTCATAAGCAAAATGCTGCTATAATTTAAAAACAGATAAATCTTTGTACATAAACTTAAGTCCTTTTACATTTATATGAAGAGCATGCAAGAATCTGAAGCAACCTTGTAATTTCCTGAAGAACTGACCAATTTCTAACAAAATAATTTTGGTTAAAAAAAGTTCTGTGGGCATATCCTGCTTTGATGCAGACTAAATTTGTAGTCAAAGCTAGGAGAGCTAAAGTCATTAATCTGAGAAAAGACAGGACTTCAAAGGTTCATTTCCTATTCTGAATCTCAGAGAAAAAGTGTTTACACTCAGTCTCTCATTTCTCAGGAATCACTCTAAATGCCAGGCTACTATGAAACTGAGCTCAGTTGTCCCTGCTGGAGCCATGCATCACCAACTACAGAGCAAGAGAGGAACAAAACAAAAAAACAAACAAGCAAACAAAAACACACACAAAAAAAAACCCAAACAAACAAAAAATTAACCTTATTAAAAACTACATTAAATATACTAAATCCCTGTATTATGTTTAAAAATATAAGCCATTTTTTTTTGCCACTCATACTAGATAGGTTGATGTCATTACCTACACAGAGCCCAAATCTTTCCCACTGCCCAGTTTGCCTGCCCTTCCCTAACTACTTCCATCTTAAAGGGGTGCTCAAATCTAATCCAAGGACTGAGATCAGAGAAGAGAAAAACATTGTAAGATTTATTTGTTGAGTTTTCTCAACAAAATTATTGACCTTCTCTCAGTAATTTCATGAAAAAATATGCACATTTCAGCAATTTTACTTTTTCCAGGGAGTTTTTACTAGTTCTTACTAGCTTTTACTAGAATAGCCGTACTCAGAAGTACCTTCACACCAACAGCCAGCTCACAGTCGTTTGAACCAACTCCCATTATCGTTCTAAAAATATTCGTATTGCCTTCAGTGAATTTTGGGTCAGGCCTCTCTTTCTGAATAAACCTGTTAGAAGGCCAGACCTATTCTCTAAGTGACTACAGCCCTTACAGCAAATCAGCAGTTTGAAATGTGGAGCTATGTGGAAATCTACCCAATCTCTCTCTTCCATGTCTTCACAAGTGGGAGCTGTTGATACCTGTACGGCTCTTGGTACAAGGCAGAGCAGAAGAGCACAGTAAGTTAATCTGCAAGCCATTCAGAAACGTCTAGGACAGAGACACTGACCCCAGGGAATCATATGTCTGCATTGAACATCTACTAATTTGTTTACTTGGAGGGCTGATGAGAAACGCGCAAATTGAAACTTGGAAGCAACTACTTATCAGGTAAGGCTACCAATGATGTCTAATAAAAAGTGCTACATTGTCGTCATTGCTGCTTGTTTTCCACAAATGTACTCGCAGCAGTTTATGAACATTATATAAGGCAAGGGGAATTCAGAGCAAGGATAAAGAGTTGATAGCCAGATTTTGGTGTGCTTGCTTATTTGACTCACTTGTTTTACAGGTCTCGTCTTTACACAATGCACTCCCAGCTGTTGTTTTGGGGTGTTTTTTTTCCTTTTATTTTTAATGTTGAGATAGTCTTGATCCGAAGCACATCCAAGTGCTTCAGGTTTTGGGAGTAGGCTCGAAAGACTGCTTTTAAGAACTAATCCGGTGTATGGTTCATTTCTCATACAGTCAATGATTACTGTACTCTGTTGTTTTCCTCTTGTTTACCGCCTTTTTTTCCCTACATAGCACCGTTTTGTTTCCTTCTGCCTGGTGGTGGGGGGGAGGGGGGGGGAATAAAAGAAAAAAAAAAGAGGAAGAGCAGGATAGGAAAGCTCTAGCAGCGCTTTTCCTTTTGGGGTTGCGGGAGGAGGGAGGAAGCGAGGCTGAGGACCCTCTGCCCTTCAAAGGAGCAGGGCGCCCTTCAAGGGAGGAGGAAGGAGGGGGTCGTGTGGACGCGCCTCGGGGGCAGCATCACGCCTGCCGCGGCCCCCAGGCGCCCCGGGGACACCCTACGGCGGAAGGCGTGGGGAGGGAACCACGGGGGGACGGCGGATCCGCGGCAGGGGGAGCGGAGGGGCTGAAGAATGAAGGATAACGGATGGAAGGATGGAAGGGTGAGGGATGGACGGATGGAAAGATGGAGGGGTGAAGGACGGACGAATGGGAGGATGTGGGATGTAGGGATGGAGGGAGAAGGGGTACAAGAATGAGAAAATGAGGGCTGAGGGACGACGGGATGGCAGAGCCGAGAGACAGAGGGCTGCAGGAGCGAGCGCCACGCTTCCCAGCTGCTCCCCCTGCGCTGCGCGCCCCCGCGCCGCTCCCTGTCCCCCCGCCCCGCTCCGCCGCTGCGCGTGCCCGCGCCCGGGGCTGCCTCTCGCTCGCATCCTCCTCCGGCGGCGGCGGCAGCGCCGGGGATGGGCAGCGAGAGCGCGCCCAGGAGCAGCCCGGGCCCCGCCGCTCCCCCCTGCTCCCGCGCCCGCTGCTGCTCCTGCCCCGCCGCCCCCCGCGCTCCGGGGGCAGCGCCGCCGCCGCGACACCCGCAGCCCCCGCCTCGGACGGGTGAGTCACCGGGCCCTGTGCCCGCACCCCGAGAAGCACCTGCCGCGCATCCCTCCCGCTTCCCGCTTCCTGCCCCCTCGGCCCCCATCCCGCAGCGGCCCCGGGGGGGAGCGCTGGGAGCGCGGAGGGAGTCGCGGGGGAGGGCACGTCGCTCACCCCCGACCCCGGGGGAGCGGAGGGTCCTGGCCCGCGATCGCCCCCGCCCCCCGGGTGCGGAGGGTCTGCGGGGCAGCGGGGGTGCCCGCGCCGATCCGCCGGGATGCGGTGAAAGGGGCTCCCGTCCTGCTGCCCCTCCCGGGCGCTGCTGCCCATTGCCACGGGGATCTCGCACACGCATGGAGGCACAGCATGGGCACCCCGATAGCCCCGCTCCCCAACCGGGGCCAGGAGACCCCTGAGCCCCAATCGCCCGCACCCCCCGGCACCCCAGGGAAGGGGGCAGAGCCTTAACTTTTGCAAGGGAGCATATGAAGGTGGGGAGGGAGTACCCAGCTCAGTAGATCTGGCGGGTTCCTCCGGGTCGTCCCGGAGGGAGGTGGCGGAGGGTCCGTGTCCCCCTCCCGGGGCCGCGGGTGCAGCGAAGCGCGGCCCTTCCCGCGGGGGACAGGGGGCGGCTGCGGGCACCACTCGGCGCTCAAATGGACTTCTCCAACGCTCCCCCCGCCGTGAAATAATGAAATAAATAAAGTGGCGGTGCGGGGGCTAGAAGTCTGTGCTTATTCTGCTTTCGCTGCCCAGAGCCGAGAATGCAAACGACGAGATGCTGTGGCTGGAAGGGGTTTTCTGGTTTTTGTGTGTCATGATACACACGGCTGATGGTAGCTAGTATAGTATCCCAATAGTTCCCTGTCGAAGGTTGTTATGGCAGCAGCACTCTCGCTGCTTTTATTTTATATCTCTGGCACAGAGTATTGTTAAGGACCTGAAAGCTGCCTTAATTTAAATTTAAAAAAAAAAAAGGCAAAAAAAGCTACCTCTTTCATCTTTGCCAAATAACCAACAAGTAAGAACGTAAGATTCACACTATATCTTCACTCCCTTCTCCAGAAGCTGGTGCTGTGATAACAGTTATGACTGAAAAATGTCCTTTCTTTTCTGCCCCCCCCCCATTCCTACTTTTTATTAAATTTTGTTGGAATTTTCCCTCCGGTTTGCCTTGTGTTTTTTCATGTGTTTCACTTATACTTTTTCATAGTATTCCTTGTTAATTACAGAGGATTCCTTAGTCCTGCATTACACTGGGTGAAGGGATTCAAGGGGTATCACATACGAGTAATGCACATCATCTGCAAAAAGGGAAAGCTTGTAATTCTGTAGGTTTACTTCTCAGTATAAGTCACAGGATGATGAGTTTTCTTCTTGTGATAGAGAAGAATATGTATGAGACTCATCAGAACGGTTTCAGCACATCTAACCTGCAACAGCTGATGACAGTCTGAATAAGATGTAAAGGTTATTAAGGAAGTAAGTTTCTCTGTCACCTTTAATGGTCAGCCTATTCTCAGTCAAAACACGTATAGTTGTAAGGGAAACACCGATTGTGATTTCAGTTTAGTGAGTTTTTTGAAAAGTGTTGAAACCCTGAAACCTTTGATAAGGATGAATGTTAAAAACATGTGAATTTGGTAAAGGGCTGTATTACTTTGCAGTTTTTATTGTGCAGTTGTGTAGGTACCATTTGTTGTCTTCAGCCAGAGTTCAATGGTGTAGAGATTGAGTAAATGATAAGGACAGAAGATGCTGTCCTGGTAGTTCATGCATTTTTATTTCTGTCAAAGTATTTGTAGATTGATATTGATATTGCAGAATGAAATGTTATTGAATTGTGGTATCTTGTTTCCAATTGTACATTTTGAAATAAGTTTGGCTTATCATTAGGAAAGCAACATGAATGTTTAATTGTTCATTTAAAAATGAAAAAAATGCTGTCCCAGGGTGATTCATGTGTTGAAACAGGCTAAATTCAGGTTAAATAAGTGAACTAAAATAGTGTAGTGTAAGTGATCCGTAACTAATTTTCATTGCTTACAATGAAAACACACATTCTTGTTATCTTCAAATGGGAACTTAGGGATGCTGGAAGAGAGATGAAGAACAGCAAAATATATATATTTAATGATGGACTAAACTCCTGAATAAACATCAGATATTTTTGAGAGAATGCAAGTATACTTCTTAGTATAACTGTGATCATGATTCTGATCCCAGCAAAAACAGTATGAGATTCTCCCCAGGCACTGCCGTGAGCAGAATCAAAGACGTCTCTGCTAACCATTTTTGAAGAATCAGGACAGGAGAAGATTATTTGTATTTTTCCCCATGGCCATAGTTGGAAGGATTTATATTGTGTCTCATATGGAATATTCCACACTTCACCGTTCCAAGCAGTACTCAAGCCTATAGTCCTTACCTGCCCAAGCAGCTCAGCTGAGATAATTCTTGTGAGAAAGAATAATACGTGTATTGCTAGGGGAATTTATTGTGACCAAATAATAGCCATATTTACTGGAAAAAAGTTTTGACTTCAAATGGTATTTTCATATCTGATACCACTAAAATTTCATATTAGGGAGTGGCAATAATGTGTTTCTTAAAATGACATTGTTTATTTTAAGGTTCTGATATGAGAGGACTACATGAATTTAATCAAGCTGGAGAGTAGATGTTTCCATCTTTAGTGATTTAAAAATATCCTTAGTGACTTAAAAATAATCTTAGGTTGTAATGAAGAAAAGACAAATTTGGACACTGAAAAGGGTTACAGCTGAAGTTGTTAGATTCAAATGAGCCAAGAGTTTGCAGTTATTTATCACAAGGCAGAGGTAAAATGGAACAAAAAAACCAAACCTGTCAAAAACCTGTCATCGTAGGAAAAAGCACAGTATAAACCCTGAAAAACTATTGCTAAAATTACTCAAGAGACTTCAGCTTTAAGGGTTAGGCTTCCTCTTGGGAGTCAAATGGAAAAAGCCCCATTGACTTCAGTAAGCATTAGTAGCTTGAGCATATTCTAAGAGAAGGGATGTGTAATTCAACTAAAACCAAAATAATTCAGAATGATAGTTACTAAAACCAGATTAGAAATGTATGGGTTTTCTTCAGTTAGAAGGAAGTCCTGGCTTCACTGAAAATTAATTGGAATCTATTTCCCTGGGACCAAAATGTCATCCTGAGAATAAAGGACTTTTGAAATACGCTGCATGTTATATTTAATCTGATTTTAATTTGTGTGATATTCTGTTAAAATGCGGTTACCTTTGCCTAGCTTGAGTTATTAATTAGTTACTAGTAACCATTTTCCTTTTCTTTTTACATTTTTTTAAATGTCAGTCTTTCAGAAGTGGCAAGAAATGCGAAACAGTCTTCCTGAAAGAGTGTACTCATAAGCTTAATAATTCAACGCCTGAACTGTCATTGTGCAATCAAATTTTTAATATGATGCTGTCGTAGTCATAAAAAAAGAAAATCAAATGTGACATCATAGAAGAAAATGTATATAGCTGACATGACATCCGAATGTTTTAATTTCTGCACATTATATTTAGTGGTTAATGAAGATAGACTTCTTTCTCTCCTCTGAGGGAACTCCTAATACAACATATTAAATGTTCAGGAAAAAAAAAAGAGTTTATTTTCATAAAAATATATATGCGTTTTGTGAAAATAAGTCCCTACTGTAAAGAAGATGAGATCATTAAAGAGATAAGTTAAAGCCTTCACTGGGAAACAGAACTGAGATAATTTGTAGCTGATGAGGAAAATTATTGTCAGACAGATTTTCCAGAATATGGTAGGTATGATCTTGACAAAGGACATTTTATTAACGGTTCCTAACTAGGTATGTATCTCTGTCTAAAGAAAGAGACTAAGCCTTTCTTGCCCTCAAAAAATATAGTAATTTCTGTGACATCTTTCTGCTGGTTTTCCTCCTAAATTAAGTATATTTAATGCTAATGAAAAGTACCAGATTAGCAGAAATGGAAAATGAAACTCTATTTTCACTCAGCCTTTGTGGAGCACAGGAAGCAACAGTGCAGTGTGGTGACCCCAGAATGAGCTGTTATTTCAGGCCACCTAGGCTAGGTACTTGACATGGAGAAAATGTTTGCCCACCGAGGTCTTCCAGGCGGCTAAGGACCAATTTGCTCCAAGTGGTCAGCGAACTGAGGAAATTTGTCTGGAATGGGATTTTAGTTGATAGCCTCAGCCTCTGTCATCCTCAAGGAAGCCAGCCCTGGTTGTGACTCCTTGGGGACCTGACTGGATCCTGCGAGGAACTCAGCATCGGTGCTTTCAGAAGTGCCAAGTGCCTTTTCAAGATCCTCTAAGAAATGAAGTGAAATACCAGTTCATTACACACAGGCCACAAACCAGCTTTCAAATCTCAATGATTTTCCGTCACTACTGCATGTTGGCTGTATTTGAATCAGTGAACTAGAGGTGAAAGGCTCCAAAAATGTGATTACCAGTCCCCTGAGACATTTAGTTCTTCAAGGATATCTTGCTGGAAATACTTCTTCGTATTTCAGAAACTGGAGAAGAGAGAAATTAATTAATAATACACAAATATTTTTCTTTCCTAGAAAATGCTTCCACACTTTTTAATTTTGTAGAGATACTGTTAATTCCATGTTGCCGGGTTCCGGAATACATATCTAATCCATGAGCAAACAGCCTCATTTGTTGGTATCTCTTTAACACATAATGCTGCATTTTTGATCCAGCAGTAGAAAATGATTTAACCTTGCATTCCCATACCTGGCTAAATTGAAACATTCTAATACTAATGTTCAGTGTTGGATTTTTCCCTCCAATATCTGCCACTAACAGATGAAATAAATGCATAACTGTAAAAACTAATGTAAAGAAGATAAATAACTGTTATTTATAATTGATTTTTATGTAAAATGGCTTATTTTGTCTAATTTAAGCCTACTACTCTTTTGGAAAAACAAATCAACCTAAAACTACTGTAGCTACTTTATACTACAGTCTAAACCTACTATGGTGCTGAACTAAGGAAAGCCACCAACACTGAAAATTAATATTTAATTGATAATCCAGCTGTTCAAAGGCCTCTCATCCTTTCTACAGATGCCATCTTCTTTTTTGTTTGCTCAGGACAGCAACCACAGCAATTTCAGACTGACAAAGTGTGTTAAAGCTGAAACCGCAAGAAATCCTGGTTTTCCATTCCAGTGTTAGTTGAGAGGAGGTGAGAGGCAGAGCTCTACAGGCTCTAAACTTTGAAGGTCATGATGACATGAAACATATGCTTCCTTCAAAATTTTTTCACTTGTTGAGGCAATGACTGTGGGATTTTTTAAATATGGAATATTGGGGGCTTTTAATTTGTGTTTGTCTAGAGCCTTTATTTTTGTTTTATTTAACTAATATAACAGTCCTAGAAAAGATTTTCTTCTCTTTGTATATCACCTTCCATCACAAACCATCTAGCTAACATTACAAGATTAATAATAATTTTCCCTATTAAAATGTGCAAATTAAAAATCTGAACAAATGACAGATATAGACTTCTTTGTGATTAGCAAAAAATGCTGTCTAGTTTTGCATAACATATTTGACTGCTGATCAGTTTGCTTTTATGTTCAAGAGTGAGTGATGTTTAACTGTTCTTTAAGGAAATAACTAAACAGCATAAATCTATAGTCAAGATTAAATAGAATCTTTTAATACTTGATGTCTTTCCTACTGATTTGAACTATGATTCAAGTTAAAGTTTTGAACTATGTAGAATGAAATCTGCCCATAGTTATGACCAAGTAATGACTGAGCATCTTGTTTACATTTTTGTTTGTTGCATTTGCCCACAGTTTCTCCTGCTGTTTTTCTTCACCCTCTTTTTTACCTCAGGTGGAAATACAGTTTAGGAGTTCAAAATATTTTTAAGTAGCTTTTAAATAATTAAGCTGCATCAACTCTCTTTATATTCAAAGACTTTCTTCAAATGAGTCACCAGATCTTATGAAGTCAGGTACCAACAGCGGTACCCAGAGCAGATTACTAACAAAGGACAGATGGATGCAGGTGGCCAGTAGACCATGCCAGACACCATGGGGTGAAGCAGGCTCATAAGGCAACAAAAACACTTTCTCTTTTTGTCAGGGTGACATTTCAAAGGTTTTTGAAATTTCAAATATTTCCTTTTGAAGTGAAAGACACAAATTTAGAAGTACTCAAAAAAACCAGTTTCTTCCACGTATTATTTTGGATAGTCTGAAATATAAAATATTGTAACACATATCAACATATCAGAAACAATTTAAGTATTTCTTATTTAGAGGATTTGGTGGTTTGTTTTTTGTTTTTTTTTTCAAACTAAAACTTCAGCAAAATTATTTCAATTTAGGCAAGCATAGTGATTTTAGTGAAACTACATATTCTGACAGAATAAGATTCCAGCCAAGTTACTTCAATGGCTTAAGCTAGAGAAGAAACACCTTCCTTAAAATCAAAGTTGTGCTGAATGAAGGCATCAGTCCTGAAATTATTTGTGTAGAGGAAGAGTTCGAGGAGCATGTATATTCCAATAAATTAGCTGATTGTGTATATCAAGTTACTCACTGACAAGTACTCTGACTTCATCAAAACTGAGTCCTTGCTATTCTTTGGTAAAGCAATGAAAGTCTTGGCTGAGAGGGATAGGGTAAAACTGGTGGTAGAAATTGGTTTGGAATTCTCCATCAAGCTTATTTTTCAATAGAAGTAGTTCATGCTTTGAAATTAGAATTGGCATTAGTATGGATCAATCAGAGAAGATCCCTAATTTAATTTGAGGAACAGAAAAACATAAAATTTCAAGATTAAGAATTTGAAATGTGAAATATTTTATGGTTACTACTTCTGACTATTGCATTTATGTGGAATGAGAGGACATCCAGCTACACTAAGAAAACAATCAATTATTGCCTGTGTGTTATGTTTGGAATAAAATTTATCAGCAAAGGCTATCAACCTAGGCTATACCAATTTTGTTTTATTTAAGCTGACAATAGAAGATTTGCACAAGCTATCTGCTTAAGACTGTTATTCAGCAGTTCTAAATACTCATAGTTTAAAGGCCAATGTTTAAGAATAATGAAGTAAGATCGCTCTGACACAAATGCTAATTAGTTTATTGCAACTACCGGACTTAAAAAAGATTTTTTAAGCAACCTCGTGTAGATGAATGGAGAAAGAAAATGCAATAGTATCCAACAAATGTCATTTGGGAGCATAACAACCTTGTTAATTCTAGAACTTGCAATAATTAGGAGAGTTTTAAGTGAGAATGTTTGCCACATTTACCTTGATCAGCTACATTAAGAGACAACTTAGGTCTTACAGTAAGTATTAAGATTGATATTAGAGTTGCAAGGTAGAAGCTCAGGGAAGAGATCGAACTCCATTTCTCAGATGGTCTCCATGCCTCCCCTACAGATGCTTACCAGCTACCCTTTCTGCACTGTAGCATGCTTGGGGGGCAAAGGAATGACCAGCTGACCTCCACATAGCTAGATGAAGTGTGAGATGAAAAGTCTTCTTTCCACAGGCATCCTAGGGAAGACAAGTGGGACTATCTATATTTTTAAAGCAATCATAACAAAAAAAAATATATATTAACAATAATTACATCTGGGTTTTAGGTCTTTCCAGGTAATAGAAGTTTAAGCCTTGCATGGCAAGTGGTACCAATATTCAATGGAAACAAACTCCAAATTGCTTACACACCGAAGTGAAATACAATAGCTATGAAACTCAAGGCTGAGAATTTTCACACAGCTGATGGTATCCAGCATGAGTTTGAGAATAATTTCATTTCATGCAATCAGTGAAATAAATAGGAAAATGGTTGCTATGTGTGTGTACGTGTAAACTAGAATGTGAATGAATCAATTGAGTAAAAGGACAGAAGCAGAGTCTGTTGCATAGTTATCAATGAAGCACTCAGCAATATCAAAATATGATTTTGTTTATGGAAATTTTAGTTCCCCCAGTTTTTGAAAAGAACAAAAACATAAGTTGAATGTTTCTACAGATTAAGTGGTTTTTTTTTTTTCAGTCAGTAATTCTGCTTTAGGTCAATCTAACTGTAGATAAATTTAAAAGATTGTTTATGACAAAATTTGTTATTTTTTATGATGAAAAAGACACTGCAGTGGAAAAATATTTCAGAATAGAAGCCTGAAAACTACACCTTTTTCAAAACAATTTTTCTTGAAATTTGCTCAATTCCTAGAGTTACTTTGGTGTAAAAATATCAAATTGTCTTTCATTCTCCCCTGAACAAAAACTTTAATGCAGCTCCAGATCTACAAGAAGGTTATGACATCCTATTAGATGTTACTGGGAAAATTTGTAGCTTTCTGTGTTAACATATGTAAAAGCAACAGTCTCATCTGCTGAACATAATCACTATGTCTTAACCATATAATTCTTCTACTATAGATATATATGTGTATATAGATATAAAATATGTAATATGCATATAAATAAATACATATATACAGACACACACATACACACATTTATGCTCCTTTCCTTTCTGGCCCACAATAGCAGCTGAGCTCCTCAGGCACTATACCTGGTTAAAATCCTCCTCTCTGAAACTGAGCTTCCCCCTCCCCCCCCCCACCCCTCGAACAGAGCAATTCCCTGTGGTGGATTTATGAATTGATCTTTATTGATCTTGTTTCTTGAACTTTGTTGGATTGGCCTAATTTGTAATTCTATTTGCTCACATTACTATGCAGATACTTGTTCCTTTCGCTGGGTTGTTATAGAATAAGTAATTTTGATGTTTGTGTCCTATTTTTGTAAGTGCTTAATGCTGTGTAATGGTTATGGATTATCTATAGTTTTCAGGTAAGTAGAAAAATGACTCCAGAATTATCCCTCCCTGAAGGTCAGAGATGCACAGCTACAAATGGAAGCCAAGGCACTATCTTTCCAGTCCCCAGCTGTGCTTCTTTGTATAGTACAAAATTGGTGCAGCAGAGATTTTCCACAAAATATGGGCAAGAACTCTGATGCCATGAAGGGAAGGTAAAATGTGATAATCACTGGCCATTTCAGCAGCAATGAGAAAAGACTGATATAGATTCAAGAAGATAGTCACTGATCAGTCTAAATAGCAAACTATGCTGTCTACTAGTATGTGTATTTTTTAAGCTTTCTACAAAGTATTGCTTCAAAATAGTTTTCCTCCTGCTTCATTGCCACCTGTTTTCCTTTCTAATTTGTTCCCTCTTAGTCATTACTGATCGTTCATTAACTTCTGTGAAACTTTCTTCCTGCATTTTATTCCTTGTATTTGCTTTATTTCTATTTTTTATTTCCATCTTGTCCTTTGTATCATTTCCCCAATTATCCCTTCTTAATTATTGAAATATTATTTTACTTGCCCATAGGGAGATAAAAGAAAAGAGGAAATATGAAGTTTGCACTAAAAATTATCTGTGATGAACAAGGGCAAAATCCACACAGAGACTTAAGGTTCTGTTAAGGGGTTTAGGTAGCAGAAATGTGACTTGGATGTTTTTGTCTGTATTAGCAGCCAATTCAGCACCATAGGAGCAGAGTAGTAGATCAAAGCATCTGGTGCAGAGATCCTTATATTTAAGAATGTGATCGATATGTTTTACCAGTTCTGGATCCAGTTTGTTGTCTCAGACCAAATGTTATTACCCTGAATGCAGCTTGAGGCTGTTTGAAGGACTACTTAGTTGAGCTCTTTTTGTCCCCACTGCAGTACAATGGGGACAATTGTACATTTGGTACAGATTGTAAGCAGAGCTTCCAATATACTTTACTTCAAAAGAAATCGACTTCATGCATACCAAGGCTGCTTTGCAAGCCAAACCAAGGTATGGTAATCGAGACTCACTGAAAACCCACACTACTTACTTCTCCTGGTCAAATGGCAATCTCCTAGGTTCTCAACAACAAGCCACGACTTTGTCCTGAAATTTCACATTCTTAGCTCAGTCTTTAGTCTTAAAATCACTATTTGCCTATGTCCCCAGAAGAACCTTGTCTTCTGAAGGCAGAAAAAGTTTAAGAACTGTGTAAGTATTTTGTGTACTGCATTCTGGTACTCATTCCTTGGGCAACTGTGTAATCACTAGGCTAAAGAATCATTCACCACTTCTGTGTGGGCAAATAGGTCCTTATTCCCCTCACTCTGACCCGGTAGTGACATGGTTACTGCAGGTGTGGCCAGTGCTTTATCTCAGAACAGTCTCTGGGAGTACTAGATTGCAGTGCCATAGCTAGAGCAGGGAATCAGCAGATTTGAATTCAGACTGCCAATATTTTGGCTAGCAAATCTAATCCCAGTGTTTTTAGGAGGGCACCGGCACATCTCTTACCTTTTTATTTTAATAGAAGGCTTTATCCCCTTTCTTGTTGTTCTCCCTCCAGTTTCTAAAAATAATAATAATAAAAAAGTCTATTTTGTTAACAAAATCTGAAGCCTGAATCTGAAGATGCACATCCTTCTTATATTACACATGGTGCTTAACTTCTGTCTAGGTAAAATTTAAAACACACTTTGTGATTAGCATTCCCCTCTGTACCAAACTGCCTTTTCAGTGTCATAGCATTACATAGTTCTCTATGGGTTTCCCACTACCCGGTTTGGATCACTTACCTTCCTGGTAGTAAATATGGATGCTTCATCTAACATGGGGACAAGAGTCCAAAAGTGATGTAGTGAATTGCTCGGCCTTTTAACAAACAAATATCTTTTTGTATGCAATCGTCAAACATTGCAATGTCTACCTGACAGGTAATTTGTTTATAAAGACTTTCTCTACCCTGAGTTAGGCTTCATAGGAGACAGATGGGTAAGAAGGGTAACCAGAGAAATCAGCAAGCAGAAGGAAGGATAGCTTCAGGGAAGTATGGTGGGACAGTAATACATATACAGCTTACATTCTAGAGCACTGGAGAGGTGTCTACTGTCTCCTGAAAATAAACATATAAGCTAAATCTACCTCTTCTCCAAAGTTATTAGAACATGCTGTTAATTGATGCCCAAATAGCCAGTAATTAGAGCACTTACCATTGAGGTGGATGACCTTTTAAAAACATACCCACACTCCCGAGTTGAGAAATTTCACTCACAGGGACTTTCAAGACAGAAATGTGCCCTAACTACTGACTGAATGGTTATTTTGGGATGAAGTTAGTGACTTTCTCCCCTTGAAACCTTGCCAATTTGGATAATTGATTAAATAGCTAATGGAGCAGGAACTTAAACCTGACCCCCTTTCTTCACAGAAGAGCAGACTAACATTGGTCTGTGGAGTCAATTGCTTGCTATTTGGCTGAATAAATATTTAAAAGCAAACTCAACAGTTCCAAGAGGGGAAAATTAAAAAGTTGTCTTGTCAAATAACAAGCACTTTCTGATTAATGGGAACCTCCTGAGAGGCAGACAGTCTTAAGTCTAATACTCTCTATAGATAGATGAAATGCGGTTGTCTGTTTCCCAGGAGAGAATTTAATTTTCTGTGGTTTCAGAAAGTCTTGCTTCTTGCCTTTTTTAATTTTATTTTTTCCTCATGCATGTGATATCTGCTCTGCCAAGCATGTTCTCAGAAAATGTATTGGTTCTCTCTGCAGGGTGAGACTCTTACCTCTCACAAGCACGTTCAGGGTCCAAGAACCTTGGTAGGGTCAAGGCTTGAGGGAGCTGATGCATGAGCACCGTGAGCTTGGACATACTGTGCTGCAGTTGGGTGAAGGATGGAAAGTGTCTGTGGTGTCTGATGTGCTCAACTTGGTATTGTCCAAAGGGGCAACTAAATCCCTTGATAGACTGTATACTCCATTTTAGGGCATTAAAAAAAGCAATGTTTAGAAACCTTTAGAAATACAGAAAGGTACTAATAAGGGAAACGTTCAGAAAATTGAATGTTTTAAAGCTAGTGCTCAGTATCCAGTTTGTGGAACTAAAGATTTCTCTCCTTTCACATAACTTCACCACTTTGTCTCCTTTTGTTGTTAAAGGGTATTCAGTCTGTGGCAAAAGCATAAAATAACTTAATGTCCAAAGGAGTAGAAAAATGTTTTAGTTCAGGGAGTTAGGCTTCAGAGGAAAGTAAATATCACTTTCCATACTCATTTTTGACAGACTATTTACTCAAAACAATCTTTATTTTACCAGTCCTTTGTTGCTCTTCCTATTTATAATTTTTAAGTCTTCATGGCTTCTGTGTCCTTGAAAGCAGCTATGTACAAACATGATAGTTCAACTTAATCTAATCTAGCTGTTACATTTTATTTTACATAACAGTAAAACTGATTTGCCGAAGTCCTTAAAAATATGATTTATTCAGGTCGAACTAGGCATTCATACTTTAAAATATGATGGCAGTATTTAAGACTATAAATTGCATTTCTTTAAGAGTTTCAGTTTCCAGTGCCATCATCTGTGGCTGGCTTCGGTTATGTGTAGAGAGCAGGAAAGAAGCCAGATGAGCAAGTTGTACTACTCCTGCAGTTGGGAAAATGGAGGAATATGGTGCAGAAATACCTGAGCTGGCAGCACAGAAGCTATTGTAAAGCAGCACAGCTGTGTTCATGCAGCACTGCACACTGAGTTAAGAAACACTGCTGAAATGAGCTTAATTCACTGGCAGAATACACAAATTTATATGAAAATTTTTTATAGCAAATAGACTAGTGGAAAAGTCTACATATTTAGCAGGTTTCTTCCAGATTAGCACATTCTTTCAGTTTCTTACTTGGTTTTAAACAGACCATCACAAATATTCAGCAAGCTTAGAGACATCTTGTACAAGCTATTTGCTGTTACAGAGTATATGCTCTCTTGAGAAGCAATGCAATCATTCCTTTGCCCTCCAATTTCTATGTGTATGCACAACTATATTAAGGAACATGTTAAGCAGGAAAAAAGTGAGAACGTCATGATACTCAGCTCTGGAGGAATAGTGCAACTTAATTTAATTACAGAAAAGTCCTTTCATTAATTTTTGTGAATGAATGCAAACTGAATGTTAGTAGAGAAGTATGTGTCATTAATTATTCCTAAAACAAAAGGATACACAACCTAAATTTTGCAATAAATGCTCACAGTGCTATTGTAAATAAGATTTTCTGAAGCTCTTCATGACATATCAATACTTCTTTTAGAACTGCAAGACTATGGATGATAAAACTGTAATCTTTTTTGAAAGCCTGAAAAAAGCCTGAAAAGCATGTCTGGCTTTCTATACAGTTATTATCATTTTTCCAGATGAATAAACGTTATTTAAGTTAGACCCTGTAGTCGTAGTGCTAGGGGTTTTGAAAGAAAAAGTATTTTGACTGGGTAAAATCATATTTGTATTTTCCAAGAGAAACATCTTTACATCGGGATGGAGACTGCTCTCCGTTTACTACTCTTTTTCACAAGTATTGCTCTGTGTTGTTTCACCTAAAAATATTGGGAAATTGCTATCTATGTGCAAGGAATTCCTAAACCAATAAAAGTAGAGCTCAACTAATTTTTCTGTCACTGTCAGCAGACATAAGTTGGGAGCTGAACTGCTGAGAGGAAATTGCTGGTGCCCCTTTCCTGAGAACTCTCAGGACAGCATGAGCATTTGAACTAGTTCTACTGCCCTAAGTTGCCTTTGCTCCATAAGAAAAGCATGGAGACAGCAGGTTTGAGACCCAGCTCTGTCTTCTTGTAGCAGAAAGCTGACCTTAATTCTTTTGTATATACACTGATATCTTGCTACACTTTTGAGTTAAAAGTAACAAGACACACAAAATAAGGGAACTAAAAGTGGGTTTATAGCAGCAGTATCTTTACATTCGCTTTACCCTTACAAATTCACTGCATAGTTTCCCTGCTCCTTACAGGCCCAAGAAAGGCTGGTGATACCTAAATTTATTTTATTTTTTATATTATTTTATTTTATTATTATTTTTATTATTTATTTATTTATTTAATTATTATTTTAATTTTATTTATTTTTATATTTTTTAGTGTTCCAATTTAGAAAATTAGATCATTACATGAAAATCTCAAATGTCATTAGACAGGAAAAAAAAAACAAACTAACAACTGAAAACAAACAAACCAAACCAAACCAAACCAAAGAGAAGGCTAGAAATATACAAAATAACTACACTTTTTATGCAAAATTCTTTCCAGCTTCTAAGCATATTAGTGTCTTCTGAGTTCTGGTAGCAAATGTATACTATTAAAAGTATTTAGGTTAGACTAGTGGTTTTACCCTGAAAAAAATCATGAACAAGTTATACGAGCATACACTAATGTGAGCAATTGAAATTCTGGATCACAGAAATTGTAACTTTCAGCTGACAGGATGATGAGGGTAGGTGGAAGTTAATCAAGTTAATCATATCTGTAACCAGAGGATGATGAAGAATGATGTGTTTCGAAATCCTTGTTTTCTAGATACCATGAGTGTAGATGATATTGTCAAAATACATCCCATAAATATAGAAATTAAATGAAAACAAAAGAGTAAAGCGTATTTTAAAGGCATTCATATGTCTTTTTTTTTTTTTTTTGAATCACGTAATTTTTGAGCACATCTCATAGTCCCATACGGTTTGAGTTAGGATTTTTGAGCTCTTTTGTCAGTTCTACAAAAAAATCTATACCAGTGGGACAGTTCAAATGGAGCCCAGAGACTGACAATGAGTTTGAGTGAATCCACTGAAGTTGGATAAAATTGTGCTTCAAAAATGAGACGAGAGACTTTTCTTCTATGCACAGTCTTTTCGGTATGTAGTTTGAACTATCTTAACCTTGGTGAATCTTAGTCCCAATTTACCTCCCATACTTTGATGATCATGTACTTAGGCAGGTAATACTGTTGACTTCAAGTGTGCCTACTCACCAGTAGGAATATAAATCAGGATGAGTAACCAACATTGAAATATCTAATGTTATAATTATGATCTTTCACAAAGTAGTAGTCCCCTTGACTGTTCATCTTGCTTCATAACTGAAGATAAGCCTTACACTCAAATTTTCAGTCGGTCTGTGTGTTTTCCTGTCATGGGATAGGGTGTGGGGAATTGGTAATGCTGACTCATGATTTGATACCATGAGCTGCAGCTTCCCCAGAGCATCTGCTTTTGCTGATAAACATAATGCTCTACACTAGGCCTTTGATTTTCTGCATATTTTACTTGCTCATTAGGTCTTACTCTTTGTATGCTACTTCTTCATTCATCACACCTATTCTACTCTATGTTCCAAGATGGCCAAGTATTTTCATCTGTGTTTTCTAATTTTCTCTAGCAGAACTTGCTGAAAGTTTTTATAAGCATGAGTGGGTGCAGGCTTAAATTATAACTTAAGAAAATAATGGGAGAAAGGTGTCTGAATCACTGGGTGCTTAACTGTAACAAAAATAGCTGTGGGAGGCAGGGCAGAATACTAGGTGTGTACACTTTCCTACTGCAGTTTTGAGAGCTAAATCAGTATTACAGAGAGCTAAGGGTCTGCCCATGAACACATGCCACATATTGGAAACTAGTGCTCTGACTATCACTTTCCCTTGGAAAATGCTCAGGTCCTTGGCTATGTGCTGCCAACATTCATTCTGAGCCCTCCATATGGACAGAGAAAGCATTGTTTAATATCTTCTGCATCTCAGCATTACCTGCTTTCACAGGAGAGGTTCTTGTTTGAGTATTGCCAAAGAAAAAAGGTAGTAGTAGTTCTATCACTTACCCTTCATGTTTACTAAGTAATTTCTTTTATCATTAATCATAGAAGGTTGTATCTGAGTTTTAGCTTTATGTATTTTTTTACCAGTTTTAGGAACCAGTAACTCCATAAGCATTTGGATTTTCTTAATGTATTGTCAACACTGTGCCGTAACAGATTAAATATATTATCTACTTAACATTTTAAGAAATTAATATGTTTTCATATTTTTCCTGATAATAGCCACAAGCAATAATAATTTCAATTTTTAAATTTATTCCTGTACTACATTCTATATCACAGTATTCTAAAGACTTATAACATCAGTGATTTCATAGCCATGAAGCTATTTTGTTTCTGATATTTTCAGGAAAACTTTTGGTTTGCTGTATTTGATTCAGATAATTGAATTTTAGGTCACACTGGTTTTGACTTTTGTATGGGGCTTTTTGTTAGTCTCACTAAAATCTGGTCTAGTCCATGGACTTTTTTTTTTTGCCTTTTGGCAAATGGATTTTGAAAACAGAAACCCTCAAGTCATTTAATGTGATACCTTTGTAACCCGACAGTGTATCCTCTACATGACTCATGGATCACTGTGCTCTTGTCCTGCTCAGATAAACATAGATTTTTAGATTGACTTCACTCTTTTAATTCCGATGCAAGACTGAGGAAGTCCTTGAAGAATTTGGAGCATTGAGTTACCACCCTTAAGAGCCAATTCTTGTGCCACTGAATGAGATTCAGAAGACTCATACAAAGACCAGACTTTAGAGTAACTGAGAGAAAATTCGGTTTGGATACATATTAAGATTTTATCTTCTTGATTGTTAGCTATGGTTTGCAGTTAACATTGGCAAATAGTATCAAAGGAAACATATTTTGCTTTGTACTTTTCCTTTTATTTCAGTTTAGTAGTCTTCCGTTTAGGGAGCCTCACAAACACCTAGAGTGAGTACCAGGCTTCTAGAAACACCCTCACAGCATCATTCCCACTGCTCTGTATGACCCAGTTGCCTTGTGGAAAGTCAGAGCATCACAGATGTGTTGGAGCATTCAGAGAAAGAAACAATCCATGGTGTTCTGAGGATTTGCTACTCTGCTGCTGTGAAGCTGGTAATGCTGGGTCAGAGCAGCCAGCACAGCTCCCCAGATACCCTCCAGGCTTCTCTGCAAACACTTCTCACTAGGGAACTGTCACAGGGAACTTACCACACAGATAAAGGGAAAAGTCTTAAACTCACAGTCCTTCACTAGCATCATGGCAGGCTCCCAGAACAGTTTTGGCAGATCTGGAATAACAGCTCTTCTCCTTCACAGGGACAACAGAACAAACCCTGGTATATACACCTGTTTACAAAGGGAGTAAAAAGACTCCTTTAATGCTTGTCCTCCAAAAAATCCTGATCATATACTGTTCACACATGCTGAATAAAACTACTTTCTAATTAAGGAAATGCAATATTTTTCTCAAAGACAAAATAAATTCCATCCCCAACATACTCCACAACTGTCATTTGCCATGACTTAATTGTTGCATTCAATATAATTTGATTTCTGTGTATTACAACCATAATATAGTTATCAGTCCATTTTCTAGAATGTATTAATTTTTGGTAAAAGGAATAAATTTCAGTCCTTGGAAACTAAGATTCTTTTTATGACTGTATCCAGATGTATAAATTGGATTAAAAAAATAGGTTTTCTTCATATAGATTCGTAGTGATGCGAAATGAAAATGAGTTATGCTGATTATACATATATTTATTTTAAATGTGTAACTGCATGGATATAATTAGGTCTTTAAGGCTAATTCTAGAAAATTGCTTGGGTATAGTCAGCATAATATATTTTTTTATCAGTACTTAATATTTATTCTGCTTTTGATTCTTACTGTCTCTTTACAGTAGCAATCGTTTTTATTTATTTAAGAATGTAATTAAACTCAGTTCAGCATATATTTTTGGAGGTAGTATAAAAAGCTCTTTCTCTGACACTAAATGGCATCTGTTTTCTGGGTGAAATTATTGCACTAATGATTAAGAAACCATTTTATGACTAACTTTAGTACTTTTATATTTATACAAATAGTATGGTTAAAAAAAGAAAAAACCAAAATACTAAACAAAACAACACAACAAAATTAAAAAAAAAAAAAAAAACACACAACCCAAAACAGTTTCTTAATGAGTTCCTTTTGAATGGATAAAATTTATTCTGCTGTTCACACAGGCTGTTTTCAAAGACATTTAAACTCAACTGACTGATACAGAAGAAAAACAGAACTTCAGTGTTTAAAATAATGGAAGTTTTCTTACTCTATCTGTCCCTAAGAGATTGGGTGGAGTGGGTATGTGTTAGCTTGGGGGTTTTTTTCAAGGAATAGAACTTGTAATGAATAAAGGCAAATTTAAGACAAGACTTCAAATCTCTGTTGTTTAACCTTGACTCCTAAAATTTTACTATATTTGAATGATTATGAACATGCCTGCATGGCCATTGCCTTTGCAGAAGAGCATTTCCCTGTTAACCTAGCCTTACAAGGTTGTGAATGGGTTTGTCAGCTTTTTAAGAAGATTAAGAGAAACTTTGTTAATGAATGATAACTTTATGTCCAAGAGGATTTGCCTCTTTATGATTAAAGATTTTTATCAGAAAGAAATTACAGTGAACCTATAATTCAGAGTGGGTGATTTAATGATCTTTCCATGTTTCACTAAGACATAGGGTCTAAAAGGTTTTATTGCAGACTAGAAATAATGGCAGCATGTAACAAAGCAAAAGTATTCATCCAGAAAAGGTTCTTAAAGAAAACAGTTAGAGACAGAAAAAAATTAAATAAAACAGTTTTATACTTAGCAAAGACAGAGAAAGAATAATAAATATTGAAGACTGCAACAGCCACTGCAGATAAATTTGAGAAAACACAATGGCTAAATTACAAAAACAATTTATCAATGTGTTTCCAGTTAGAGAAATAGAAATTACCTTTGAAAACAGCAGAAAGGAAAACAGATCTATAAAAATTCTATAACTTAAATTCTAAGGGACCAATGATAGAACTCAGAGATAGGTGCAAAACAACCGGCTAATGTGGCCTGATTTCTGTATTATACAAGTGCAAATTTCCCCCAGATTTCATCCAAAATGTCCGTCTGAGGGTAGTCACATATTAAGTACTTGAAAAAATAAAGCTGGACTTTGATAAAAAGAAAAAAAATAGAGAACCAGTGTGACTGGCAGCAAAAGTGGTCATGTCCATATCAGTGTCATTTAGGCAGATTCACCCAGTCTGTCCCATTCCGCAGAGAAAATTCACTTTCCCTTTGCCTTTCCCAGTTCTGAGAAGGGAATCATAACCTGCATTTTTTTTCTCCTAAGATGTGCATAAGATGACATTTATTTCAAATAATAAAGAATTAATGGATGCTTGCTACCTTGCTTTATATATATTCCTCATTTCCCTTTCTCAAGGGGAAAAGTTAAATCTGTTTTATGCTAAAAGTTAGTTGTTCTTCTTTAAGAGAACATGGAAGTGGGCACTGTCAGGGGACAGGTCCACATACAATTTCCATTTAGATACCCATCTTTCATGTCTATAGATATGGACTAATGCCAACCTAAAATGAAGGCTGTTCTCTAGGCATGCATGGAGTTTGATGAGCTAAAAATTCCACACCAAATTTCTGTGGGGACCTGCAGAAATTTTTCTTTGTTTCAGAAAAATCTAATAAATCTTGTATATTCAAATATATTTAAAGAAATCATACATAATAAATCCAAAATTACTATAGTAAACTTCTGAAAATAGTTAAAGATATCACTTTGTCTATTAGGAGAATTAACCAAATCTATGCTAAATTGCTGCTGAAGTATCATATCACATAAAAACTATGATTTTTGTTTGTTTCTTTCATTTTGATGATACTAACATTGAGTGGAACTTAAATCACACAGATAAAGTTAAATAAGAGGAAGAGACTGTCCTCTAGATAATCTATGGAATCTGTTAGAACCTGTTTATGCTTTGGTTTGTGAATCATCATTGTCAGGAAGCAGGTATACAAAGAGTTGTAATTCTTGTGTCCTGGTCTTAAGCACAAGAAGAGTGGCTGAAGAAAGTAGAACAGCAGGAATACCTCCAAATAAGGGATCATGTTTGACCCTGTGAGATTTTTATCCTTGAACTCCTTGCAACAACATTTAAATCTACATGACTAAAGTTGCCCGAAATTAATGAATAATAAAACCAATGTCCACTAGTTCTATTTTCTATATTACAAGTGGAGAACTGTTTCTTTCTAATCCTGAATGAGCTACCAAATTAGCTCAAGGTGTTGGCTGTATTTGGATACTAAATTAGGCAAAATAGTAATTTCTAAGTCTTGAATTATTAGCAAAGACACATAATTTTTTTCAGCCTCATTTGACTCTTGCTGATGTTCTTTCTAGGAGATAACCATCTGTTTAATGTCTCTTCTGCAGTTATGACATTTTCAGTCTTCTTTTTTCTGTACCTTTTTTAAATGATCATAACTTTAAAAACTAAGAGGAAATATCACATCATTTATCTGGACCCATGTTCTTTTATTGTTTGATATTCAGCTTCATTATCTCCTACCTTTAAAGGGTCAATGCTGGAGCCTGTAACTGATCCCACACACTCTCAGCTTGGGAAATCTGAGGTGCTGTTACTGCATTCAGTTTTGTTCTGTTTTGCTGCCCTTAGCTGTCACTAGGTAAAGCTTTTCCCATTCCTGAGAAACGAAGTGCCTCCTGTGAATAGTACCCTTATACAAGTGCCTTTTGTCTGAGGTCTTCTCACTCAGCAGAATCAGCAGTATAATAAAAATGTCAGTTTAAGTTTTAGTAGGAAATGCTTGACTTTTTTAACAAGAGAGAAGCACTCAATGTTGAAGCAGTCACAAAAGAAAATCTCTTTTCATGACCACTGGAATTAGAGGACAGTGAGGGAGGGAGCAAAGGGTGGGAAACTGGCTTTCTTCCAAAACGAGAATAAAATACATTTAAGGACATAATTGAGTGATTTGGAATGACTTGGAACAAGTAACACAGCATAACCTTTTTAAATGAATTAAAACTAAGTGTATAGTAATGACGTGAAAAATAGCTAAATTAATATTTGAAGTATTAATGGATAAATTTGTAAATATTTTAAACTGGGAAAACAAGTGACAACAAAATTGCCAAGTTTAAAACTATGAACACGTGCACACAGGGCCAGTTATCTGCAATGAAGTAGCATTAAAAAAAATTAGAAAATTTTAAAAAATTAGCTTCTTGTCAGTGCACTGACTTCATTGTTTGCTTCATAGAAAAGTCTGTTATCAGTTTTGTTTCCTTTGAGGATAGGGAAGCAGCTATTATAGTAAAATATCCCTTGTGCCTATAAGAGCTGAAAATGGATTGAAAAATGTGGAGGAAAAGCAGGCATAATCAAAACTAGATACAGCAACATTTAATTTTTTTTATAGTCTAGCTATTGATACATTTTACATATTTTTCTATTTACCTAAAGAAGATGTTTATAGTATTTTATGTAAGCACAGAAAGAAAAAAAACCCTGAATTATAGGTGGTTTGAAGAAAACACCAGTAATTGCTATATAAAGCATTCTTAAACAAAGATATTCCAATAAAAAGTGGCATTCTGTTAAATACTAGTAGTGTCTAATTAACAGAGGATCAGATCAAAACACAATTCAAGGAGTGGTCAGCACCAAAATGGGAATTTGTGTCTATATTAACAGGGAGACAGAGATATCTCTGCTGGTGATTAGGCCTTTTTACAGCAAGAATGAGACTGGGGTATTGAAGATGTATGATAAGGAAATGATAAGGGAAAGGATTTCAGATGTAAAGGAAAGGCTCATACACCAACACCACCAAACTCATTGTTCCCAACTAAGTCTTCTCACTTCTTCCTCCATCACTTTCTACATGAGGAAGTCAAGCACAATAGCTGGCTTTATCTTGATTTTTTTGTGTTATTGTCCTGACTGCTTACTTTGGCTGCTTTCTCCTTCTCCTGTATTCTCACTGCAGACTTCACAGTAGAACAGGAAACAAAGCACAGAAGGATGTATGACATGAAAAAGTGATTGAAAAGCTGTTAGCAATGAAGGGAACAAGTCAAACTAAACATGTGAAAGAGAATAAGCAGGGGAAATTATCCAGACGGCTGATGTCTGCCCCATCTACTGCTACTGAATAAATATCTTGTTTTGATTGGAAGTGGCCAAGAAACCAACACAATCCCTCATAGAAGCCCCTCTTTGGTTGCTTTTTCCAAAGAACAAAGTATGAATATACTGCAAGTTATTTCCACTTTATAACTTTTATTATTGTTTTGCAAGTGCTTATAATATGTTGTATCTGTTTTCAAGTTGGCATATAGTGGCTTTTTGTTTTACTTTGCTATAGTAATATTGGCAACATGCTTCTTTTCTTACCAAGAGAGCTGAATGTTACCAATATGAGATGAATACATCATCTTTTACCCAAATTACAATTCCACTGACTGAGCAAAGGGAAACACTACTGTATGTCATGAAATTGTTTAAGTCGGAAAAAACCTCCAAGATTATCAAGGCTAGGTATTCTAGCCTAGATAATCTAGCACTACCAATTTCAGCATTAAACCATGTACCTAAGTACCACATCTACACAGTTTTAAATACCTCTAGGGCCTGACTCCACCGGGGGAAGCCTATTCCAATGTTTAAAAAGGTTCTCCATGGACAAAATTTTCATTATACTAATTCTAAACTTCTCCTGGCACAACTTGAGACCATTTACTCTTCTATTTCTTAATACTTGGGAATAGAGACCAAGGTATGGCCTCGTCATTGCCAAGTACAGGTGAACAATCATTGCCCTAGTCCTGTTTGTGACACTATTTCTGATACAGGCCAGGATGCTAGTGGCCTTCTTGGCTACCTGGGCACAGTTCTGACCCTCAAGTAATTTTCAGCCAGGCAGCTTTCCAACAATTCTTCCCCCAGCCTGTAGCGCTGCATAGGCTGTGACCCAAGTTGTGTGACCATAGTTGTGACCCAAGTGCAAGATCCCACACTTTGCCTTGTTGAACCTCATACTAGTGGCCTTGGCCCATCAATCCAGATTGTCCAGATCCCCCTGCAGAGCCGTTTTACCCTCCAGCAATCAACACTCCCACCCACCTTGTGTCATCCACAAACTTGCTTAGAGTGCACTCCATCACCTAATCCAGGTCATCAATAAAGTTATGAAAGAGGACTGACCCTACAGTAAGTCCTGGAGAACACCACTCATGACTGACCACCAGCTGGATTTGACTCCATTCACCACCACTCTCTGGTCTCCTCTATCCAGCAGGTTTTTTACCCAGGGAACAGGGTACCCATCCAAGCCATGAGCAGCCAATTTCTCCCTGAGAATGCTGTGGGAAACAGTCAAGGGTTTTACTAAAGTCCAGGCAGGCTACATCCACAGCCTTTCTCTCGTCCACTAAGTGGATTAGGTTGGTCAGATGGGATCGGCCTTTCATAAACCCATGCTGGCTGGACCTAATCCCCTGGTTGTCCTCCATGTGCCATGTGATGGCACAGAAGATTATCTCTTTGTGAAGAGGAACTCTTTAAATAAACCAACATCTCATAGTAAATCAAAAAAAAAATTTAAAATATTAGAAACACTGTTTAACAGGCAACGATCATTTCCAATATGCCCTGAAATTTTCCTTTTCTCTACTTCATAAAAGTCATCCCCAATTCACTGGAAATAGAAACAATCATATCTTAGACAGAATGTTGTAAGATACATTCTCATTCATAAATATCTCTGTAAAAAGATATTTATATATCTGTAAAAGCCAGACTTTTGGTGATTAACACATATTTTTGGGTATATAAATTATAGTCTTGTTTACTTATAGTGTAAAGACTAACAAAAGCTAACACAAAAATATGGCATGTTTATGACTCAATTTTCAGTGTCTTCTCTGGCGGAATGTTGCCAGAGGACCTGTTCTGATACTGAAAGGACAGGGAGCAAGCGGTGTAGCTCCCATGGATTCCAATGGGGTAAGATTTCAGTTTTAGAAGTACTTGAATCCTATTTCAGACATGTGACATAGGAGAGGATATGTACTCTTCAAAACCTGCAGAGCCTGTTGTCTGAGATAGAATGAAAAAACCCTAACACTTCCCAACAATCTTTTTCACCCTCCTTTTGCAAGTTAAATTTTCTGACATTCCTCTGTACTGCTTGCCTAATAATAGCAATTGTCTGTGTAATTGGGAGCATAAAAAGAGGTGGGTAAGCCTTTGAGGAAAGCCAGCTAAGCATGCAAACACTGCTTGTAATTGGCACATAAATTTAGATGATCTAGTTGCATATGTATTTCCTGCTTAATAATAATATTTACAAACTTGATACTTATTCTACTTCCTAACTTTCCAGGCCCTAAGCAGTGATCCTTCAATATATTCGACTTCATATAGCTTTTACAAGATCCTACATCCAAAATGGATTCTTATGATGCATATTGTTTCATCCATCTGCCTTTTCCCAGTAATAATAATAACAACAAAAAAGTAAGAGCAATATGTATGCATGGAACAATACTTTGTAGATAATTCACAGTTTTCTCTTGTGTTGTTTCAAATTTAGAGTTCCATTCCATAGATCAAGCTTTGTCTGAACTGTCTTCCATACAAAATGGTTTTGAGGATGGACTTCACCACTTACATAGAACATGTTCTCCTTCAAGATTTGAGTTCCAGGTTACTTGCTTTGATAATTTTCCTTCACCCTTAACACAAAGCAAGATTAAGTGGTTCTTATATTTCAAGTTCTTTCAGGATTCTGTTTTCATCAATTAAATATATTTCATTAATCTCCACTGAACCAACTTCTTCCAACAACAGCTCATTTTTATTCTGATGTTAACTTTGTTCTAACTTTTTGGAATCCCATCCCCTTCCATTCCATCCTTCCACTGAATTAACTAATTAATTAATCTCTGTCCTTCTTATGTGTCAATTCTTCCATGTCCATGCTGTTTCATATTTCTTGTAATTCCTTGGATCGTCATCACATTGACTACTTACATGTCTCAGTACTATTTCCAGTTTACCCGGGTCATTGAATTCTGGCAAGTCCCAAAGCAGAAATTATAGTGAATGCTAGTCCACTAATGAGTAGTAACATCCTCATAAGTTTAATGATGGTAGTGTGATTTCTGAGGTAGTGACTGCAGGTCTGGCTCCATTTCTGGGCTGCAGGGGTAAAGCACTTTATGTAGTATTGTGGAGCACATGCAAGGAAAAGCAATGCTTTGGTGAAGGTGAATCAAAAAAAGAGATAACTGGCTGTTAGCCAGCAATCTAGAATGGTGTTCACATGTTTTTTTATTGAAACTGAAGACCAGACATACCGCAGGACATTTGCAGAACCACTACTGAATTAGGGTGCAGTCAACATGTACGATAACAGTATTAATGGCCATTTTATTGCTATTTTTTTAAATGTAGCAACAGTTACATATTTAGTCCCCATTGTTATAACTCTTTACAGTAATTGTCCCATTTAGTTTGTGTTCAGGTTTTAAATTGACACATTATTGGTTGATGAATAAATGTTCCACTAATACCTCAATTACATCAATTGTCTCCCCATGGAATCATGAATATAATGGCATGCACAAATAGTTGCATTGCTATTAAATTGTGTGAAAATTGGATATCTTAGAAAAATAACAGAATACCTGTTGTTCTATTTTGCTACTTTTCACAGCTATCATAATTGTAGGAGTTTGGACTCTGCAAGGATGCACAGGAGTTTGTTGTTTGCAGTCTACTGTGGCTGTACCACTCTATATGGTTTGCACTTGATTTAAAAACTACCTCCATAGTACTTGATTGTAGCATACTTTTTGATTTTCTGAATGAATAATACATATCTGCAATGTCTTTCAGAAATTGAAACAGAATCTGATTTTAATGTTGAGAAGTGTGTGGGAGAAAGGAGCACGATTCATATATAGGACTAGTAGGAGAACTCTTCATTCATAAACTTAATAACAAAACACAAAATATTTTATCATTAATAATATTTGACTGAGTTCTTGCAGGGGCTTATTTTATACACAAGAGGTCATGAGTCAGGTCTGAAGTTAGAGCCGAATTCTCAGCTGCACAGAGAAGAAACCTGGAAAATTAGGAATATGGCAGGTTCTTAAAGGAATTCATTTACTAAATTATCAATGTGTCTAATCATCCCTCATACTAATACTAACTACTAATAAGTAGTTATTTATCTCCCATTTTTACCCTTACATATTTATAAAATATCACTATAGGTCATCTCACTCTCCTCTTTATTAGGTCACAACTTTACCTAAAGAACAGCCAACCTTCTTCAGATCATCAGAGTAGGATTTTTTCATATGCTTTTTCTGAGTGAAAAAATCTTACCTAAATGGGAGGAATGAAAATTTCTACCAGATCTCAAAATGTGTGTATGAAATTTTACCAGGGAAAATTTTATTTCCTGTAAAAACAGTTCATGATATAAACAGGGGAAAAAAAAATCATTAATTGCTTTTCAAACTGTGACAAATATGATGGCAAATTTTCTGATGAAAGAATCAAACCCAAAGATGATAAAAAAGTAAACCGATGAGGTTTAGATGATATCAGATGTTATATACACATTACAAAAGATGCTGTTACAAGAAGATTTTGAAGGTGCATGTAATAAAACATACGCCAGTACAGATAGATTTTTTATGGGATTAGTCCTCTGAGACTCATGTTGCTACAGCTGGTATGAATCAGATAAGTAATAGGAGAAAATTGAAACAAACTTATTTTCATTCATTCATTCAGCTGAGGATGCAGTTAAACATAAAGGATTATCAGAGAAGAGGATAGTCAGGTAAGGAGAAGAACAGCAGCAGATTTCCTGTAGATTTTTCTTCTGAAGGTGGAGTACAAAGTAATTTTAACTTTTCCTCTTACATTTTTTCCCTAGTCATTTTTGCCATTTAATTTTTGGCAGCAAAATCTATAGCACTGAAGTTGCAATAAACTCTTTTCAACACCACCGTTTAATCCTATGGCCCACAGCAACATTATTTAATTAAACTGTGGGATGTGGGACCCACGTGCTATACTGTGGTAAATGATAGGTCATTGACTGTCATCATTTGCTTTACTTGTAACTAGCTGGTGAGATGAGAAAAACTTCAATCTTACAGAAAAACGTTTGCCGACATCAAATTATATTTCACGGGATAAGAAGATGCAAAGGAGTCTTAATGTACCTTCATATATCCCATTGCTGCTTTTTTAAATACAGGACATAAAAAGAGGACACATTATCTTCTGTAGTATAGTAGACAAAGGTTTATTTTTATATTCTTTCATAAAAGCAGGTATTTCAGATACAGTTTTGACAAGCTATAATTAATACCTATTAAAATATAAAGGGAGAACAGAGAAGAAAAAAAATGTTACTCTTTTAGATTAGACATTTCGAATTTTCCTGAAAAATACTTGTGAAAATCTGATTGATCCATTACTCTCTTTTGTGTTTTAAAGATAATTGCAAGTTGTAAAGAAAACAAACAAACAAAAAAAACCAAACAAAAAACAAAAAACAAAACATGAGAAGCTGTTTGCCATCTGAAAACAAAGACAAGTAAGAGTGATATGTATCAACGAATACTGATTGCCACATATAGGTAGTTTTTTGCTGAATTTTCAACATCTCCTGAAACTCTTTATTTTCAGTTTCACTAATATGCAAATCTTGAGCCTCATGGCCATTCAGGATGTTCTAGGCTGGGCACAAGGTCCTGATTGCTACAAAGCTCACCTCCAGAAGTTAAACATACCTTCAGGAGTCTTTATGATACTGCCTGTTACCAAGAAAGACATTGTTACTGCTCTAAGAAACATTAGATTCTCTGAAATATAAAATATACAGTAATGACAATAATGCAAATAAAGTACAAAAATACCGTAAAGCATGAAGTAAGGCTTTTATGATGAAATTCTACTATTTATATGTGTAAAATAAAGTTAAAACTGAAATAAATATATCCTTTATACTTTCCTTTTACAAAATTGCTTGCAGCTCACTACAAACTTAGCAGAGCTAGGGTTTAAAATCAGAATCTAGTGACTTATGATTCGTGGCATTAATTAATGATTAAATAATTCTACATTATATTGAAGTTCTACATTATATTGAAAATCTATACAATATGTGAAAGCAAACAAAACAATAAATCCTTTCTTTTCCTTCACAACTATTTCCTCCAGCAATCTGATTTTCCTGCTGGGGTCTAGATGCTGCCAATCCTTATATTTTTCATATTTAAAAGCTTCCTGCAGAAATAAGCATTACTACCAAAATATATGCCATCAGGAACACACTTCTGACAAAAGTCAATCCTGGTAGCCTTTGCAGGTCACAGTAACGCTGTGTGGCAGAAGAAACAGTCTTTGTGGTAGAAGACTGGTGAGCTGTGGGGAATTTCAAACTCTTCCAGCTGACAAGCAACTGCTGTAGTTTACTGAGTGTTATTTCCAGGCTCGCCAGCTACTGAATTCGATTCAAAGTTGCACTGGGGTTTTTTGTGGCCAGGATCCAGGGTATCTAAACTGAAGCCCCAGAATGAAAACAGTGATTGACGATTTTGTTCTACTGGCAAAGGGAAACCTTTCCAAGGACAGTAAATCTTATTCAATAGAAAACAGTGCTTTTGCTGAGGCCAGTCTGAGACTGAGAAATTGACTCCTCCAGGAGGCAAGGACCAGCACAAGTTTGAGTGCCACCTTCCTTTCCAAGTGCAAATTGGATTTTCTTAACCTTTCCTTCTACAACATAAATATTTAGACAAACAGTCAGACAGGCATTATATGTTGTAAAACAAAACATTGCACGGTAGACACATCTTCCCCTGGGGAGAGGAATGAAAGAATAAACATGTAACAAGCATTAGTCACATTGCTTAATGCACTACTGGAAGACACTCAAATATTCTTTGTGAGTATGCTATAAAGAGATATATGAAGTATCACAAGTGTACTGTATAACTTGTCAGATAATCTACTGCGCTCTGAATCAGCCTGAGTTAGAATAAATTTTCACAGTATTTCCATGAACAGTTAAGAAAAGGAGCAAATTCTTGTCAAAAAGGTAATTTTGCACTTGTCTTACTAAGTGCAGGTATGAAAAAATTCCTGATATTTTAAAAATGCAGTTCTTTAGCAACACCTGTAATTCTTAAATTGTCAATCTTGATTGACAAACTGTAGACCAATATCTTGAATAATAGAGGCCAGGATACTGTCCTCTTCATCACCATCATCTGGATGTTTCCTAGCAACCTTTCAACATCCTCTCAGATTTCTTTCCGTTTTCATTTCTGTAGGGCCTGAGACAGGAGCAGTTAACAACTACAGCACATAGATACAGTCTACCTAGAAATTAGGAGCATCCAGTGGAAGCTAAACTGAAGGAAGTCCAAAGTTACCTCTGTGCTCAGAAGAAAGTTCTTGGAAATACTTGTGGGTCCCTTCCATCTTAGGATATTCTACAATTCTAAGATTGTATACATGGGTGAAGCTTCCATCTCTGGTTGAAAGTTCGTATATACAATCTCTTGCAGTCTGTAGTTTCTAAGCACCAGTTTTTTAGAACAGAATAGACATTTCAGCTGGAAACACAAATTAGTTCTTCAGATGTATGAACCAGAGATAGCAAAAATAAAATCCCCACCATCCCAAGTTCCTATGTCACACCAAGGCAAATTGATGGTCTTGGGTATGTAGTAGTCAAGACAAGAGTCAATACTGAAAATTCTTCAGCAGTCACGGATACACGCTGTAGTCTATAACTGAGTTCTGCTGTGAGAATTCAATTTTCTGGCAAAATAGTAAAGTTTGTGCTCAAAGCAGCAGGTTTGCAGTAACTAGGTTCTAAATAGAAACAGTTTTTTCTAAATGTTTTGATTTTGTGGGGCGGTTTTTTTCCTTTATTTATTTATTTTTCTTGCAAGGAATATTTCTGTTTCTCATCATGTCTTACCCTCTGGCATGGGATTTTCAAACTGAATTAGAAATTAGAAAGTCAGCTCTGTCACAATTACTTTTTAGACCAGTCAGTGGTGAAAGGTGAAGCATATCACATCTTGCCAAGAGTGAACCCAATATGTCACACTTTTCTACTTTTCCTGACACGTGCTCATATGTTGTCATCTTGAATAAAATTTAACTTCTGACGTGGGTTCCACTACAGTCTCTAGTAGCTGTTCAGTGTCTTCTTGTCATAATGTGTAAGGAAAATTGAGACCATGAGCCAGAACTGGACAGCAGTTCTGTGTGGACAGGTCTGAAGCATGTTTCTCTGAGCATTTCTGCACACTCTGCAGCGTGCTGGGGATACAGACCTAGTCTTTTGACCGCATAGTTTAGGTCAGAACTGCAGAATCTGCAATGCTCAATTGATTATGCTCATTTGACTTTATTGAGTGGTTGAGAAGGCTTGGCAGAGTTGCCATTGATAAGGAAGAATCTCGATGTGTCATGCAGCAGCAGTGCTTCAGTTCTGAACATCAGTTCTGTGTTCTATAGGCTGTGTGTTCAGTAAATTACTCAGTATTGTGGTGCTAATGATGATGTAGTGGTGACACAGGAGTTTGTACCCACTAGGCCAGAACTTTCCTGAGGCTATGGAAAAGAAAGAGTAGGTCAGCAAGCATACTCTCCACCAGGGAAGGTGCACACACTAATGAGAGAACTTAAAAATTGAGGGAAATGCAAGGAATCAATTCATAAAATATTTGCAGATCACTATAGGAATTTCAACAGATATGTGTAATGATTCTTAGAGAGTAAATTATTTACTCTCTTACAGAGAATAAATTATGCAGAACTCTGCCAGACAGAGCCAAACCTTACACAGATTTCAGTGGTTTCAGGATTTAATCAAGTCACCTGAAGCACCACAAAATTAATGCCTCTCTTTGAAAAGCAATAATTCAAGCGTTTGAGTAGGTAAAACATTATACCTCTCACTTGTACTGCATGAATTGAGGCACAAATTCTAGGTTTAAGTTTACCTTTCCATTACTGTTAACTCACTCTTTATCTGTACACATTATTTATATCAAAGGTGCAAATTCTGCAAGCTCTGGCTTTGTACAAAACTAAAGACCAAGGTAAAAAACCATGGACTTCTCTTGCTCCTTGGCCCATTCTGTTTTTATTCCTCTCTTTGGCTTTACAGCACACCTTTCAATTGCCTCTTGTACAGAGTCACTGAATCCTTTAGATGGGAAGGGACCTCTTGAGAACACCTAGTCCAGTTCCCCTGCTCAGCTTAACTTTCCTTTATCATAGCTGTGGTCACTTGCTACCCTCTTCTCTGAGCATTTTTAGTGCATCATCCATATTTCATCCATCTTCTGAGCATTCTTCCATTGTAAAGGTTTATGACTCAGCCCCAGGCAGCCATTGGCTCCATATAGAAGGTGAGCTAGTTTAGGGGCTTTCATGAGAGCCAGAAGGGAATGGTGCTGCTGCAGGCTGATACCTGCTACCCCCGGATAAGGGCAGGAGTTATTAACCACATCTGACAGAGTGCTCATATCCTTGCTCAGTCAGCATGGAGGGGTTGGGGGTGACGTGAGGCAAGGGCAGCTTTGAGCGCAGAGCTGAAGTCTAGGGGATGGCAGCGGCTATGAAAGAAGACCTCCAGTCTTCTTGGTGCCCAGCTCAGGGCTCAGGAAGGTCTGAGCTCACTGACAGGGCATCCTCAGGGCCAGGGTGTTGGAGTCAAGGGCAGCCATGCTGCAGGCAGCCAGTGCCCACACCGATGGATGCAGCCCCACAGCACCCAAGACAGTTAAGACAAGTCTGGGATGGCAACAGGCCCTGACCTTAAAATACAAGGTCAAAGACAAGCCAGGAAATCCAAACAATTGCTCAGGAACAGGGCTGAAGACCTGCAGCATTTCTGGAGGGTCCTAAGGTGGGATCCTGTGTTGTGGGTAGATTGGGGATATATAAGCAGGGACAGTCAGGTCCACAATGCTCTCACAGACATGAAAAGGTCTCTCTTTGGCAACCACTTTAGAGTGTGTTGTGAATAAAAAATTATAATTGGCTTCTGCAAAGTAAAAGAATATTCATTGAAGTTGAGGAAAATTGAGCAATACCATTTAATTTTTGTTAACAAAAATAAACAGCTGAGAAAACATAAATTATAAGAGAATGGCTGGTATTGGCAAAATAAGTGATGCCAGTGTAACTGCAAGGTGATCTCATTAGCAGCATGATATTGTACAAACTTTGCATAATAATTGCTTATTATTGCTTATAATAATATTATTTAGGAAGCTGAAACATATATCTCTCTAAGTCCACTGGAATTTGGTTTAATAGTGTATTCCCTAGGGAGCTAACTTATTTATTGATTTGTTAAAGAGAACAATGATCTAAATGCAAGAACTGAAGTGTATGTAATAGAGATTGAATTGGAGGGGCATTAAACCACTCACTAAATTTAAGTGTGGGCACTTAAATTGGTCCAAAGATTAAAATACACTCTTTCTCAGTTAGATTCTTTCCCTGCCAGAAAGTACATTTTAAGAATGAAAATGCTTTGTTGAGATTTTTTTTTTTTTTAGTATCTCATTCTAAAAGTAACAGAGCAACAGAATTTATTTTTAAAATGACCTAATACTTGCCTATTTAAGATTATAACCTGAGACTGTATAGCTCAGGTACTGCTATAGCTATTATGATTCACTAATGTCACTTTCCCAGCATGTCACATTAGAGCATAAAACTCCAGGAGAATAAAGTTATGAAGAAATCTCAGGACCTGGTTAAAAAATGTGAATCGGTATGTTTTTTAGTTTGAGCATTGGTCTGCACATTTTGAGTTTCAGCTACAGTCAAGAAAAGAAATTTATTGTAAATCATATGTCACTAACCTTTAAAAGTGACTCTTCTTTTGCTGGAGTTGTATTCTACCAACATCTTATTACACTATCAGTTCCTCTGAGTAATCAAGATTGTTAAACTACCTCTTAAAAATTAATTTCTCTTGCTGATAATGGGAACATCACTGGTCTCTGAAAGAATAAACCATACTTGAATTGATTCAGCCTGGAAGTATTGCCTTTTTCCAATGCTGTGTTTTGTGAGTAAACAGTGAAAAAACTATTTCAGCTTTTAAAAAGAGAAGTGTTCTCATCTGTTTGACTTCTGCAAGATATAATTAACTGTATTCATAGTCTGAACACTTTCCTTGCTTCACTTCTGCACTATTCCTCTAAATTGGTTGTGAGCCCTACAATGATGCTTACTTTGATACATCTTCCACAGCTACTAGAATGCATCTGAAGCAGTATTGTGCATTATTACATAGACTTTACATGTTGCCCATAGACATTTATCCAGAACCATATGACTGCACTGGTAAACGATGAGCTGATACGAATGTCTTTAGCCCCACTGAAAGAAAAGTCTCTCCATTAAAGAGCCCCATTAATTGTGGGCTTAAATATACAGTTAATTCTTCTCTGTATTTTCATCTGCAATCCCATAGGTCATACTTTTAAATGTCTTATGAGCAAAAATAAAGAACAAATACAAGCTCATGGTATAGTGTTATCAAAAGCTTCCCTGTTTCTAACACGTACTCATTATCGCTCCATTTCCCCCCTTTCTCTCTTTCCCTCTTTAAATCTACACCTTACTTCGTGCTCTTGTATGTCCTCTTTTTTGCTTTTCTCTCCATATGTTGTTGCCTCTTTCCATTGTTCATTTTCTTTGTCTCTCTCCAGGGTGTCTAGTGGGAAAATTTATTAGCAGTATAATTCAGACCTACTCAGCTAATTTTGCTGTCAGCTTGACAGAGATATGTGGAAATGCTCTTGTGCATGATCAGAGAAGTGGTCATACTTTGTTGTGGCAGTTCTAGATGTTGTTTTTAAAGTATCAATCTCCTGTTTATTTGAGAAAAACAAAATGAGAATTAAATAGAAACCTGGGATTCTTACAGTCCAGATCCAAATTTAAAGCACTCTTGTGTGTGATGTAGTTAAGAGGTAATTGTTTCCAGATTGTCTTCTATATATGATTGATTGTTTGCATGTTGTAGGGCCTTTCCTTATCTTTAGTAAAGGACAAAACAACTGTACATGCCACAGGTTAAAACTTTGACTGGATAAATAATCCTGTGGCCTCAAATCTGGCCATAGGATTTGCCTGAGAAGATTTCTAGTGAATGTTGAGACAGGCACTAAACCAAGATATTACACAGAATTTTAAGAAGCATGTTTTCTAAAATTAAATTGGGAAAAAAGTCAAAACAATATATTAGTCAATTATTTAATTTGTAAATATCTGGATATGGGATATTTCTTTATTTTACTTTATTTGTGACTCTTTAACACACTCCTCTCAAGATGAATTTTAAACACTTGGTTTACAAGACTAGTGTTGGATAATGACATTACTAATTTGAAAAGCCAGTGGTTAAAGGGTAATTAAAGCAAAAATGGTGTGACTTTACATGTCCAGTATACAATACAGTGTTTTCAATTTTGAGTGAGCATGGAATTCAGCCTCAGGAACAGCTCTAAAGTAACTTGCTATCTCCCACATTTTGACCTTAGAAATATCCAAAGATGGTATCAGAGCCTAGGACCAGAACTGCACTCATTGTATCCATGCCTGAAAGATATTCTTCCTTCAAACACTAAACTGTGTTACTTATTAAGTTTGTTCACCTTTATAAAGTGAGCCCGCTTCCCCATACTGCTCTACTCTATTCTCTGCTCCTGCACAGTACAGCAACAGGGAAAAAATAATATTAAAAAAGCCCAAGTAAGCACTCACTCCTTTATAGAGCAGTCCACTAACATTTACTGTCATTTTTGAAGTTAAGAATACAAAATTTCAAATGTAAGCAAACTGAGATTTTTTTTGTAATTTTTTTTTTTACTTTACTTCTATTTCACTTACCAACACTACAGATTCCAGCACTTATGGCAGGGATTTGGGATTCAACAATAAGACTTATAATTTATTGGGAATATCTAAAGAAATATGACTTCCTGCAAAGATATGAAGAGCTTCCACTGAACTATAGACCCACTCTAATGACAATATATCTTTCCAGATTAGTTTGCAAGCTGCTAGAGATTTCTTGTCCTTCTCCATTCTAGAAGAACCACTCCTAAAAAAATCCTAATTCTTCTGGCCAAACCTGTGGAAAATGGAATAGTTTCAGAAAGAAAATTAAGATGGCTGTGATTAATGAGGTCTCCTGATTCCTGTTGACATATTTTAAGAAATGGTCATCTTTTTTTTACTTGCTCCAGAATTTTTCTGCCTTAGTAGCAGACGTGAAAGTGTATTATCTTCTTGGTCATGACACCCTGTGGCTCAGCGTATCATTCTAAAATGAACTGAGCAGCTTTTACGTTAATGTCATAGGTTGTGAACTGTGGCAGCTCAAGGGGCAGTGCATTTTCACTTTTGTTGCCAGAAGCAGCTAGCAGTAGGCCAATACTTGTAGGAAAACAGTAACATCTTAAAAAGCCACTGTTGAGCAGGTAGAGCCTTGAATACAGATTGGTATAACAAAATGAAAACAAGGCTCAAGCACCTGTTGCAATTACTTATATTGATACAGAGAAGTCAGCATGAATAGCAAAGCAGTAAAAGACCCTTCCCATGAATAATGTTTTTCTTAAGCTGAAGATATTGGGCATCTGGGATCAAAATTACACAGAGAAGAAGTGATGCTTGTCTCACTTGCACAGAGCCAAAACAAAAGAGAACTTGAGAGGGAGAAAATCATCTTCCAGCCCATCCAGCAGTATGACAGTTCATGAACTGCATTACATGTGGAGAACCTCAAGTAGTAAGACTGGCAGAGAGATGTGGTGAAAGAAGGAGCTTTCAGATAGAAGCGTTTTGTGACCAGTGGGTTTCCTGAAATCCTCAAGCACCTCCACTGAACTGTTATTTTAGAGTACAGTTGCCAACTGCTTCCATGAGCTATCATAACACATATTTATATTAATTGCCTAAGGTGTTAAGTAAATCTTTCTGCATCTTGGCTTTCTTACAGAGGAAAGCCTACACAGAATGTGGTTTTGCTTTGTTATAGCCTGCTATACTTCAAGTGAAATAATGTACTGGGTTTATGCCATCGACTTATACCCTATACATCCTACTCATGCCAGTAAATTTATGCATTACTGGCAGTAGGCAAAGACCATAATCACATATTTCCCACTTTCATTTTAGTGGAATAAAATTAATGTATCTGATTAAAATATCTTCACAGACTGACAGGTACAGCGGTATCAGTACAAGGGAGGTGCTCATTGTGTTCAAAAATTACCTGAGGGGTTTCAGATGGTCTTTTAATTAATTTATAATAACTTCTGAGTATAAATGACAATACAAAATCAAATTATTGAGACAAAATGTCTGCATGACATTAGAATTTTATGCGGTAATTCAACAGGCCTACTGAATTGGGATTGCCTTAGCATATGGCAAAGATTCAAGAAATTTCCTAACATAGGATAAATGACTGAGGTGGCATTTTTACATATTACAGTACTTGAGATGTTATTCTATTGGAACATATGTATTACTACACAGCTAATTTTAAAGAATGTGTGTTTGCACTTGTTTTATTGTTACCTATACATTTCAAAGATGATGTCCATTAATGCCTTGAATGCATTTAGTGGCAGGTCTTTACATGTATTTTAGACATACTGAAGGTGTCTTCACGGTGGTACCACTATAATTATACACCTAAAGCAAATAGCAAGAATGTTGTATCTGCAAATTTATTTTAAAATTAGATTTCTGGCAAGTACATGAGAAAGGATTGAGAGTATGTTAGAATATCTGAAAATAATTGCCACTAAATTTAATCAGTTACATGAAATGTGAAGTCAACCCAAGGTCACCTTAAAAAGGAAATGAACTATTTAAGCAGCCATTGCACAGAACCAGATGGCATGATTGGGAAGTTAAAAACAAGAAAGGACAGAATTTTTCAAAGCTGTGTAAATTTGTTAATGTATGCGTACTAGAATCATGTAAATGAAAGGTACCCTGATTATTTACATATTAAATTTACTTACTTTATAATTGCTGAAGAACTGAATGGAGATGAGGCTTAAAACACACTTTTTTTTTCTATTCCTATGAATAAGAGTTTCATATCTTTAAAATTTATTGTATTGTTTCTAGACATCTCCAGGTCTCCTGGCTCCCTCTACTAATTTCAGTTTAAAGAAGATGAGGCAGGCTGAATGTCTGCCCCTGCCAGCTCCTGCTAGACTCTTTACAGAGATCTTCAAGGTTATTTCCATCTTATGTCCCTTTAGCCTACATTTTAATAGAGATAGGAAAATAGTCATCTAAGAATTAAGATGCATAATTTATCCTCATCTATCAAGGTTCCCCATCAGACTATGAGTTCCCCTTTTGTGTTCATCATCTCATCTCACCTCTCTATACTCCAGACTAACTTTACGTTCCTTAACACTATTCTTGACTTGGTTGCCACTTAAGGCACTTTTCTTTCTTGACACCAAAGGACATTGCTTTTGTAATTTAACTGCTCTTCTATTAATTAATTAATAGCTCATAGTTGTAAGGGGCTAAAAGTCAGATTCTAGTCAGAGGTACCTATTAGAGCATTGGACCTATGCTTTGGAAGAAGGCATAGCAGGTATGACAGAAACAGGCACTGTTTGAATGAAGCATGATCAGCAGCACCTTGGTCTTTGACTATTTCATCTGATTAGAATCATATGTAGGACAATAATTTTCAAGGAAGACTATCTCATAAAGATGAAGGATAGTTCAGTGCCTATAGAAACCAGGACAGCAATGTCCTACTGGGTCTCACATCCCCATCCATGAGCAGGGATTTATAATCACCTTCTGCTCTCTTAGATACTTAAAACAGGCATAAATGGAGTTCAGAAACCAGGGGAGATTGTGGCTGCATTGTTAGTGTATGTGTGAATGTGTGGGTGAAGGAATAAGATGTCTAAATATCTATGATAGGAAATTGACAGGAAATTACTTCTCCAGCGAACAAGACTTTTGATCCCTACTGTGGGGGTGAGATTGAAGAAGTGGCTTGTCATTTAAGTCCTTTGCTACAATTAGCATTATCACTCAGTTTATTAGTGACATTTACATTCCTTGGTAGGATGATTCTCCTATTTAACATTGGCACCTTAAAAATCAGACACTTTAATCCAAGCAAGGCTCTTTCTATAGTAGTTTAGGCACCTTGTGAGGACACTTAGCTATTATGAAGTGTAAAAAAATCATAGAATAATTGAGGATTAAAGCCTTCTCAGAACATCTCCAGTCCAACTAACTCTTCCAAGGCTTTACCCAGCTGGGCCCAGAAAACTTCCAAGGATGGAGACAGTACAACCTCTCCACATGACCTGTTCCACAGTCTGGCTGTCCTCAGCAATAAACATTTTTCTTTATATGTAATCTGAACTTCTCTTGTTTCAGTGTATGCGCATTGTCTCTTGTCCCTCTACTGTTCACCACTTCTCAGTGTCCTCCTGTAGCTACCAGTAGGCTGCTGTTCAGTCTCCCCAAAACTGCCTCTTCTCCAGCTGAGCTCCCTCAACTTCTCCTCAGAGGGCAGGTCCTCCAGCTCACTGGGCATCTTGGTGGTCTCTGCTGGGCTCTATCCAGCCTTATTGATGCCTTTCCTGGATTAGGGGAGTGGGGAATGAGGCAAGACGGAAGAGCTTCAGAAATGGACTCTGTATCTAGGTGTTGCTATTAAATATTGAGTAAAGGAGGGTAATTGCTGCCCCGGATCTTCTGTCTGAGCTCCTGTTAACGTAGCCTCTGATGCTGTTGGCCTTTGCTGGCAGGACACACTGCTGTCTCACAATCGAGTTGCTGTCCTTCAGAAGCACCAGGTCCTTTTTCAAAAATCTACTGCCCAGTCAGCCTCCAGCCTGTATCATCATCATCATAAGGGATTCTTCCTTCCCAGGTGTAGAACTTCACCTTTTCCTTGAATTTCACAGGTTCATGTTGGCCCATTCCTACACCCTCTCTAAGTCTCTCTTGTTGGAAGTCCTACTTTCAAGTGAACTGTTTTGTGCCATCTGCAAACACAATGAGAGTGTACCCCGTTACCTCCTTCAGGTCACAGATAAAAATGCTGAGGAGTATCGTTCTGCATTTAGACCTCTGTGACGATCACTTGTGGATTACCCTTCATGGAGTGTATGAGCTATTGAATGCCAGCCTCAGAGTCTAACCCTCCAGCCATCTTCCTATGCTTACAATTTTCCACTCAAACGGTCATAATGCCCTTACTTACATACAATAACACTGTGAGAGACAGTCAAAAGCCTTGCTAAACACCATGCTAATGACATCCACTGCTCTATCTTTGTCCACAGATCCATTTACTTTACTATGGAAGGCAATAAGGTCAGTCGCGCATGATTTACCTTCTGCGTCCATGGTAGAAGTTTACATGTATTGCTGCCCAGATTAGATGCTTTATACTGCTAAAATAAGATTAAACAAACCCTAAAATTAGTCTTTCATCGTTCTAGGAATTTTTATTCCCACTGTCCTTTGTAAACACAGAACTGTTTTCTTCACCAAGTGTTTGAACACTGTCTATCAGCTCTCATAGCAAATTAAAGAATGAATTTTCAAGTGATAAAAGCATGGGATTGTTGTCAAAGAAGAAAGGCTTCTGACAGACTGGGTGGTAATTGCTGTATCAGGTATCTTGCCATTTTAGGTTGGGTGCTCAATAAAACTCAACTTGGCAGAGGCACAAAAGCTGATTAGTGATTGCCTGATTTTTTTCGTCGTTTGCCATTTGATCTTCCATAAGAAAAATTGAGAAATCCTCCATTGCCTTTTATGGGAACTAGGTTATGCCATGAGAAAAATTCAGAAAATCCAGCATGTCTCATTCAGTTTTGAGATGCTGAAGAACAGTAGCTTATACTGGGAATTTTCTCTCTCTGAAAGGATAGAGAAAGCTTTGCTTAGAAAAAGAATGTTCAACATCTAGAAACTAATTTCCAAATCTAGAATAATTCATTGGCTCTTATGAAATAGGAATTCTACAATACATTTGAGGAGCATATAAGGACAGAAAACTATTCAGTGCAATTATTTGAGGATTTCCTGAGGACGTTTCAAGTTTAGACCAAATTTGCAGCACTTAATAATAAAAAATTCCCAAACAACCAATGCCCAAACAAACAATCTCCCCCCCAGCAAACAAACAAAACCCCAAACAAACCAGATTTTAAAGTGTCTGCTAAATAAAAAAAAATCTATATTTTGCATATGTAACAATGTTCCATACAGATGTTGCCAGTTCAGTAGATATTATAGTCAAGAAAATATTACATATTTTGGCACTCCCCTCTTTCTATCTGGAAATCTCTGTTTCCACAGTCTGTTGCATAGTTCAGAGTGGTAAGGAAACCCTTTCACGATATATAACTTTAATAAAATTTATTTTCTTCCTACTCTGCCAGCTGTAAGTGCTATCCCATTTGCCAGTCTGCAAAGGCTGTTTGCCTATTAAGATATATATTTGCAAGATCCGCAATCTTCACGAGATCATTATAACAGATATTGAGTTGCATCATTTGTATATATGCATCTAAGTAATAAATATTGTCTCTATACGTCAAAGACCTCTAGTTCACAGAATGAAATCAAAGCCCCCCTCACAACGAAGTGTTGAAGGAAGTAATCTATCCATCAAGGAGAAAGTAAAGGGACTGACTTATAACACAAGAACAAGTTAGGAGTATGCAACGGGAGAGGGGTAATGGATGCTGTGTTATTTATAGCTACAATATAACCCACTGTGTACAGTTTAAAGATAGGTACATTCAAAGTGGAAATATGAGACATGTTTCTATCAGTGAGAGAAAATAACCAGAGTCAGTTTATGAAGGAAAGTAGTAGACTTTCTGTCCATCATACAACATTTTAAAATCAGTATGGGTTTCTTTCAAAACATGTACTCTATTAAACCATATATTATTGGATTTCATGTGAATGTTACTCGGTGAGGTCTTACTGCCTATGTCACATCACAGGTCAGACTAAATGAATGCTGTGTTCTGTTCTGGCCTTAAAATCTATGGAGTGATCAATAACTGTTACAGGACCACAGCCACGGAAAAAGAGCAATTATAACTTACGGTTGAAAGGAAAAGGAGACACCATGTGACCTGATAGGACTAGTCAGTCAATACCAGCCTATGGAGACTCCCAATACTCATAAGGCAAAAAGTGACCATATCTATCCACCCTGTGCTTTCTTCTTTTAGATTCAAACCCAATATTTTAACATTTTCACTCTCCTGCATAGAATGTAGTGGGTTCAATTAAGATGTCATTTCATTTCATGGAAAGATGCAAACACTCAAATGAGACTGGTATTCTAATATATATAAACAATGGGCGTCCTTTCTTCCTGTGGTCTTTGATCACTGCTGTATTTTACCAGTTTTCTGACCTGCCCCTTTCCATCTGAATACCATTTCTTTTTTTTTTCTCCCTGCTCCCTCTGCCCCAACCTTGGACTAATGCGTTATTTACACCTTTGTATTTATTTATGGTTTAAGGAAAAGGTGGCTTAAAAAATAGAAAAAAAAAAAATTGGTGACTGAATGACATAATTCAGCAGGAATTGAATTGCATGTCAAATTCATTACTCTCTGCTTTTCTAAATCTTTTGTATATATTGTGACACAGAGAAGTACTTTTTTTAAAAAAAGAACAATATTGAGAATTACCACCTTGTTCAGACAGAAAAACACTGGAAAGACCACAGTCTGATCTTGTATATTGTCACAGTCACAGAGTTGCAGAATATGTAGGGCTGGAAGGGACTTCTGGAGACCATCTAGTCCCACTTGACTGCTAAAGTAAGTTACACAGGATCATGTCCAGACAGATTTTGAATATCTCCAGAAATGGAGTCTATACAACTTCTTTAGGCCATGTTCTCTCAGCCTTAAAGAAGTTTTTCATCATATTCAGATGGAACTTCCTCTGTCTCAATTTGTGCCCATTTTCCCATGTCCTGTCACTGGGAACCACTGAAAAGGGTCTGTCTTAATTCTTTTGTGCTTTTAATTATGTGTTATCTTAATTAATTTAGCTGTAAATTAGCCTTTACGATTCCTGTGCAGTCTGTCTAAAAGGTCACTAGAATACTAATGAATTCTCTTGTCTTCTTTAGATATTCCATGTACAGGAGACTGTGTAGTGAGAAGTGACTGAAAATCTTTGGATATTTACTAGAAAACTATTTTTCATGTCAGAACTATGTAGTACATTGAGTTTAAGGAAAGTGAATATTTTAAAAATATAAATAAATTCTGGATGCTACTTATGAGGAACCTTCATTTTGTTGGTAACTTCTAAATACCACCTAAAATGTGAGAAAGAGGAAAAGTCATTCACCTTATACAACTCTATGAAAATCTACAAAACACACATTAAAATCCTTAGGCTTCATCATCATGAAAATCAATTTCTCCTATTGAGTGCAGAGCCCTGTGACAAGATGCTGGTGAAAGATGGATTATTTATAGATAAATATAGAAATATAGGTATGCGTATATAAATAGTTCCAGGGGGATGGAAGGAATATCTCATAGCTGACTGCGACAACATGTCTCTGGATGGGGAAGACTCATCCCAATTGCATTCAAAAATTCTGTTTCAAAACTGAGTGCATGGGCTACCTCCCTGACAATGCCTTTTCATGTTTGGTGCATCACAAAAAAAATTCTCAAGCAGCTGTATAAAAGGATCTTGTGTATATGCATGGGAATTACATGATAAGGATTGCATTCTTTTCACGATGGATCATTATATCAATGCCACCAAAATCCTATCCATCTTAAAAGGACTGACAGTTCAGCCATGATTTATAGAAGTGCAGGTAAAAGGTTGCAATCTTTTTCTGTGGCATTGTATCAGCGATGTGTAAGTTAAATGATTCTCAAGAATATGCTTTGCTATAGCACAAGACAAGAGGCCTTCTTATAAGGATTATGAAGTATTGTATGACTCCATGCTCTTACTGTATATATAGAGTGGTATACCTTTAAACTGCCAAAGATATAGCTCATCTGCCTTGTCTTGCACCAAAAGAATTCATAAAACTCCTTGAAAAGTTGAGCAGAATAGTTTTGCCTTCAATTAATCTTAAAGCCTTTTTCTTTCCACAATATGTATTGGAAAAAAAACACCAGAGGAATGAAAAAAGTCTGCATAAAAATGTTGTCTTTGTTCTGGTAGATTATGAATCTGTATAGTTCAAATTCCGAAGGAGTAGATTAAAAGAGTGCTTGAGTGAAATATCTATATCTTGAGTGCAATATTTATTTTAAGGTTTATTGGTAATTGTAACATTCTTTAGCATCTGTAATAACAATTTAGGTAGAAAAGTAGAATCAAAGAGATATCTTCAGACTTGTTGCTATCAAGGGTATCAAGAGAGAAATTTAAATCCTGGGCCTTGTACAACTCACTGAAGGTGCAAAAAAGATCAAAATGCATCTTCGAAGAAAATATATCTAAGAAAATATCGCCACAGGTAAGAAATATTTAAAAAGTTGTGCAACCAAAATACACATTTTTGACAAGCAGCTTTACATGTCATTATATCCCTAAAAGTAGTACCTAAAAGACTAATTAGAAAAGATTGTCTCACTATAAGCACAAGTGGTAGCATTAGCAGTAGCATCAGTTTAAACCTTGTAATAATTATATCCAAAAATTTTATTTTATCTCTATTAGTAATAAAATATAATTATTATATAATTTTTATCAATACATATAAAATCTTAAACCTTATACCTTGAGCATCAACTGAAACTTCACAAATCTTATGAGCTTAAAATTGAAAGTGCTTTCAGTCCTGCGTGTTGGTTACAAAGATAATGGTACTCAAAGAAGAAAACAGCATATGCTCCCTAATGCTGTAGGGTAGCCATCTGTGTCACAGTGTAATTTCAACCACCACTAGGAAGAACATGTCTGCAGCTCACTGATGCATCATGTAGAGGTTCCCTGCTCCAACAAGCAAGCTCTAGAATGGAAAGCATCAGAGAGGCAGAATCAATTTTTGCCAAGTGCCTGACTAGCCATCACTGCAAATCAGGAAAGAAAAAACACCTTGGGGTATTCTCTGCTATTTGAAGCATTATAGTAAGATCACTAAATAAAGGAGAGCGGTGAGTCACATGGATGTTTGATGACTTGCCATAGATTTCTCTCTAACAGCTATCAAAACTAATCTAAGGCCTTTCTCAGAACTGACCTTACTTTGGTCAAAATTAATATCACCGTTCTTCTCTCCTGTTTCATATGCTTTGCTTCCAGTGCCTCTGTAGTCAGCGATTCTGAGTGATTGTACTGAAGTGCTGTGCTGGTATTTTCATGTCTTTTCTATTAAAGGGAAATATTTACATTTTGCTCAGCTTCTGAAAATAATAACCCGGAAAATGAAGAGAAGATTAGAATGTAGGACATTAAGGCTACCTCAGTGCTAGTGAAAAAAGCACCTCACACTGGTTCCCTGGATTGATTTTCTGTGAGCCTTAGAAATGCTGAAACATGGTTTGGAGTCTGGTAAAACACATAGGGTCAATTAATCTGGGCATATTGATATATCTGTTCCCTTCAGGAGAAACAGGTTTGCGCCTAGCCATGTGGGCATAAGCCATCCTCGGGCTCTGATTTGAGGTTTGGTCTATATGGGTGACCTTAAATTCATTGCCATCACCCGTCTTTCTTGAATCAGATACTTGAACTAGGTTTTCAATATCTGACCTTAACTCTCACATTGCTGGTTAAAGATCATTTAGACAGAAGGAATCTGGTCAGGCTCATAAGTTTGACCAGAAGTTTCATTACAAATTGCAGAGCCCTTCTGGGAAAAAAAAAAAAAAAAGTTGTTTCACCAGTCTTACTTCTGAAGATTCATGATTTTCTTATAGAAAAATTTGAATCCAGATCTGCTCCAAAGAGCTTCCTGTTTTGTTTCAAGAGCAAAACATTATTTATCTTTGACTCATAGGTTTTTTCTTCTCTCCGTAAATATTTACTCCAGTTTTATTGTGAGAAGGATACAAAAATTTATTTTACAATGTTTCTAATTTTGAATCATGCATTAAAAATTATTTTTAAGTATTATTGATCATTAACAGCTTATAATTCTGAAAAATCAGGCAAAATGTGTAAAATATTGTCTAACGTCATTTTATGACTTAGCATTTATACACATCCAACAGCCAGCAATAGACAGCATCCAAAACAGAGTAGTACATTCAGTCTCTCTGATGTCTTTTTTGTTCATGTGATCCAGTACTTCATATCTCCTCCAGCAGTTCTCATTCCTATGTGTCCATCATTTTTACTTACTAGTTCTTTCCTCTTGCTTTACAAGACTTACTAGACTGTACTCATGGCAAGTCTTGTTAAAAGTAGTTTGCACGTTACAAAAACACTCTAGCTTGCTTCTAAATCAAGTTTCACCCTTAGTAGTGAAAGCACTTTACAATATAGATCTAATCTAGAGCAGATCTACAGTGGATCTACAAGATCTCCAGCCTACATCTAGTTCCAGTCTAGATGCCTCAGAATTCCCTAGGCTGCCAGCCAACATTGATAACAATGTTGATTCTTAAGGAACACCTCCCCTCCTCCTCTTCAGGAGATTCTCTACATTCCTTCCCTATACTTCTATGAAACTTAAAAGAAAAACTTGTGGTTCATTCTACTTGTACCATTTTTTTCCTCTATAGGTCATCTCTACCCAGTAACTGCTACTACCACCTAGGAGAAATTTTTCCTTTGTTCTCTGGATTCTGCCTCTTTCTGGTCAAACTGAAGTCTTGTCTCTTTAAAGGGTCTTTGTGGATAAAAGTACTGCATTTAGAAGTTTTGGTAAATAGATGCAGCTTGACAGGAGTAGCGTAGCATAGCATAGCTTAGCATAGCTTAGCATAGCAAAACATGCATAAAAACAGAAATTTGTAAACATTTAGATCTTCATGAGCTCTGATACTTCCAAATCAAAATATCATGAAATTTGTATTCATACAGGGCTCAAGACTTTAGAAGATACCCAGAAAAAGAGAACTGTGGACAATACTAGTATCTCACATTTAAACTCCAATTCCATCATCATATGCAAATGGTATTACCAGTGCACATACCTTGTTTTCATAGTCGTGTCTTTTACAGTACACACATTTACAGAGGATGTATCAGAAGCATAAAAGAGATCAGTTCAGAAACTGAAGCTTTTAAATGAATTTATTATTTGTGCACTACTGAAGCAGACAAAGTTTTGCCTTACTTACAGAATTGCTCCTGAGAGCATTTCTGTAGGCTGTGTCAGTAAGTAATTGAGGGAAAATGAGAAGCCTTCAAGTTACATATCAGAACGAGCCAAAGATTCCAATGAGACTGAGATGAAATAATAAATAATGCATTTTAGCACATCAGTTAAGGCAGTAACTTAATTCACATCATATTCATACTAGAGCATTCCACAGCCTCAGAAGTATTGATCTCAAAATTTCACAGATGTAGAACTTACATTATACTTAGTTATAGCTTAAATTCTATTTATTTATCTGGCAGCTAGTTGATTTGAAATTTACTGGTAGTACTGCAGGAGAAAGTTATGATTGATAATTATATGTTGATATGGATTATTTGGATAAAACCTTTAATTGTCAAAATAAATGTTATGAAATACAGTGTAAATTAATCCAAGTCAGTTACACTAATAGCTGTTGGCTCTAAAGAGAACTTCAAGAAGAGTAAAAAGATCAGCACTGGATATAGAGTACACAGCAGACACAGAGTGTGATTTAATTTTAAAGGATGAGTGGTTTCTCTCTCTGTTGGTTACCCTTCGGCATGTTCAACTAATGTGCTTCCCTCTCTGACTGCCCCTTTCACTGTTCAAGGTTTTTCTCCTGATGCAGAATGAACTGTAGGGCTTTTTAAATAGTTAAGTGAGCCTATTCGACAACAAGTCTAAAATAATTCCCAATAATCCACATTATACAGGAGTACTATTTCTATCCAGTTAGAAACAAATATTTTGTATTCGAGGCAAAATGGAATTAGTTTCTGAAATCTCATCCAAGTAAAAGAATTTAGTAGGCATTTAACTTAGTGGATATTAGGCACTTAAATTAAAGAAATTTGATTATGATCTAAAATTAAACTCTGTCTAAAGTTCTGATTCTGTCTTCTCTGCCCTCCCTCACCTTTAATAGCACACGTGCTTACCAGTGCAAAGTAACTCCAGAACAGACATAGACCAACACAGTTTTAGTGTTTTTACACCAACTTAGCAGATTTATGAGTGGTTCATTAGTTGTAATATAGTGAGAACAGTCCTAAGATTACCAAGCTGCTATTATATCTTGTGTCATTCAATAAAAAGGAAATAAAAACCAAGTTCTGCCATAATTACTATCATTACTACTTAGAAACATTACAAAAAGTCTTGAAGCATCTTGTTTTGAGGCTCAAACAAGTTTCTGTGAGATTTGGAGAGAACACCTAACTGAGGAAAGCACATATATTGAGGGGAAAAATGCAAACAAACAAACAAACAAACCCCAAACTGTGAGAGTTTCTAGAATCTTTCTCTAAGCACTGCATTGGTTAAAAAGAGGGAAATGATTGCAGTAGAGTGTCTATGAATCTGCTGTAGAACATTAATTTCTGCTTCATCTGAAAGTGCTTTAGAGTTGTAAAGGTCATTTTTGCAAATTTACTCTTATGACTAGATAGCCCCAAAAATAAAGAATATAAATGTGAATAGAATAAAAACTGTAGATGTGAATTGAAGATGAAGAATTGGCTTTTTATTTAATGAACACTGGTTTAATTGAAGCCACAAAAACTAATAATAAAAAGATCTTGGAGTCAAATTCCAGCAATAGATCACTGACACAAAGCAACAAAATAGAGAAGTTCAAAGGTGAAAAAGGAAACAAATCTTTTCCAGCTGAATTACAGAAGTCATATAGAAAGGAATTACCCACATGAAAATTGGCTGAGACACCAAGATTAAATTCATAAAACTCAGCCTATACTGAACCTCTTTCTGGTTATTCCTTTGCTTGTTTTTGCTAAACTCATTAGCTAGGCACTTGGGAAAATTTGCACTCAATAATTAAGTGCTCAGTAAATTGCTCAGTCCCTGTGATGTGTTATGGTCCAGAACCAGAGTTAAAGAGGAAATAGAATTTTGGAGCTTTGGAGCAAGTGAAAATGTGCTCTTGAATCCTTTAACAATGTTATTTCAATTAATAGAACCTACTTCCTTGAACCAAAGTTTTGGGGCAGGTGCACAGAATGTCTGGGACAGAAACCAGGCATTCACTACACACCTGGGATTCACTGAGCAGGTGATTAACTTCCTCCTCATAGCAGTAAAGCAAAGGTGATTGCAGAGTCCAGCTGGCTATGAGGATGTTTGTTTGCATTCACAAGCTCAAGCTCTTGACATGAAGGAACACAGGACTGTGACCCTTATGTTTTCAGGAAATAACACAGTCCTAGATAAAGTCTTTTCTTTGAGTGCTTCTTAGGTTGCTGTTCTTCTGTAAATTAACATAGAAAATGAAACTAATTTTTTTTTAAATTAAATATTACAGCTGTAAAGATTCCATAGGCTGCAACTCCTTACACATGCCAGAATTACTGCAATATATGTGTATTCTTGCAATGCTTTGCTTTTGAATAAAATTCCTCAATTCAAACATTATTTCAGGCATATTTCTTCTTTGTCCTATAGGCAGTCCCTTGTGAATGCTCTTGAAGATATTGCATTCCCTTCCCAGTAAACCATTTCTGTGAAAAACCTCAATAATCAGTCTGAAAGTGATACAGCTCCAAGTCACTACATAGATCTGTAACACCATGTCTGTGTGGCAGCACGTTTTAACTACAATAAGCAATGCATTTAGAAATAAACTGTATGTTCTCCAGGAGCCATTTTCCTTGACACAACTCTCTTCTTAAAACATGAAAATTAAATGATGTGTCTTTGCACCGTTTCTTTCTACTTCTATTTTTGTCATATAGATTAAAAATCTACAATTGTTTGTCACTGTTACTCCTTCTGTTCTAATTCCCCTTTGCCATTCCCTGAGTTTGTGCCCTTTTGCACTGCCATTAGAATTATGCATATGAGTACACTCTATCCATCTTACTTGCCAATCCCTCAGGTGCAGAATGTAGTGGTAATTCTGTGCACGGTCTGCAGGGACCTCAGCTGCTTCAAGGTGGATACTTCAACCTCAAGTTCTTGTTCCCATTTCTCCCATGACCCTTTATTTCATCTGTGATCTGCTTATACATTATTCTAAAAATAGCTACAGTTCTCCTACCCTTTTCTTTAAATCCCTTCAGCCTATTCTTCTGTGATAGTTGCAAGAATCTCATCAGTCATTTATCTACTTAGATATGTTGTATCTATTTTTTTAGATAGCATAATAAATAATCCTGACTTGGATCTATCCTTTCAAACATTAGGAAAGTTGTGAGAAAATTTGATCCTATTATGAAGGGAACTCTCCTACTTTTACTGGTGTTTTTCCTTCTGCCTTCACTCGTTATTCGTTATATTACATGCAGAATAATTTAGCATATTTTCTTTGGGTAAGGTTCCTCGTGGTTCAGCACAAGTGTTTGATCATTATTGAGAATCAAATTACAATATTAATTGAGGTTTTGCAACTGGAAATACAAACATAATAACTTGCAAAGACAAAAATGCATTTTCCCTGTATTTGTATTGCTCTAATTATAAATATCATACTAATAATATATTTTAAAATATTCTCCATTCAATAAATAGTTTCATAATACTTTGATGATATATTCAGTATTTGGAAAAGTATATCTATTGCTTTCAGTCTACAGAACAGGCAGCAAAGTAAGAAAACACAATTACATTCAGGCTTTGAACTATACAAAGAAGAGTTATCAAATACTATACTAATAGATTACAAATCAGATAGGGATTTATCTGCTAAAGATAATTATTTTCTACTAATGTTGTAATAAATGTCCACAGTGACAGTCACTGAAACACATGCATGAGAACATAAAAGCATGACCAGTATAAATCACAAAAAACATGGTTCAATATAAAATGTATTTAGAATAATGAAAGATAGCACCAGACAAAAAAACAGGAATATAAGGAACTAAGAGAATTAAATGACACAATTACAAGATCATCTAGCGGGGATGGAGATATAGCAGCATTTTATCTGGGAAATGGCAGGTTGTCATACAAATGAAGACACCTATTACAGCACTTCAGAGAATATGGTGAGAATGTTAGCATCTAACTCCAAAAAAAAAAAAAAAAAAGATTTCAAATGTAAAAGCACTTTTGAGACACTGCTTCATCTCATGGGCATTTTTCCCTTTTGGAATCAAAAAGTTCTAATTAAAATGTCTGTGCCTACATACTCTTCAAAATGTACCAGGAATACAGGTTTAGGGGTTAATTTTGTTTTTGTAAAGTGTGTTGAGTCACAAAACAAACACATCTTTTCTTACTCTTTGCCTGCTCTTTGTTAGCATGGACCATCACTGGGATGGCTCTACCAGAATCTCTTATTCAGACCATCAGGACCCACCCCTTCCACTCCTGCACTCTCAAGAGTCTGTTATGCCTAGTGACTGTGAGGGAAGAAACACATGGAAACAATGGGAAACAGGTATTTTGGACCATCACACAGGCAGTAGCCCTTTTCAGAATATCAAAACCCCAGGCACAAACAACTGAAAGTAAAGAAGTCTTTGACGTCCTGGGATGATTTGTGTATGACAGTGCACATCGATGTTTCATCTTCCTCTTCTAGAAAGATATTCATAGAATATTAATGAATGAAAAAAGAAAAAGGTGGCTGTTAGAGATCTTAAAAACAAGAGTTGAACAGCATATATGATTAAGGCCTCCTGAGCAGTACAGTTGTTTGCAAACTGTCTCTGTGGAGTTATGTAGTGTTTCTCAGTTCTGAGCCGTAACTTTTTCATTATTCTTAGCATTTTATGTTTTAAAACCTTTCTGTTCATGGTATATGATCTCAAACTCACACATATAGTTCTTTTTTAAAACCAAATAACATTCCTGTTGTGAAATTTCAGTACCATATGGCCTAAAAAGTGTACCTGTATTGGTCAGTATTTTTTTCTTTCAAGTATGTGCTTGCCACTTCATTCTATTTTTGTTGAAGCATGATCCTGGGGAGTCTGGCTAATATAAGTCATCAGACATAAGGGTTTATGTTATACCCAGGACAGTAGGGTATGACCACCTATTGTGTTAAACTAGCAAAACCAAGGATTCAAATTTTTTACCTTAATATCAAACGTGGAAGAAGACATTTCCTGTTTTAAAATTACAGCAGGTCACTATTTTAAAACCCACCAATTTAATATTGAAATCACACATGGTGACTTATGCAGACTAATACAACCTGTGTTCCTCTAATTTGGTTTATTTCAATATTTTCATCAGAAAGCATACAGTATTTCTGAAATGCTTTATGTGTCTCCTCATAAAAAGTATCTCTTTGTTTTCACTCCCCAGAGGAAAAAAAAGTTATTTTCCTATCCTAAATAAATCTTAGTCAATCTTTATATTTTGCAGTCAAAATATCCTCATTATTTGTGTCATTTATTCACATCATCCTTAGTTGCTTGATGGATTTAAAAAAAAAAAAATCCCAAGGTATATAGTTTGGAAACTACCCAACTTTAAAAAAAGAATAAATGTAGCCATCTTTAATGTAAGAATAGGCATACAAAATTCATTTCAGTTTCAGAAAACTGATACCTTTCATCATTTTACAGTGCATGAGATTACTCCTGCTGTAATAGTATCATTTATATGTATATATAAGTCTTCTGATAAAAGGTATATATGCTTGTATTTGAATATAATCCATAAACGTGGTTCCAGTATGACCTCTGAAACTGGCTATAACAATTTGGCACCTTTTTTGTGTGTGTAGCTTGTAAAGAATTAGAGTCTGTTCTTAGAATGAAAGTTAAGAAGTGCTCTGCTTGTTTACTTTTGTTTTCATATTCCAAGGGGATGCATTCCATAATTAGAAATTTTTAACATCTTCCACAGCCAATTTAATTTGCCCGTTTCTCATTATTTTAAGATAGTTTCTTAATTATGCAGCCTGGTGTGAAACCATGCAGTTGATAACTGAGACAGTGTGTTTAAAAAGAGATCAATTCTCATATCATAATACACAGAAAGAAACAATAGATATTTTCTAGCTCTGAAATCAAAAAGACAACGAAATTAAATATAACAGCCATGATAGTGAATATATGCATAAATATGTATTTTTTTGTTATATGACATTGCCTTCCTACTATTTGTTTTGAACAAGGCCATCACAACAGCTACTCTTCGCTGATGTTTCATCAGACAGCTCTTCCGTCTATAAGTCTTAGACTCCTGATATCTAAGGGACTGTGAGGACTGCAACCCTCCAGTATGGATTTTTTTCCATTCTTCTCTTCAATAGGTTGCATGCTTCTGCTCCATGCTACTCTCTCTCATGAGACATTACAGATTCCATGACATTCACTTCTAACAGTAATAAATGTTGAGTCATGGATTGCAATAAAAGGGAGATGAATCTGTAATAGGGAAGGGGAAGGAAGTAGGAAGATAGGGAATAAGTAGAGAAGAAATGTGCAGTTCAAGTAGAGAGAAAACTTGCAGAAGGAGAACTCCCAGAATATAGAAGGAAGAAAAGAAACAACAAATATAATAAAGAAAGCGTTCAGAAGGTAAAAGGAAAAGGTAATTTTAAACCATGTTTATTATTGGTATGGAGACTCTTTACCCAGTGCAACAAAAATAAATGAAAATATATGTCCACTCTAAGTCAATGTAGTTCATAAAAATTACATAACATTTCTTATAATGTATGTTAATACAGGTAGTGTGTACAGATTTTAAAAGTAGGTTTTCCAGGTGTACCATAAGTGCCTTTCAATTCAAATATAATGTCTTTGGCAGCAGAGGGGATAACTAGGAAAAAAAATCAGCAGCTTTTTGTTGGCTAGGTATAATATTGGTAGCCTTGACAAAGGTAATTACAGAACAAAATTGCTGTCTTCCTATTTTAAATAACTTTTGAATGGCAAATCCAGCAAAAAAACCTTAACTTCTATATTTTCTGTAGTATGTAGCTTCTTTCCCTTCACATCTGTACTTAAACTAGAAAAGGCTACCTTGCTTGCTGCATTGCTATGCTTTTTGGATTCAATAAATTGGATTCAAAATGAAGCCTGAGGAAAGTGCTGCTGCATTATCAGTCACTTGAGCATTATTAACTTGCTTTTAAAAATACTTTGGTAGCATATGAATAGTTCTGTATTCCTTGGTTAAATAATAAACTGAATAAATGGGATGAATCTTGTTCTGGGATACAATCCATTAAAAAGTTTTTTGAGGGGTTTTTCGTGAATTGTTTTCTTGTTTTTTTCTTTCTGCTAAGACTGTTTCTTTGTTTTTAGAGATTTTATAAATTATGCAGGTAAAGCAGAAGACAACTATATCAATTCTAATTTTGAATGAATGTACTCCTCTTTGCATATGAAAAAGTGTGGAGAAGCAAGTGCTTAAGTGACTTAAAAGTGACTTAAGTCACCACTGTAACTGTGAGTAGAAACTGGTTTACTATTTTTTTTTTTTTAGTAAGTTGGTACTGAAATCCAGTGGAAGTTATTTGATAAGTCTGTGATACTTTTCAACAGATTTGGGTATTAAACCTAGTGCTCTAGTAAAATGGTTAGCTACAGTCATCTCTGATTTCAGTTCAATGTAGTACTGTCATTTGAATCCTTCAGTCGATTCCAATTACCTCAACCATGCAAGATGACCCAACTGAATTGGCAATGTAATTAAGTAGAAATCCCAGAGCAATTCAGGTGGGAATGGATCTCGCAAAATTTCTAGCCCAATGTCCTGCTGAAAGCAGTCTCAAATGTGAGGTCTGGCCAGGTGCTCGGCATTGTGTAGTGCTGAGTCTGGAAAACCTCCAAGGACAGAGACTGCACAATATCTCTGAGCAGCCATTGCTTCACCCTCTTCAGGATGAAAAGTTTTCTCTATTTTTTCAAGTTTATGCCCATCATGTCTTGCTCTCTCCCCACATGCCACTAGACAGGACTGTGGCTTAGATTTCTCAGTGATAACCTTGTAGGTCTGAGGAGCTGGTAAGCACCCTCAAAGCCATCTCTTCAGGCTCAAAAGCATCAGTCCCTCAGCTTCTCCTCACAGGGCAAGTTCTCCAGCCCCCAGAGCATCTTGCTGGTACTTCACCGAATTGACTCCAGTTTTTCAGTCTTGTACTGGGGCACCCAAAACCTAGCCATGGGATTTATGTGTCATCTGAATGCTGAATAGTGGATGATAATCATTTCCCTTAATCTCCTGGCCATTCTCCCATGCAGCCCTGATGCTGCTAGACTTTCCTGCCTAGGCACACTGATGGCTCATGTTCAGCTTGTTGTCTGCCAAGTTCCTTTTCAGCAGACCTGTTCCCCAAGCAGACAGTTCCCAGTCTATATCATTACAAGAAGTCTTCTTCCCATGTGCAAGACTTGACATTTGTTGTTGAGCTTTGGAACCTTCCTGCTAGCCCATTTCTCCAGTCTCTTTCAGTGCCTCTGAATCATAGCCCTGGCCATTAGCCCTTACTTACTTGATCCCCAAAGCAAAAAATAATTCTTACCAAAAACACCCATCACCAAGAAACATCATCATCTAAGGACAGAATTCTATGAAAGATGGCCATTTACAAGTCAGTCTAACAGTGAGAAGCTGAGAGCTCATGAAGGCTAAGCCATACTTAGTCCATACTAACATCAATTTTTATTGAAATGACAATTTCTCATGCCCTCACCTGACCTTCACTGCTGATTCAGTAGGGCTTTGGGATTTGCTTTGGTTCTGAATAGGATGGCTTCAGAAAAACACATCATCTGAACTGCCTTTGTTGAAAGCAGTGTCAAGTTTGTTTCAGTCTTCAGATAATACTATTTCCTTTCTTTTCTGTTATGCTACTCATTGGTTTTTCAGTGCCAGAAATCCTGGAGCCAGGATTATCTTTAACAGACAGGTCCATTCATATACATTCTGTACTTCTATTCCTCACTAGCTTATATAGAGATTTTCCTCTCATCAAAAAGAAAAAAAGTAAACACCTCCCTCCTGGCTTTCTTGCCCTCCAGATGTATCTGTCAAAATCTGTTGTTCATATAAGACTAGTATTAAGACCTTTCCATCAATTCACACACAAGAAAAGTTCTTCAATATTTCATTTTAGGTCAGCAAAGGGGTTTTTTTCCAAGTGGATGGCAGTATGTCTATGGTCACTAGAAGGAGAGGTCATTCATTTGTCCTCATAGAATGGCAGATGAGTCAGACACTACTAACAGTGAGCAAGGTTAAATTCTTTCCATGCGCAGAATTTAGGCTGAATGAAGCTTTTATAAGTTTTCTGCCTCACAAACTGCTTAGCATATTAAGTATACATGATCCTTACATTTTCCTTGCCGAGCATGATAGACATGATCATGGAAAAAGAGATAAGGGATGTAGGATGAGGATAGCCACTATAGCAGTCAATACCACCAATTCTTTCTCCCACCTCCAGTTTAACATTAATGTGCTACTGAATTTGAAGATAAAAATCTAGTTGTGTTGTCTCTGTCATCTGTATCCAATCACTACCTTTTTCTCCCGTGTTTTCTATGTTAGTAAGGCTACTGAGCTCTTCTACCAGGTCATCATGAATGAGTTCACAGGGCTACCAGTCTCCAAACCCCCATATTATTCCAACAACGTTTGCCTGCATGACTATAAAGCATGCCAACATCTATGTCTGTGTTTCATCCTCAGTCACTGGTTAGCTATAGATTTGTTTTACCTTTTTGATCTTTCTCATAAATTAGTTCCTCCAGAACTCTTTATCACTTTGCTTCCATTTCATGGTCTTGCTCTCTTTTCATCAATATCCTCTGAAGCCTTCCCATCCTCCCCTCAGTGCTACAGAGAAGCTTTGTCTCTTTTTTCTGATGATGTATCCACAAAAACAGCCCCTATTATTTTAGTTTAGTTTATTTATTAATATCTTAATATGAAAAGAGGCTTTAACAACAACAACAGCAACAAAAAACAAACAAAAATCCGGTGCTGAACTGGAGCATATTTCTTTAGACTTCTGGTAGCCCTGAAAATTCTGGCAGCTTATATGCTCTTCACCATGGACCACAGCCTTGTCCTTTTCTTTTCAAAATAAACACTTTATTTGTTTTTTGTCTGGTCAAATATATTAATAGCAACTGAGGAGAACATTGCAAGAGTAAGCAAAGTTATTCTGATTGAGCTCTGAGATAGCAGCATTGATATTGCATGAACGGTACAACCTAGGCCGTGTAATAGTTCTATGTCAGATTCTGGAGGCCATAGCCAAGCATCTAGTGCCAGCCCACAACACTCAAACAAACTGAAAGAGAAACCTGACACTTTTTCCATTCATGTTTTGAGGAGTGGCTGGAATTTTGCCTATTTTTTAATTCTCATTTCAGAGATTTCTAATTTTTTTTAATTAAATCAAACAAAAATAAACAAACAAAAAAAAATAAAAAAAAAAGCCCAAGTGAAAAAATTCTGCTTGGAACTGATTTTTTTTTATTATTATTTTTTATATATTTTTTTTAATTTCCAGAAGACATTGTATTGTATTTCAGACATTGTCTGAAATTGTTCCTGCTGCATCTTTGAACAGATGACAGTGAGTGTACCTCATTCATTCATACTGAGGACTGGACAACCTCAGGCACTCAAGTGAATACAGTAAAACTAAATTTTATGCAGTGACTCACAAAATGATATAGAAATGTTATTTGTTAGCCTGTTGTCAATTCTTCTTTGAAAATTAATGATTTTACAATAATTTCTTTCTAGTTTAAGTTGTCATCCTTATATTCCTCTTTTAGAGCTGTTTTCTGCTATCCATTTTACAAATGTCATCAGTATCTTTTCAGCTTTTTCACAAGCTCCACAATTCACAGTCAGTCACCTGAGCTCCTCTCATGTTTGGTGCTCTTTTTTTACCTTCTCCTTTTTATTTCCTCCCTGCTCTATATTTTATAGCACATCAGATGCAATAATGGTCGTATGCCTCATAGCTGATTATTTCTATGCTCAAATTTGTTGGAACGTTTGCTGGAAACTTTCCAAAATCACAAGGGCAGCAAATAGTCTTCATAAAACAGAACAGATGGCAGGTACCTTTGTCTTCATTATGGCATTGTTGCTTTAGAAATCTACAAGTCCAGATGCTAAGAAAAGGATGAGACCAAAATCTGCTGTTTGTTTCACACTGTGTTAAAATTATGGTAAATATGTCATCTTTTTTATGACCCAGTAACTTGGGTTTATATGTGCAATTGCCTGTGTGCCTTTATTTTCCTACTTCATTTTAATAAGGCAACTGCAGGCTCAAACAAAATCTCAGAATAACAGCAGTCAAAAAATCCCATCCTATTCATTCTTTTCACAACTGATGAACTCCTATTGAGTTAATAACCATCAATATACTGGAGTAAGTAATGAAAACTGAGCAAGAGTTCCTTATCAGAAAAGGTCTTAGTTTCCTCAAGGCAGGATAGACCCAATGGTGGAACTGAAAAAGAAATGGAATATTATATGATTCCTAGGATCTAGCTTCCATAGGAAGTTTTTAGGAGTATGTTTTTCACCTCAGAATGCAGGCAATTGCACCAAACAGTCCCCCTTCTACCAAGAGGTAGCATAACTGAGCAACAGCATATAAGAATCCCTCCACAGTTACTACTGACTGTCTTTAAACTACTGGGTTCAAATACTGATCTACTGTAGACTTGGAAATTCAATGAAGTCACTTCTTTAACCTGCATACTGAAGATATAGATAGCTGTAGATAAATATACCTGGGAAGAAGATAAATAATTACATGCTATGGTGGAGAGTAGAGGTACAGTGCCTCAGAAGCACAAAAAGATGGAGAGTAACAGGATGATGTCAAGTCAATGCATTTTGAGAGCAAAGTAAGAAAAGTTGCTTAGTCTAGTTGATGCACAATATTCCTTGAATACACATATTCCTTGGAAAGTTGTGCAACACTTTAGTTCACACTATTCCTTTCCTTATTTGAATAACACTTCCTACAAATGTTAACTCACATAAACCAATTCCTCACACACAAAAAATGGATTGAAGAATGTTGCTTGGATTGCAAAGCCAAAACACTGAGAGCTGGAAGTGCCAGAATCAAGGCTGTTTGTCAGTTTCAGTCTACCCTTATGTGCATGTGCATATTAGATCTTTAATTACATGATCACATACTGCTTTTCCCAAAGGACCTCTGACTCATTCACCACAAAAGGTTGAAAGTTCTCAGTGATTGGCAAAAATAAAGGATCAGCTATTCAAAGACGCTGTTCTATTAAAAGAAAGCTGAAGACTTTTTGACCAATAGTACAAAACTGATACAAAAGGAAATTACTTTCGCTTTATAGAGATGAAGTGCATGAATATGTAGGAGTGGCATTAAGTGTCTAAATGCTAGTAGGTAAATATTTAGAAGTTGATTGGAGGTATTCTGTTTACTTGAACAATTTTGAGAATATTTAAGTACTTAACTTCCTACAAACTTTAAAAGGACTAAGCTGTTTGACTTCTATTATTGTTAATAGTAGTGGCGCAACTAAATTCTTCTGCAACACCACAAATTTTCCTCCATATTGCCTTTTATAATAGAGATTATAATGCACAGTTTGAAACAAATGATAAGGCAGCCCAGTTACACAAACAAATTGTAAAATAAATATCTGTAGTTGTATATAATTGCTAGTCAGTAGTGCAACTGGAGAAAAGAAAGTTATGCTAATTTCAGTGCCAGGAAGATAGCAACAGTAGGATGAGGATATTGTGCATAGCCAGGTAGTTTAAGTGTGTGGAGCATAGCTGGAAGTTTATTAGGGACAAGAGAACACACTGATTATGATTTATTGTCTTTCTTTATGAAGATTATTCACCATTTGGAAGAGTCTCTAGAGGACCAAAACCAGGAGACAGGAGGCAAGACCTGAGGAAGAATTTCAAGTATTTTGCTCACTTACTCCAGAAGCAATGTTAGATAAGTCAAAAGAAAACAGTGCCATCACCCAGAATTTTTGACGGTGTTGTGAAGGCAAAAAAAAAAAAGTGAATCAATGGCTTAAAAGTCATCTTCAAAAATCTCAAGGCCATGTCATTTATGATAGCCAGAGCTAATACTTGCTATATTCAGGTAAAAGGATTTTTTTTTTCGGTTCTTTGCCACTTTTTATCATTTGAACTGGATTTTTCTGTTTCAGATGTTTCAGTTCATAAATGTTCAATAGCATAGCTACTAATTTCTTTGATAAAAAATGGAGCTAAACTGTCAATGTCATGCCAGACCTGTGCAGACTGAAAAGGACTTTCCCTAATTTTTGGGGTTTTCTTTCCCAGATTCTATAGGTAACTGACACTGTCTCACTTGTGCATAAAGTTCTCCAGGCAAATAATCAAGTGGTAGGCTGATCAGAATTAAAAAAAAAAAAAGTTTAAAAAAAAAAAAAAAACCCAAAAAAACAGAATTGATCTGTCTTACTATAGTCATTCCATAAACTGGAAATTTCTTGGCCATTTCTAAACTATTAGATGCTATATTGTCCAATAAAGCTCACTTCAATCTGGTTTTAACCTCCACCATAGAGAGGTCTGGTCAAATTAATTCATGAGTGCCTGACCTAAAGTCTGACTACTCTGCCCACTGTCTACAAAGCAAAGCTCCCAATCAGAAAGTCAATTTTAAAGACATGGACTTTTCTACCTAGAAAACCAGTATGAGATGAATGTGCAGAGTAGATCCAAATCAAAGGAATAAAAAAATTTCAGAGGTGAGACAGTCAGGTGCTAAGATTCGTGCAAGTAATTTAAAATATAAACCATGTAAGTCTCATTGATTTGCCTATACTTTCAGACTCTGTCAAAAGGAAACATGGAAACTTTTTCACTGTGTGTTACTCCATTACTTATGTCCACTGATGGAGCTATTTCTGGCTTTGAGAAATAACTATGTTATGCTCTAAGTTGAAATAGCTAGGCAGTCTTTGTTTTGTGCAACTCATAAGCACTTAATCTGAAAGAAAACAGTTTTATTTCTGTCTTTCTAGCCTCATTTTAGGATTTCTTACTTGTGTGTGCTTAAATAAGTTCCAAGTTTTAAGTATTGCTACCTGACCTGTTCGTTTGGCTTTATTTTGCCTATAAAAATGTTAACATGCTTTACTTATTCTGTGGGTTTATGTCAGAAGCAGCACAGCTGGCTTCAGTTTTATTTTGATAAATTGTTAAATAAGTGTGGGTTTGAACTACAACGTTAATTATGCAAGGTAGGACCAAGAACAGAGTACTTAACAGAAACAACAACAGAAACAGCTTGTTGAAACAGAAAAGAAGCTTGACCTAGGCACATCATGTTGTTAGGAGTTTGAAGCAGCTAAGCTTCGATCCTGCAAAGGCATGCTCAGAGGCTTGGCTTAACTCGCTAAAATCAATGGGGCTCTTTGCAATGCAAAAGAGCAAGCAGGTTCATACATCTTTCTAGTACTATAGCCTAGATGTGCCTACAATCAAAAGATCATGGGAAAGCCCACAGTCCCACTCTATAACAGAATTTAGAGAAAGCAATGGAAATTACATTAAACTGAACACCATGTTTTTCTCAACTTATTTTATTTGCTAAAGATTAAAAAAGGCCACGTTTGAAGGAAAAAATGGAATATGGTATTTAAGAGACAATCACCCTTCATGAAGTGCTTCCACGCAAGAATTGCTCACCCCTACATGGTTTTTGATGTTTTTGAACCACTTTCATTTCACAGAAATTCATGCAAAACTAATTTAAGCCAGGCAAACCATTTACCCCTGCAGGCTTTCGATCACTGAGTAAAAATTAACAGCTCTGCTTTCAAGAAAAGGAGTCTTTTATACTGTGAAGAACTTTGGTGAAAATAAGGCAGTAGTTGTCACAGGGTTGATTCTGACCATGCTTAGTCTCCGTAGTCATCTGTTTCCATCTGATTAATTCTCAGTAGTATAAAGGTGGCAGATAGGAAAGGTTTAGTAGACAAGCCAAATGATTTTCTCAGTCAAGTCTGTGGGAATATGCATACTGGTGCTAGTGAAATTAGACTTTGGGGTTTGTTCCGGTTTTTAAGTTTCTCTCAGCTTCTGGTCAAAGTGTAAAGAGATAATCTTGGTTTATGAAGATAATGAGCCTCAAGTGGTGTGACTACAGAGAGGTCCAAACCGGCATTTCATGCATCTGCCAAACACTTTAGATGATTTATTTGCAGTTTAACAGTGTATCATGAATACTAGTGAGTTTAAATCTATGAAGATATTATCTACAAACTAACCAGATTTTTTTAAAATGTATTTCATGCTTTTATTTAAAACTAGGCATTCCACTTCTGAAAGAGTGGAGAGACAAGTGCTGCTTATAGGTGGAATTGCAAAACTGAATAATAGAGATCTTTGTTGCTAGTTCTTGTAAATGATGTCTTCATTTTGCAATTTTAAAAGTAAATTGAAGATTTTAAAAACAATATTTTAACTTAAATGTTACGAGGTTTATGTATTTATTTGATTTTCCTCACTACTCCTTTTACCATATTCTGCTGCCAGATTACAATAAAATACCAATGTAGTTTTTCCCCAAATGATTAAGGAACACTTGGTGTTTTGGATTTTGTAATGATAGATAATCTCCCTTATCCATTCCATTCCTATATTTGAATTTGGACTCCTCTATAAAACAATAGTGCCCTCTTTGGTAGTGTGAAACTGTCATGTAGGACAGTTGCACGGGTTCTTTTTCAGTTTTCAAAGTGTTTGAATATTCTGATTCACATTCATGTATGCAGAAAAAAATACCGTTTTTATAATGCAACTATCTTGATTGGTTCAAGTCCCCCCTAGCTATATCGTTCATATCACTCCTATATGAAGGACACACTAACAAAAGGACAAACATGAGCTGGTTAGAACTGCCCATCTGCAACATTAAGAGCACTTCACTTTAGAGAAAAATTCCATACAAGTGGATTTAAGTATTTTCTAATTCTCCGGAAGAGAAGTATTCTGCATATAAAATCTACACTACATCACTTAATCTTCTTAGGTGGATGAGAGGGAAATGCAGCAAAAAGTCACTTATCTTGTGCTAGTTCTCATACTGCCAGCTCATGTGTGTCAGTTTTAAGGAATAATAACTGGAAAGAGTGAGCAGGGAATAGCTGTGAGGTATATAGTTTGCCCTAAAACATAGAGATGAAAAATCTAGGGCCAGCACAGGTCAGGCTTGTACTGTGTGGCATTGCAGAAATATAGCAGAAATATAAAATTGCTATATATTCCCAAGACAACAGTTCTTAAATTCTAAAATAATATTTTCCATAAATCTCAGCCTCTCTTCACTGTTTGTATATTCTTTCCCTTTGAGGTCCTGTAGCCTTGGATAGTTGCCAGCCTGCTAATAAATAACCTGATCATGCAATCCTTATTCAAACAAATCTGTAGTTGATTTTTATTAAGCCTGTTCTGTTATCTATCACATTTAGCTGCATGTATCTAGTGTCTTCAAAGAAAACAGGATATAGACAGATATGCTGGGGACAGTACTCCTATAAGCTGTGATTTGGGGAATTGGTCTTTTCAATCAAACAAAACTTCCACACGAAAATCACAATTATTTTTAAGATATTATATAGCTAAACTATTATGATATTGCCCCACATTACAGTTATCTAAGTTAATGCTCATTTTTTTTCAGATTGAGCTGCCAAAAATTTTAATATTTATATGTAGGTGTGAAGAAGGTTGTGCATGTGTCTGAGTTTTGTCTTTTGCAAACCAAAAAAGGGACACTTGAATCCAAATAGTTTCAGAACAATATTCCCTAAATAACTGCATGAAGGTGATTATTGTCTTAAAATTATTCCCCTGAAGCGTATTTGCGTGTGTTTGACAATTTATATGTGAGCAACAGGTCCGTAGAATTACCAACATGCATCCATGTAAATGATTTTTATAGTTTCTCTAGAAAGTTAGTGCAATAAGGAATACTAACATCTTTACGATATTTTGAATTGTGGAGAAGCACAGACTGATTCTAGTTATTAAATTATACAAAATGTTTGGCTTATATTGCAAAATATATTAAAATCTATTTTGTGTCTTGAAGTAGGTCAATTAAGAAAGTATAGTTAAACTGTTTTTTGTGAGCTGAGTAGATTTATATCATAACTATTTAGATAAAAATATATGAAAAAGCATAAGAATAGATTTATATCATAACTGTTTCAATAAAAATATATGAAAAAACATGAGAAAAATTATCAGCTAAAAGAAATAACCAAAATATAATTTCTAGGGGAAAAAAAACCCAAACAACACTACTTGGAGCAGAATAAACTGGGACAATGGAAAAGAGGCAGAAAACTGACAAAAATAAAAAGTCAAGATTTCCCATGGATAACAAATGCAGAAAAACAAAAATTAGATATGGTGAATGCCATTTCATCTAAAAATGTAAAGGAAGTTATCTGATCTTTTAAAAGTAACAGAGAAGAATATGTGGTGGAAATGGCTTTTGAAAGTCTTTTGATGAACAAAGTGGACTGTCAATCAGCTTAACAATGAAGGAAGAGAAACTACCTGAGGCTGAAGCAGCATATTCATCTTAGAAAAGGACTAGACATTCACTTTAATATTTCTTATAATTACTTGATTTTATATATGGGCTAAAATTATAATCAGGAAAAGGAGATAAAATATTATATAGCTGTGAAACATTCTAGTTCTTAATAAAGACAATTATGTTCCACCTTTTTGTAACAGAACACTAGTAAATCTTAATCCGTTTTTCAGTTATATGCTTACTGGAATTTACAGGGGGTCTTACTGGTATTCTTGTGCATGTATGAACCAAGAAAGAAATTATTAACAACCAACTCTAGGAAGGCTTTCGGGTCTCAAGAAACCAGTTCCATTCTAGAGAGTATCATGCAGCCTGATTCCCATCGACAGGATTTACATAGTACCAAGGTCAATCATAAATTGGCTTTCTTGGGTGAAGCTGGACAAAGTTTAAAAAGGCTTACAAGACTTGCAAGTTCTTTCCTGAAGAGAAGAGGGCTTTCCCAGCAGATCAGGAGCAGCTGGGGACCTTGTCATTTGGAGCCAAAATAGCCATGCTACATGAGTTAGCAGGTAAGGAAGATAAGTCTGTAGTAAATCAGATAGGTGCTGTTGAAAATTCCATTACCAAGCATCACATATGGTACTTTGTGTCCATGGCTATACAAGTACTTTGTCTGTTCTCAATGTTAAGGTCATGAGTAGTTCTGCTTAGTTTAAGTGCAAACATTCAGAAGGTTCAAATGGAATATATAATAATTTCCAAGTCTAAGTTCAAGGTAGCATCCAAGCCTCACAGATGGCTGCTTCTGTCTTGAAGATGAGAGTTTGAAGGCAGTATAACTATTTTGGCTTTACACCTTCTCAACACATGGAGAATTTACTTCTTTTCTTTCCAATTATCTCCATGTCAAACAATATATTTAGCAAGTACCTACGACTGAGCATATTGACAGGAGACCTCTAGTGCAGTCTTTCTCAGGTGAATGCTGTAAAAACAAAGCTCTTTGCTCCCAAGGTATGTAAGACACGAGGCTTTTGGACTTTTCAAAGTGCCTCCATGTCTTTCATATTTTTTGACTGACAAGTTTTAATAGGGGAAAAAATAGAAGTTATGTCATCAACAGCTTTCCACAATGACTTACTGCTTGTTGGCTTGGTCACTCCTCTGAGACTACTTGCTCCTACTTGGACTTGATGATCTTAAAGGTCTGTTCCAACCTTAACAATTCTAACTGAGTTCTGTGCTCTACAGTCATAAATCCTTTGCATCACAGGAAGAAAAGGTCACTTGGCAGCCAAGTTCAGGACCTGGGCTTCAGGGATTTTCAGAGACACCACTACCTGAGGATGCCTACTCACAAGTGAAATGGAGTTGTAGATTCACCCTCATCTGGACTGGTTTAAGCATGAAAGTGTTTCACTTGTTGACAGGTGCATATTCCTCTTGTACATATCTAGATGTCCTATTCATTCAATGGAACAGGAACACCTGACTTTATATGGCAAACCCACTTCTCAGTAGCACAGTGTGCTCCTCAGTGCAAACATTACATTGGCTCCAAGTGTGTGAGTTTTAGGCGTTGCAGCATTAAGCAGTGGTTACCTTAACCCTTTCCTAGTTCTTAGAAGACAAGTGACACTGAGCACTGTATTCTCCCATTCTTCAGTTTCCTTTCACTAGAAAAAAAAAAAAAATTAAGGAGAAAAATTGCCATGAGTTGGATTATAATTGACCTATTAGAGGAAGTAAAAGCTTAACGCTACTAAGAAAAGCCAGAAAAAAGCAGCCACTATGCTGCCTGCAGAAATGCATAGAAGATGTATATAACTTCAGAGCAGAGGAAATTACTCTTAGCTCCTGTGCAGAATTTATTTCAAAAAGTGTTTAAGATGATTTCACCTCAGAAGATTAATGTTAAATGTGAAGTGAGTATATGCAGGATGGAAAGTTGATTTGTGAAATGTCATCTGGGATAGAAACTTTCAGTTTGGCTAAGAATTGTAGCATGCTAGTGTATTTTGCTAGGGTATATTAGGGCTGTTTTGCATTTAGATAATATGTTTGTGATTTGATGGAGAAAAACTATGGAAAAATGGGCAAGGAAATTATTTAACTCAGGAGCAATGCAATTATTGAGGCATAATTCATAAAAGCAGCATCCCTGTTCTTAGCTATATGTGCCTGTTGGCTTCTACTTGTAGAGCATAAATGCATTCTATAAAGCTCCCTCCTCACTTGTGCTCTAAGAGGATATATCCTGTAGAAAAGGTCTCTTCAATAGAAGGGTCAAGGGGACAGCATTTTCATTGTGGTGGCTACACTACAAAAGGGAAAAGAGGAGACAATGCTGACCTTCATGGCAGCCAAGACAGTATCCGCCATAAGGCCATATTGTTCCTCCAAGAGTTTAAATTGTGTTTTCCTGCTATTGCTGCTGAAGCCTGCATCTGCTCTCTTGGCTTTTTAACCAGGCTCCTCACTGCACTCCTCTGCTCATACGAAATACAGCTGCCAAAATAGCCGTGTCAGTTGTTATGACAGACTTACCTCTGCTCTGAAGCTCTATCTTCTTGTCCTGTTTCCTGGGACATCAGAGTCAGCCCTTATGTTTTTGCCATTGAACTCACCTTGGAACATATCCATCTTTATTCACGTAGCTGCTGTGGTGGCAAATGCCTTTCAAGTTCCCTCTAGGTAGGCCGTTTGTGCTACACTAGATTCCTGAAGTTGTTTTTTCCATTAACAACTAAGGAAAGAAAACTAAAAAAGAAAAAAAAAAAGTTGCCAAAGGAGAGTGCTCTTGTATGAACTCACCAGAAAATAGGATGGTTGACACAGATCTATGTTAAACTGTCTAAAGCAATTGAGACATGCATACCTAAATGCATGATCTTACTTCTGCTATTTTTGTCTTATCGTTCTGGATTTTTTGTTGCCATTATTTTTTGTATTTTGGCTTAGGCAAAAGACTTTGTGTGGCAAATTTTCCACCTGCAAGGGAATATTCATAAAGCAAATACAAATAAATTTTTATTCTGATGGAGTACTCCAGGAGCTTGAGAAAAGATATGTGATCCCCATAATATTTTAGAAACTATAACTAAATCGTACATTAGCCAGTTAAACTGTATCTTTATAAATGAGTGGGTTCTGTGGAGATACAGTTTTGCAAAATATTAAAGAAGTTTGAGCTACCTGATGACCCAAATCAACTCATTTATGGGGTAGGCTCTGTCCGTCATCTATTACATAAGCAAGACATCTCTCCTAAATCAAAAGTGCAAGTGACGAATAGATAAATATAAATAATAATAAAATTGTGAAAAAAAATATTTCAGATTTCCAATCTGAGCAAAAGTATCAATTTTTGTGGTGATACATAGCTTAGATTACAGCCATCAGGAAATTACAACTTCCATTCACAGTCTTAAACTTACTATTTTCCATGTGTCATAGTACAGCCACCATTTACATGTATTTAACTACTTCTTGCATAATGTAATTCTCTATAACACTGTCTTTTCTAAACATATTAACTAATGTTTAAAAAAAAAGTCTCTAAAACAACAGCGAAAAAGCATCTTAAGAGCACAGTCTGAAAACACAGTTTTGCAGATGCAATGGACCTTTAATTATTTCATTTATGATCTCTAAGGGCATCAAGCCTTGCTGACTCAGTCCCAAAGCTCACATTTGTAGTAAGAAATTCAGAAATACCTGAACAAATGTATATGTTAAGCAACCTGACCATGACTCTGTACTCTGTACTCTGTACATTATGCTAGTGATGTCTTTGTAAACTGTTGTTTCACAAGATCAGACTGAGAGCTCAGGAGAATGCAGGTGACTCAGAGCTAATGTGATATCAGATGGAGCAAAAAAAGAACAAGGACACACACTCACTTTTGATTTCCCTGAGGGGGTAAAGAGAAGCACTGAGAGAAAATCTTGAAAGAGAGGGAGTGGAAAAAAAATGCCATTGGTAAGTATAGAGAGTTAAGAGGGTTTGTGTTTGTGCTGTTATCCATTTTCAATATTACTGCTCAGAGTATCCAGAAGAGTCCCTCACTGTAGCAAGGAGCTGCTAATTCCATTTTAAGTTAGTATGTATTCCTGCAATACAATTTTGGCCTTATAAGCACATATCTAATGGGTGCTCTAAGCCAAGAGTTCTTCGGCTGCCGCAGGTAAGGGTGTGCAGCACAGCCATTATCTCCTGGAGCTGCACTCCAAAGTGCGCTGTGTATTTGGTGCAGGTCTACCTGTATCCTGAGCAGACCAGACAGCTTTCATGCAAGCTGCAACACTCAGTTGTAGTCCTTGCCCTACACACCAGCAAGCTGAGAATATTCAAAAGGCTTTGACCTCAGTTTTGAAGGATACTAACATACTACAGAGCAAATCAGAGGCCAATCAAGAGGCATTTTACTGAGGTAGTCAATGATAGTGAAATAATAGAAAATGTTTTAGTGTGCATGAATCAGATAAAAATCAAATTTTTTTCACATTTTTTACCTTTAAAATACAAGAAACTCTTCCATTTAAGTCTGAAAACACCTAAACTACTGAACTACAACTGAAATATTTAATGGGTTCAAAATGGCTAGGAAAGGGCAAAAAGGCTATGAGTCTACAAAATAAGAGACATCATGTTTTGCATGTTTGGTCATTTATCCTGAAGGTCAGGCTGGAGAGGTGTGGCAAACATGGGAAAGTTGGACAGAAAAGAATGTAAAAAACCAGTTAAACATGTTGTGCCTTTTTGGTATTCTAGTTGTGTTTCTTCCTTCTGTTGCTTCAAATCACATCTGACACTTAGTTAGATTAATCTGATAGATTGCAAATGTGTATCCAGGGCTGTAAATGTAATTGGTGTGTTAAAAATATAATCATAGTGGTCTGGAATATCTGCATCTTGCCCTCCTAAAGGCGTTACAACTTTCTTTACCTGTAAGTAATAGGGTGGGGTTTTTTACTTTGCATTCTTACTTTGTTCAATGGATTATTTATTCAACATATAAAGTGATTCAGGTCTGTTTTTTTCACTTGCCATGGCCAGTGGCTGTGGTGTCCATAGCTGTCACTCAATAACTGGAAACTGTACTGTTTTCCTCTCTGTAATATTCTCTGTGAATTCAAGACTGATGGATTATGATTCTGTCCTGAACAGACTGATTTTCTTCATCACAGTGAAACTATATATAGTTTTGCATGTTACTAACACCATTTTAAATGACAAAGATTAAATTATCATTTTAACCAATAAGTAAACAGTAATCTTTTTCCTGTCCTTTCTAATTATATTATTGTGTTATTTTCTTTACCACAACACTTTCATAAACCATATTTGGATCTATATTTATTGTGGACAGATTTTATTTTCTGTTTGTTTGGTGTTATTTTCATTTCATATTTGCAATATCCTGTTTTTCATGATGGAATTTATATCCTGGACTGGTGCTGGCAGTGTTAAATAAAGAGCTCTTCACAGTCTGCAACATCCTGGGTAATGACACTGTCCTCTAGATCTTTATTTTGAAAGAAGGTAGAGAGGGCATGTACAGGCAAGAGTTGTACATACACTGCACCCTGTTAATAGCACTTCAGGTTATGTAGTTCAACTTAGTCTAGAGGCAAGATATGGAATGCTTCTGATGTCGTTGCATTTTATACTACTGTTCATGAAGATACATCTATGCAAATTCCATAGAGCAGGATTAAATGCAGATGGGAAAGTGTCCCTTTTTTTTACCTTCTTTTTTCTGTTTTTTTTTTCTTTTTTTTTTTTGATGAGGGGTGGTGTGGAAGTTTGTTTGGTTTTCTTTGGATATTTCATGTGAAAGCATTAGAATTTTCTCCATGCTAAAAAGATGCTTTTTCTAATGACACTATATTTTCCTTCATGAAACTTAAAGTCATTTTTGTCTTTACTGAACAAAATACTTTAGCCTTAGGATGACTTTTCCACTTCAGGGATCACCACATCTGGGATCTTGTTCTCAAGAAATAAAGAGTCTGCATTATTAATTAAATAATAATTTTTGATTCTCAGATTTTATATAGTGATTTGGGTTGGACAGGAGTTTAAAGATTATCTAGTTCCAAATTGTCTGCCATAGGCAAGGACACCTTCCATAAGACCAGTTTTCTCAAAGTCCCATCCAATCTGGCCTTGAACGCTTGCAGGGAGGGGACATTCACAGCTTTTCTGGGTAACCTGTTACAGAGTCTCACCACCGATAATGAAGAATATCTTCCTCATATCCAATCTAGCCTACTCCCTCTCAATATAGAGCAATTATTCTTTGTCCTACCACTACATGTGCTTGTAAAATGCCCCTCTTCAACTTTCTTGTAGGCCCCCTAACCCCTAGGTACTAGTCTGCTTTTCTCCAGACTAAATAACCCAAATTCTCTCAGCCCTTGCAGGAGCAGGGCTCCCTCCTTCTAATCATCTTCGTAGTTCTGCTCTGGACATTCTGCCCTTTCTGTTCCCTCTCTGTTCCAGCTATGTCCTTTCTGTTCTGAGGATCCCAGACCTGGACACTCTACTCTAGATGGGGTCTCATAAGGGCAGAACCACCTCCTTCAACCTGCTGGCCAGGCTTCTTTTGGTCAGCCCAGGATGCAGTTGGCTTTCTGGGCTGCAAGGGTATGTGAAAGGCATCATATAAGAATGGAGTGGCTTCAGAACTATTACTAGTTTGACTCTTTTGCATGTTATAGAACTTGCAGACCTTTGATTTGCTCATCAAAACAAGTAAGTTAAAGCTTCCCCAGGCAGCTGAGTGTGATAATGCTTGTTTACTACAGGACGGAATCTAGGATTACTCAGAAACAAAGCTTCCAACTGCAAAGATGATATAAATACAATGAGATATTCAAGCCACCAGTAGAAGATCTTTCCTATATGGCATTTATATAGGTTAGGGTATTTAAAACTATCTGTGTTTATACTGCCACATTCAGACTTCACAGAAACTGAGGGAGTAAAAAAAGTCAATTAGTTTATTCAAGCTTCAAGAGCCCTTACAGACAGATTCTTGCACTTAGTGTAATCTCTTCTTGTAGTGTCATTGCAAGATCATAGTCTAATTCTTGTCTGTTACCCCTGGGTTAAACACCATGGTGGATGGTCTGCCAAGGCTCATCAAATTAATATTCTTCTTACAGGGGATTTCTTTGTTCATGAAGACATGAATCAAATGCCTTTGTAAAACTTTCCCATTAAGCTTTGAGGCTGATACGCTCTTCTTTTGGGAGCATCATCCTCAGATATAATAGTAGCATAGATAAAATCATTGCATGTCTCACTTCTCTGTTATAAATCAGCTGTGTGCCTTGCTAGGATAGAATGTAATCTTTCTTTCTTTTTGTTTCTCCAAAGTAGTTGCATGAGCTCATTTTTCTCCAAACTGCCTTAGCTCTACAGGTAAAATCACTTTTCCTCACACATATATAGGGAGAGACCACAGCTGAGCTGTGAGCTAACCCAGGCTTTGCTGTGTGCCCTGCCCATGATCATGAGCAGACATTGGTACACAGGACTCACTGTAGGACATGGTCACAGGGTTAGCAATCATCTACTCAGTGCCTCGTTCCTTTTATAACCAGAAAGGATACATGCACCACCTTCTGGTTTGTGTTGACAAATAACTCAGGGAAGTTCCACTTGCTCAGCTGCATCAGGTATTTAAAAAGTTGAAGACCTTTGTCACCACACCTAGATAATAATAAAGTAATAATTCATGAAGTACAGTCAATAATGGCAAGAAAATATTTGGATTAAAAAGACCATTCACCTCTGTATATTGAACTATGTAGGAAATTTTTAAAGACATTTGTTGGTAATTGCTTGTTGATTCAAACTTGTGCATCAGAAATATTACTCCGTAATTTCTCTGAAATTTCCTCAGCATCAATTAGAATGCATTTGGCACACCTACGGGGCACATATGTAGCCTTTTTTTCTTTTAACTACTGCTTGAGATGTTTGCTTAATATACTATCTGAGGTAGCCAGATTCAGCAGCTGTGTGGGTCAGACTTGTGCTCCAGGAACCCATCACCTTCAAAAAAAATCTAGTCTGTTGTCCATGAGCATATTCATAAGCTCAACCAGAAGTAGAAATTTGGGGTGCTTTTTCAGGCTCCAGGACCTGTATACTAAGCCTACAGACAATGTGCTCTGTGCTGGTTTGGGACATTTTTGAACCATCAGATTGTTATCTGGAAGATACTCTTTACTTATCCTTATGTGGAACTGACAGGTACAAGCAACAAAAGTAGACTTCAACATTATTGTTCTCTCCTGCTTCTGAGAGTAATTTAGAAATTAATTAGATTTAAGAGACAAGAGAAGGACTTTACATTTGTTGCTCAATACATTTCAGTCAAGGTGTTTGTTGGGTGTGGGACTACAAAAATTAAGGATTTTTGTATAATAAAATAGCCAGGGTAAAATATCAGAGCTTGGTAATAGCAAAAGAACATTAATCTTTCATTATACTGTGAAATCCTATCTGTATTCTTTCAGAGGATACAAACTTCTCACAACTTCTCAGCAAGATGACTGTCATTATTTCTATTTTATAGAAAAACTGCAGAGCAGGATAATTAAATACTTTGGTTAACATCAGAGAGTAAGTCTGCTGAAGGTGTGCAAATAGAATCAAACTCTGCTGATTCCCAGTTTGGCTCTTTAGCTGAAGAACAGTTTTTTTCGGCAACACCTCTCTCACTCATACATCTCTTGCATAGTCTAAATTAGGACCATCATTAAGAAGTGAAGGTAATTACCTTCTCTCCTTTTTAAAACTATTTGCTATTTTATATTGAATAAATTCAAGCAGCTTTCTCATGGAATTATGAGGGCAAAAATTATAAACACAAATCTGAAAATAATCATGCTGCTTCTCCATGTTTTCATGCTATAAACAGCCAATAAACAGCAACCATATTAAGAAAAAGATTAGCAATGCAGGGGCTAAATTGAATTCTGTTTCCAGTAATATCAAATCCCTAAAAGACAAGCATTTACACTCTCCTTTATTTTTTTTTCCAAGACATTTTGAGCAAACCTGTTGTCATGAAAATGAAGACACTGTTTGAACCAACAAAACCTCTGCATTTTTCTAGTGAAATGAGAGCATAGTTCATAAGACCGTGATATACAACAGTTTCTAAAATCTCTTTTTCAAAAACAAGTAGAAGGCATGAAGAGGGCAGAATTTGAGGGTGGGAATGTAATTGCTTAATATAATACCCAGAAACTCTAGAAAACTGCCCAAACATATTATTAGAAATTTTAGGTTCTGACATAAAACAAGAACATTTGACTTATGGGCACTTCTGGAAATAGTTAATATAGAGCCTGAAGACTTAAAGTGTCATTGAGAATGACTTAGGCAACTACTTCATGTTCTTAAGGTCAAGCACCTAGGCACCTCTGGGACACTATACCCTCTCAGCGGCTGTGTAAGTTTCCGATCTCTGGAGAGCTGCATCCAAATTGTCAGTGAAGCCTTCAGCATAAAAGTCCACATATTGGCCCCCGAGATCTGAGGAAACCACGTGCCTTTCTATTGTGACTGACATATCAAAAGCCCAGGGACATCCTATTAACTGCTAGGATTCTCAAATCAAAATGTGCTCTCCCTGTACTACCTCACACCCCTTCACAGTTTCTGGAGTATGAATGAGCTTCACCTAAGTCAGCATGGAGAGAGAGGAAATATATTTTGACTTGTAGCTGAAAGCACTAACATATGATGCTACAAGTGGTTAAAATGTGTTTTGTTCCAAGTCTCAAAACATATTTAACCCTTCTGCAGTCTGTCACAAGAGGCTACTTTAAGATGTCCTCTAAGAAGCATCACAGATGGAAGACTTTGTCTCCACAACCACAATGTTCTGGTGAGGTTCACATTCTGCCAGAGTAGTCAAGTATTTAAGTCACATTTGTGATGCACAAAGACCTTAATTTCTGCATTCCTCCTTACAACTTAGTTGTTAGAATTCTTTCCTAGAAGATAGGAAAACAAATCAAAACCAGAAGTTATTTGGATCTGATTATCCTGCTTTCCAGAACAGCATTATAGACAGCTGCTCCTTATGTTCCTGTCAAACATAAAGAACTGACCTTGCTTCATCCGCTTGACTGCAAAAGAGGACTAATAACTCTACATCCTCCCAGAAATAAGAAATAAGCACCTACTCTTCTTCCCAGAGAGTTATTTTATGAGTTATTACTGAGAGGTGTCTCACTCCTTTAATGTGAAAGTAGATTATACAACTGTCTTAGAAAAGAAGCCTAACTTTTAGAAGATGGAAGCCCCAATTAAAATGCTGAGGTTAGTTTTGAAAACAGTGATGGATTTCTAATGCATATGGATGGCAGGTCCTTTTAACAAATGCGACCTTAGTCCTTCTGCAAGTAGGACACTAATGCATTTCACTGAGCTTACTGCAGAATTCTGCAAGATATAGCTATAGCTTAAATTATACCTGTTTTCAAAACGGTTAGAATGTATTAAATGAGGAATTTTAATGTGGCCATCATTACAAGACTCTGTGTAAAGGAGTTTCATTAAGAGTCACTATATGTATTAAATTTCTAGTCTAAAATTAAGTAATTTGTTTATACTTCGTGTCAAACAGTTATGAAATACTGTGTAAGAAACTTTCAAAATCTACTTTTATGTATAAGTCTTTGCAGACAGAAACGGAAGCCCTTGCTGACCCTTAATATTTAATCTACTCATTAGCACAGCATCTTTTTTTCTTAGCTCTTTTTTTCTAGCTCCCACAGAAAAGGGATTCTAAAAGAAAATGGAAATAACTATCTTCATTCATCCTTATTATGATTATAACTAAGTTTATAAAACAATACTGTGAGTTTACTAAGAGCATATTCTTACAGATTTCCAGTCGACAATTTCAAAGTTAAGATACAGAAAAAAGAAATACTTGTGATCATTGCTGTAATTCCTATGTCATTAAAAAGATACCTCTGAATTGGAAATTGTGTTTTGGGGAAATAATCTGAAGTAGCTGAGTGGAGTCCATCACAACCAAAAACTTTAAAAACCCTCTCAAAATGTTTATTTGTTGATGCATCTTAATAGCAATGTGCCAATAAAATGTGTTTAAAAGCTAACATAGGACAGATCTCCATAAATATGCTTTTTTTTTTCCTTTTTCTAATGTGTAGCTGCTGAAGTCTACTTCTTCTTCTTGGTTCCCCTGGGTTTAGATCCATGCCATCTAAAAAAGCATTTGAAACATTTCTGAAAGTAATAAACAGATGAACGGAAGCTGCTAATACTTTCTACTTCTATATTTCAGAAAGCAGAATGAACGATTGGACCATTTTCCTTTGAAGAATATATCTTTGCTTAACATTTGCCATTTCATAGCATATTGATTGACTTTTCACCAAGTCTCTAAACATAAAGTATACAAAGGGAGAGAAATGTAAAAATAATATCTGTACTGCATATCAGTTCAGGGTGTATTTACCTAGTCTGCTTATCCTCTGTACCCATCAGCTCCATCTATCATGTCTATTATATCTTCATATCATCTTGAGACTAAGAACTGCTTTTTCCAGGCATTGAAGTCATACTATAGTAGAAATTGTGTTTTGCCAACCTAAAAAACTCGATGTTCATAAAATAAAGTGAGCAAAGCTTTTACACACAAGTGCTATGCAGTGTATTATTACCTGGACATGTCTTCTGTGAGCCAAGTTCTGACCTTGTTGGCCTTTAGCATAAACTAACAGAAGTGCTAATGAACTGTGATTCATAAGAACTGCCACAATATCTATGCTGTATAAGATCTATGCTGTATAATGCCTCTGGCCCTGCTCAAGAAGTGAGGCAGCTCTGCTCTGGGTTGTTTAAGAGCATCAGTGCAGTCAGCGCTCCCAAAGTCATGCTGAAAGGTTGGGTACATTGGCTCAGGTAGATTAGAGCTTGTGCTTACATTATATCTGAAGTGAAGTGGTTTACTTTGTCTTACTTGGAAGACAAACATGTTGAGATTATAATCCAGTGATATGGACCTACCAGAGTTTCTGCTGCAGTCAGTACAACCTACTTTGTGCACTTGACATGACATTGAGATTAGGAAGAAATTTGATAGATTGTTTTTTGATTTTTGGTTTTCCAGTCTGCTGAATCTCATCTGCACTGATTTGCAAACCCAAAGCTGTCACAGATCCCAGTTACTCATTTAACAGAGGATTCAGTCACTACAAAGGAAACAGTCACATGATAATTTCTGTGCATACTTTCAGAATGCTTTACAAAGAAGGTGAGCCTCTTCATTTTATGTTTAAGGAAAATAAATCACAGATAAGATCGGCCTTGCCAGTGTCGCCATCACCTGTCCCACCATTCAAGCAAACCATGTACAATGTCATCAACACTCAAATTTTTAATAGATTGCTCTATTCTAATCTCTGTCAAAAGTGCCATCATAGCTTCTCTTTTGTGGTAGTCTAAAGCATGCCTGCATATGTAAAGAAATTAAATTATATTTTAAAAGAGTAAATTATTTTACCCTGAAACAAACCTGTCCCTTTTGGTATAGAGGGAGATTTTATTTATGTAAGATAAATATTTCCTTCATAACAAAATTTAATACCAGTCCAATCATTATGCGTTCCAGTTTCTGAAGTGTAAGGAGGCGGGCTTGGGGAGCAGTGAGACGGTTGGCAATACCTTGTCCGTCTCCCTTGCCTGCCAACCATCCCTCTACAATTCCTCCTTTTTGTTTTTGCACAAGCCAGGCTTGATTGACTAACTGTTTTACAGAATGTTGTACAATATTTAACAAGCATTGCAATATACAAGGTACCAGTACTATTATTAATATTACAACAACTAATTTCACTATTCCATGCTTAACTAAATCAAATAACCATAAATGTATATGCATATGTATGGCAAAAATTAGTCCGTGTCAAATGGGCTATTGACTATAGCATTTTCATGTGTTGGTAACTGTGATAAACATTACAATAACTGGGTACTTAT
>JAWWMP010000116.1:75663869-75675942 GCA_035047865.1 Dendrocincla tyrannina | reverse complement strand
TAAGTGTACGTGCATTAACATTACTGGTGCTCACACACATAAACAATCACTCATTGGCCACAGTTACAAAACTACTGCCTGTACAAGCTTGTCTTCTGCTGCTCCTGAGTGCTCTCAGTCTCTGCAAGCTGTTTATCTTCATGAGCACAGAGCAGACTGGCCAAGGTCACACTCCTCCTGCTCTGCGAAGAAATCCACAGGCCTGGTAGTTTCCCACACTGAAGCAAAGGCTTGTTTACAGAAACCTAATCTGTCTAACTATAGCACCATTTCCAAACCCATGCTGTAAAAGTCAATAATCCTTTCAGAGCAATGTTAAAAACTGATACCTTGATTAAATAGTCAGATTGACAATCTGAGGCAAAGTTAGTGGAAGAGACTAGGATATGAATGTGAAGTACATGTGCATTTGGGAAGACTTGCTGCAGATCAATGTCCTGTTCAGAGCAGACAGTTCTGATGGTTGAGGATGAGGATGAGGATGAAAACCAGATCCTAGATCTGAGCTCTGTAATCATCCTGATTTTTTTTTATCAGAATAAGAAAAGAGACACTTTTAGATACTTATAGCATAAGTAGTTCTGAAGATTTTTTTATTATTATTATTATTTCAGTATATCTTTTCTCAGCAGAATAAAAGTTTCATGTATTTTTGCAGTTTCACAAAATAAACCCATTCTTTGTATTTCTTACATTTTAAGAGTGAGGACAGTGGGTTTAGAGCTGCTAGCAAGCATCAGTCATTGCTTTTATCAAATCTGCAGACAACAATGTGTATACCATTGCCTGGGAAAAGACTAGCCTAAGCAGTAGTCTGTGAAGTGTACAAAAGATGGAACTCTCCACTACTGAAGTTCATGGATCATTAGGAGAAAAACAAACAAATCCAAAAACTGCAGAAAACACTTCATCACATATGCTAACTAACATAGCTCTAACACAGTAAAACAGAACAGGAGCACCTAATCAATTTCTCTAAATTATAGCAGTTATTGTGTGACAGTCATAGAGCTAGAGCTGTTCAGACCCTGTCCATTCCACATCTCTGATGCTCTCCATAACACAGAGAATATCATCCAAATATTTTATTTTTTTTTTTTTATTTTTCTCCTCCTGTTCTACTCAGTTGCTAAACCAGTTCCTAATGTAGCATTTCAGCCAGGTGTATTCAGCACAGTTTTGCTCCAGATACTCCAGTCTGCAGTCATGGTTCAGATCCACGTGTCATCAGAAGGAAAAAAAAAAAGAAAAGTTTAAAAAAAAAAGTTAAAAAAGAGCATTTGTTTGAGTTCAGACCATCCACGTTAAAACTTCTCTGCCTTGAGAGAACAAGCACCAAACATTGAAACTCAGGAGCTGCTTTCCACATCTCAAAATAGGATTTCTTGTAATCTCTATTTTTTTCATTTTAGTTTTGGGGGTACAATGCATTACTTTTCCAAGCTTTGCACTACAGCTCTGATTCTTAGAAATGTATTTCCTTTGGAAAATGGAAGCTCTGTGCATTCAGGCTTCCTGGATCTAGGCTTACCATGAAAATTAATAAAAAGCAATGGTGAAAACGTTTCTAATAACTTTATGGTGTGGGATTGTGTGTGTGTGTGTGTGCGTGTGTGTGTGTGTGTGTGTGTATGTCTTGAATTCAAATGCAAGCATACAGGGAAGACACTAACAGACACAAATTATATTGTTTTGCTGGTTTTTTGTCATCCTTCAATGTTATGGGGCTTTGGCAAAGAGGTGCACTGAAATCTGGCAATTCGCATGCATATTTAACTGCTCCTCAGTAGCTATCTAAGCAGAGGAGTTCACAGGACATGTGTACTTTCCATTTGGCTGTTCAGAATTATGTTCTACAGTGTGGTTGGGAAGTTGAACAAGCTGGGATTATTTAGAGATGCTGTTCTCCTGCTTGATTGCAATAATGCTACTTCCCTCATCAGAGACATTTTGATTGGAAATGTGCAGTCAGAGTCACAAAGGACAATGTTGGTGTAATTAGGATGCTAAAATGACAGTGACAGAGTGTTAGTTGAGCTGTGGGAATGGCATTCAAATACTGGGTTTCATACTCTGTATTTACAATGGAAATACACCTTCAGACTTCTAATGTGCAATTGCAAACATCTGCCAGCATTGTTAAAGAGAAAGCAGGGCTTATTATTCAGGGAGTAACCACAGCTTTCAAAGCTGCCAAGTAAAAGGCAAAGTTCTGATGACTGGGGACCAGGAAAACCCAAATTTGTGGGACATCTGCCCACATCTTATTACCCTTGGAAAAAAAGTCCTTCAGTTACCCTTTCTCAAGCCTCTGTTTGGAATTATTCTACTTAGGAGACTTTTCCATCAAAGTCAAAAGGGAGAGGGCTATGAATTGCCTTCACTATATCATTTATTTATTAAGCTTCCCTTGTTTTCCTTTGTCTAAGTGATTTTTTTTTCTCCTTGGCAGCAACAGAAGGAAATACTTCAGTGTGTTTCACTCAGTTTGATAATAGTTATTCTCTATATTATTCTGTGGCTTTGTTTATTACGCTGTTTTTATGGCACCATAGCTTTAGCAGTTTAGAGTATAGATATCTTGATGGCCTAGTGATTGTATTTATACTGTGGCCAACCATTAGGGAAAGTTTGAGAATGGTGATTCTCAATTACATAAAGATATTAAAAGTTTACAAATATATTAATATTGGAAGTGAAGTCCAGTATGGAGCCCCACTAAACATCAGAACAGGACCTGTGCCAGCTAGATGTCAGGCCAGAGCAGAGCTCTGGATCAGGCATACTGTGGAACATGGGAAACAGCAACTTGGTGGTTCAGAGCAACATCATTTGGTGGCTGTGCTGTCACCTGCAGCCGGAGTCTGGCAGGGATGAAATACATGCTGCACCATGTCTCCATGAAAATACGTGTTGCACCCTCAGTGTATACCCTTGTGGGAATGGAAATTAATTCTTTGTAGTAAATAATATAGTAAAGCCATGACTTCTTCAATTCTGATCTGATAATACAGAATAAATACCACAGCAGAACATGTGTATATATGTCTCTAACAGAAAAATAAAACTTAAGAAACTGCTTCTATTCTGCCACCTTTACTCTGGGCAATTCTGAAGATCTGGTCTCTCCTGCACACTCTTCAAGTGTTAAGGCTTCCAGTTCTTTAGTATTACTTTTTTGACTGCTGATAATCTTTCCCCTCTCTAGGAGGAACAGTACTTGGAGGAAAAAAATGTGTTGCTTCCAAGTCCTTTTCTCCCAGTCTTCTCATGAGTCTTTATTCCATCCATTTCCATGTATGTAACAATTGTTGGATTAACATTCTGGGCCCTATTAGGAACACTCAAAGTTCTGTTCATAGGCACAGAAAATAGCAAACTCTAAATGACAGCAAAGGTTAGAAAAAGTAGTATTATTTAGAGAGTTCAGTAAGTTTTTGGGATGTTGCTGGAGCTGACAGATTTCCCCAATTATTACTAATTCTGAGAAGTGGAAAAGATGTGACATTGCCCCAAAAAGGAAAGACATAAAGATGGGAGCAGAGCCAGAAAATGAAGAAAAGGGAACAGTAGAAGTAGAAGGGGGGAAAAAAGAAGTGAAAGGCAGTTAAGAGAGCAGGTCAAGGCTGTTAGCAAGAACCGTGATGTCTGAGCTTGTGACCATGGGGAGACTCAGAAGCATTGCACATGGCATGTTAGAGACAAGAGCTTTAAGGTAGGTTTGTTTAGGTACCCTCACGTGGGAAGCATGGTACTCCTCTGGGTGCTTGCTGCTAGAGCAACAGTTGCTGGATGGTCTCGTGATCGAACTATTACTTATTCAGGCTATGTCTGTATCAAGGTGAGATACATTTCTTCTACCCTTGCTTTCCTTTAGAAAGTAACTCAAATGTATAGCTCATGAGAAAGTTGTCCCGATACCATGTGACATGTATGCCTCTCCTCCAAGCCTGACAGATGAAGAGAAATCTTCCAGCTATTAAGGGAACCATAAATTGATAGCTGGAATTATTTCTTGTCCTCTGAAATTTTTTGAGATGCTGAAAATGTTCTCTTTTTATTCAAGGCAAAATTGAAATCTTTCAAACCATTCTCTCCCTGATGAGGTCCACTGACATTAAAGCAGCTATGGGCTTTCCTGAAGATTTGTTTAAAATCTGACAAAAAACATCCCTGAGAAAATGTTCATAAATCTAAATATCTCAAGGTGGATTTTTAATTTGACAAACTAATAACGGATGCAATAAAAGATAAACATTTTGTGATCAAGTCTCTTTGAACTTTCATAGATCAAAATATAGTTTTATGCACAATGCATCAGAATGCAAAATCATTTGAGTACTAGTTTATGAAGAGAGAATAGGAAACAAAAGACACTTAATTTGTCTTATTCAATGAAAACAAGAAAATAATTTCCACCATAGTTTATAGCTACTGCCAAGTCTGTTCTGAGTTTGTTCTCCACTAGCAGACAACAATGGGTTATACGCTGCAGGATTTTGTAAAAGAAATTAAAAAATTGCTCTGCATTCAAACAATTATGACAGTGGGAGCGTTTTTATTTTTCTTAAATTTTGTAAATCAAGCTACTCCAAAGCTTAATTCTGTATCACATTTGCCTACACAGTATTGCTTTTTTATGTAATTTCCCTTGTATATGGCAGTTAAATAAAACAGTAATGTAAAATCCCAATGGAAAAGTAGATCTAGCTAGAGTAATCCTATTATCAACACATCAGCTCTGCAAAACACTGTCTTGCTTCCTTGCACAAAATGACAATTTAAAGTATCTTTCCACAAGTCTCCTGGGAGGTTATCCTGGTATTTTATTCTCTACTTAGGAAAAAGAAAATAAAATCTTAGAGAACCTGTTAGAATCTTCTAGTGAAATACTTACAGTTCAGTTCAGCATTACATGCCAGTTTCAGAGTGGCTGAAATGTAATTTATTTCATTTTACTTTCATCAGCAACTAAAGGTCATCCATCCGAAAACAGCTTTTCTGAATGCACACATTTCATTTTTTATCATTTTAAGTAACACAGAGTGTAGTCAGATTCCAATATCTGTCAATCTCACACAAGTTCTGTTAAGTAATCTGTTCTGTTAAGTAATTTTTTACTTTCTATTTGGATGTTTACACCATGAACATTGAATAAACGCTAGCTTGGCATTCAAACAAACTGCTTAAAGCGGAAAGACTGCTTTTAAAATGTAAGGAATTTTCTATCTATTTAGTGAATAAAGCAAAACTATATTTCCCAGTTAATATTATTTGTAATCTATAAAAAGGTGTTCTGCACATGTAGCTACACCTCTAAAATCCAAAGTAACTCAATATTTAAAAATACTTCTCTGATAGTCAGGCATAGTCTTTCTCCTCATCTGTTGTACCAATTGCTAATAACATGTAATTGAGAGCTCACTAGGAACTACAAACAAGCGCAGAAATAACTTGCAGATACATTAAAGATGCTAATGAGGCATATAGCTAACATGTCATGTCAGGTTATTTTATGTCTTCTGCAGAAATACCAGGTCTTAGCTTGGCTAGTTATTCTTGTGACTTTGTTGCTATATAGGGTTGTTGCGTGTATTAGTGGTCTACTTTGCAATAATGTTGCAATTCTAAAATAGACCATCTGGCTGCTTCCCCTGTTGGTTCAGTTCTTTACATGACTTAGGTGTGCACAAACTATTTTCCTTTCCAAGAAAGTAGTAAGAGTTTTGGTTTCAAAACTTCTGCGAAGGTTCACAAGGATATTCAGCTCCAAACCAAGGAGAGGGCTTGGCCACCCTGGAGTCCTGTAGCATGAACCCTGCCTGAATTCAACCACAGGACTTCTAAAGCAGAGCTCCTACAGTAGCCTGAAATGGTTCTCACACTTTATAAAGGGCTATCCACTTTATAACATGCTATATATGTTTTCCTCATCACTGTCAGCTGCCACCAGCAAGTGCATCTTAAGGGTCTTTGCCACTCCCTCACCATCGAAGAAATAAAACGATGAATTCATACATACATATGTATGAATTCATTCATACATACTCAAACAGATTGACATCAGGTAAAAATGACTTACAGTTACGTTTTCAACCTCAAGTTTCTAATTAATATTTCTTTCTTCTAACAGTTTGAAAAAATGGGGGAGGGAGGGATTGTGCTACTTGTTTAAAGGAAGCAAAATGCATTCAGTTAATATGCATATTGCATGTGGTGTAGATATATCTGCTACATAAGCACACATGAGCTGCCACCTGCTGATTAAAGCAAAATGAACACCAAACCAAGTTACAAAATCTCCTCCCACCCTCATATATATTGGTACAATGCCTTCTTTGTTCCGACTTCGTCAAACTTTCTCTAGTGGTCAATCAGTCTGCAGGATGAATACATATCTGCAAAAGAAAGCCTCTCTACTGCTGAAGGCCCTGCAACAGGAGCTGGTCCATAAGAGACTGATCCTACACAGATGCTGAGTTCTGTTGCAGATACCAGCCAGCCAGGCATCTAGCCTCAACATTGCTAAGGAAGCAAATTCGACGCATCCAGGTCATCCTCCCCTCACTCTCACAATGCAGAACAGAGCAAAACAACCACTTCTATGCATACAGAATGATTTAAATAGAATAAATTCCCATGCATTCTACTTACATTTTAATTTCCCCTAGAAACAGCTGTTTGAAAACAATTATATCTGTCTTATTCATGACTCAAAACCTAAAAGCACAGAAAACTTGAAAGAAACTGACTGGTAATAAAAAAAGAAACTGATAATAATTGCTGATGCTGAAAATGCAAAAAGGAACAGAATATGAATGAAAACTAAACTGGAATTTAAGAAACTTTTATTTTTAAATCTTTCTATTCATATCAGTTAGGTCAATAAACATGTTTGTTTGCTTGCTGGGGAATAAATCCACCCCATTCCCACATGACAGATTTCATCAGCATTCTAGTTTGAGTGGCTGCCTTCTTTTCCTTGCTAGAGTTTTTCTGAAAGTCTAAAGGCAGATTTCCCATCTCCAGTTACTTTTACAGAGGTCTCATGCATTGCATGCTGTAAATAAACTTCAGAATTTCAGGATTCAGCTTGCTGCTGTGCTTCCTTGTCCTCTTCTTTCTTGTCCTCTATGATAAAAGGGTTAAGAAAGAAAAAGATTTTATTTCTCATATAATAATAATCTCTGTCTCCACTTTTGGCTTCCTTTTCCCACCCATCCTTCTCTGGCTCAGTGCCTCAGTGAATTCAGTGCTCTGTTTCCCTCCCTTCTATTTGTCAGGATGGCAGTAGTGGTCGCTCCATTGCCTTCTGCACCCGCTGCCTGTCACATTGCAGCACATCTCATCAGGGCAGCACAACAGGAGCACATCTCATTAGAACCAGTGCCTCTGTCCACAGCCAGAACCTTGGGCAGTGGTGCCCTATACATTCATAAGCATATACGTGCATGTGTATATAGTACATATGTACACATGTACATAAGGGTATGGATGCAAAGAAGTATAAAGCATACTTGAAAAACACATTTCAAGGAACCTAAAGAATTAAGTGTGCTACAAATGCCACATATTTGTGTGTGTGTGTGCATACAAAAGTATACATGTAAGTATATATTTATATTTATAAAATGTTGCAGGTGTGAAAACACTTCTAACACATGATTAAGTCTTTCCTGAAGTTACAGATTTTGTGTGCCAAGGTATTTATCTGTATAGGGGAGAGTGGTTTTTATTTGTACTTTATTCCAGCATTTGCATTCCCTGAGTTCTGACTTACATGTCTGTTGCTGTCTCCTGAGTTGCCTTCAGATTTTATTTCTAAGTTAACTTTGATAGTTAAAGCAATAGCTTTTGAGCCCTTTTTTTCTCTTCTTACATGTTGCTGCAATGCAACTGAAAGAACAAAACCCTAACTATTCTGAAATTAATAGAAGGTTTTCCAATGTTTCTGAGAGCAAGATTTCATCTCTGATGCTTCTTTTCTTTCAGCAAATCCAGTTTTGCTGAAAGAATTTCAACTATAGTTCTACAAAAGGGTTGTGGGTTTCCTTATTTTAAAGATCAAAGGATCATTTACTTTTATCTGATTAAATCTTCCATTTCTCTGTACTAATTTACCTCATCAAGATTAGGATGTGTGCTCAGAGATTTGAAGCAAAGATACATAACAAAGATATTTGATCTAAATAAATGTCATATTACTATTTTCTGGTGAAGTTTGTTTGAAGGAGAATATTCTATCCAACAGACCCAACTGTTTCAATGCAAATTTAAGTCATAGTTATCAAATACCTATTAAAATTTTCATGATATTGTGAAAACTACTTTGTCTTTCTAGGACTTTGTTCCACCCCTCCTTTATTCCACTTAAAGCAGTTTCAGTAATAATTTTCTGACTGTGCTGTCATTAAAACTTTAGGCTTGTAAAAGTCCAAAATATTCTTTAGGAAAAGGCATTTCAAAAGTGAAAGTATTCTTATCACTAGAGCAGCATTTAATTTTGCTTGTATGGTCCTTTTAACTGGTAGATTTTAAAGTATTTTGTTAAACATACTTAGTCTCATGCTATAGGTATATATGAGATAAAAAGTGATTAATGCCTAACTCAATTTAAATTGCATTCAACTGAACTCAGGTTAAAGTGATAGAAAAGCCAGGAAGTTCCTCCCATCACTTTGTTGTCTGTCCTATATATGAGACTGTCAGGGCAGCAGCAGGCTCTAATTGCCCTGGTAAAACTGTGCTGTTCTTCAGCAGACCAACGTGCTTGTCAGTGAGATAGAGAATTCCTAACATTATTATTATTGATCCGATTAAACTCCCTTTATGAGAACTTACAATAGATATATACTCTAGCACAAAATTCCTTTTACTTTGGCTGGGAGTAAGTCTTTGTGGTACTTTAACATTTGTTTCGTGTGACATTTGACCGCAACTGACCACACAGACCAAAAGCTGCACTCAAAAACCAGCTTTTGTGCTGAGCAGGTCTTGTTGTTAGCCTAAAAACATCATTAGGGTACCTAGACTGCCTACCTAATGCAGGATATCACTCAGGCACCTAAGAATGGAGACACACACCGCAAGCAGTGGAAGAGGCTGCCGGGAACAGGACTGGGATGTGTATTTCTCCATCCTTTACCAAGACACATACATTGCTCTGAGTGAGTCCTTCTTGGAATGAAGAGCTGAAAAACTTCACTTGAGAGGAGGGAGCTAGCACCTTCCTTTTATGATGAAACTAAGGAATTAGGGGTTTTGAAAGATAGTCAGAAAAGCATTCACCCAAGATGCAAACTGTTTTGGTTTTCTGTTTTCTTTCTAACGGAGGAGATTAAAACTACCTCTTCCACCTTCTCTTTACAGGGTTGTAAACTGCATAGGGAAGGAAGCTGACTCTGCCCTCTACTGCTGCAGATGTGCCCCGAGCATAAATCATTAGGGAGTCAATAGGCTGGAGACAGAAAGAGGTCAAGGGAAAAGAGTAGTGCCTTGATTAGCAACTAGGCCACCAATGAGGAGGAAAGGATTCCTCACCTCTAATCCTAGAGCTTTTCACACATTGTAAAATCGACATTGTTGTCTAGGAGCTAGGAAATCCTTAAGAAAATTGAAATATCAAATCTGAATCACTCAGGCTGAAGAAAAATTTGTATCTAATAGGTCATAACTTCAACTGCTGCATTAAAGGGCTTCATCTTATGCTTGTTTCTTTTAAATTCAGACAAAAAAAAAAAGCTGCTAACACTGCACTTAAGATGTAGTCTGCTCTTCTAGGCACATCTATATCCTTAAGGCTGAGAGCTGAGGTAATAGCTAGTTTATCAATTTTGAATGGCCCTTCTTTGTGAAGAACGAGCCCCTTCTAGGGATGTGCTGCCACCAGGCAGATAAGAGCACAGGAGTGTGTAAGGCACAGGGCCAGAGAGAGTTTAAGCACAACCAGTAGTAAGAGAAAAATGAACAGGCATTTTCAGGATTGCAGTTGCACTTGATGCCTACTAATAAGTGCCTCTTTCTGGTTTGGGGGCCCTTAGGATTAGAGATAGCAAGCAAGGGTTTAGGGCCCTCATGATTCTTGTAGTCAAATTAGTCCTACCTACATTTGCTAAACTGTGTTAACTGCATGGATTCACATGCTATTTGAAAAGGCAACTACCTGCCATCAATTTTCTTTATACCAATGTCTTTAAAGGAATACAGAATTCAGTGCTGCTGACCTGTGTCTAGTTCCTTTCCTCTCTTACTTTTTCCTCTTATTTCCTCCTAGCTATCTTTGCAGACTTTCTTTAGAAAGTTACTTTCTGAGTAAGATTGCTATTTAAAATCTTCCTCATGTAGTAGGATGAAGGAAAAACTTTCTTTCCATTTTTTAAATACCTAGTTTTAATAGGTACAGTAAAGTTGCACCAGAGAAATACTATGGACTGCAAATCATAAGATGGGAAAAAGACTACTTGGCAAATTGTATTTCTGAGATACAGTAAACAATTTTATATTTAATTATTACTCTAGTGGCAACATTTCATTAATTCATTATGGAATTTTTTCTCTGTTAAGGTAGAATAATGTATGACACTAAAATACTGTAATTGAACATTAGAATCAACTGCTTTAACTTAATACTGAAAATATTTAACTTCTTTTTTTAGCAAGCACAAAAGGAAGACAATAAGCTAAGAAACAGCTAGTAGCTTCAGTCTTTTCAAATGAAGTATGATCTTTGCACCAACTGCTGATTTGTTTTGTACAATGTATTGTCAACAGCATGTTCAAAATATTCTTCATTCCCATATTCTAACCTTGAGAGTTGCTCTCAGAGACATTAGTCTATATGTTAACCGAGACAGTACGCAGTAAAAGGAAAACATGACCTTAGAACATGTAGGTCTTTTTAACTACTGAAGGATTTTTTCAGGCAATTGTTCCTTCAACCCATTCCCCTCATGACTGAAGGATTTCTTTTTTTATTTCTTCTTTTCTTTTCTACAGAAAAAGTCTTTTCAGTGACTTTTGTTAAGCTTTGTATTTCTTTGCTGGTTACACTAGTAGTTCCAGCTCTCTGCTCTTCCTTTTGTTATGCACACAAAGAGACACTCCAAGGAATTAATGACTGGTTTCTCTCTTTTCTCAGAAGTGTGCAGTTTGAGACGTTTAAGGATTGTTACTTTTCTGGTTTTATAATATATACCCTCTAAATTATGTATTATTTTTAAAATATGTATTCATTCTTGTTATGTCAAGTTTTGGGGGGTTATGGGCTTTTTTTCTGATTGTGTTCATGCATACCTTCAAACTTTTTATTAGGAATGCTTCTGAATTTACTTTGCGTGGTTCTTGCTCTTTTTCTCTGTGCTTGAGTAAAAAGGCACTTGAATCAGACTCTTAAGTCTTAAGTTCTGGTTTTCAGTGTCCCAATTTGGCTAACCTCTTTGCTCCAGCAAGACAAAGCATTTCATTTAAGAGTCTTGGTTTATAGCCCCCTTCTACACCTACACAATACAATTTCTTTGAAATGTTTGGCACTACGAACACAAGTCAGCTTGAAAACATAGCCATTGATACACAATAGGAAAATGATTGATGCTGCTTTTCCATTTTTTTAATTTAGTACTGGTGTTCTTACATTCACAGGTGCTCTACAATCCATCGCTAACTTAGACTGCACTTTTTCCAGATGGAAAATAAGCAGTCACCGTTTTTGGCATTTGATAAGAAAGATCTGTATTCTCTATACACAGACTTTAACCTGAAGCTTTGACTTACTGATGGGCTTTTAAGAAAGCTAGAACTGTGAGGAGCTCTGTTCAAGGCATATAGACAACACTGAGCAGAATCTGGATAACAACTCTTGGCCATCCTGAATCTTGTTGACCAACACTTAGTTGCCTCTTTGTTCAGAACAGTCAAGAAAACCAATTCTGCTTGTTATATTTGTAAAACAAATACCCAGCCTTCTGCCCTGAGAGGAAATAAAATAAAATAAAATAGAATAAAATAAAATAAAATAAAATAAAATAAAATAAAATAAAATAAAATAAAATAAAAATGTCTTATTAGCAAATATGGA
>JAWWMP010000116.1:75625819-75655716 GCA_035047865.1 Dendrocincla tyrannina | reverse complement strand
AATAAAATAAAATAGAATAAAATAAAATAAAATAAAATAAAATAAAATAAAATAAAAATGTCTTATTAGCAAATATGGACTTTTTTTAAAAAATAGACCTATAAATCATCACTTTTTTTTTCCACTTTGACTGTATTAGCAAACAGCATTCTCCCTTTCAGCCACAGAGAGAACTGAAACTAATTTGAGCACTTGAGTGCCTTTCTTTTTTCTCTAGGGTGATTGTCTCTCTGGCAACTAGTACCATAGAACATAAGACTTTCCAAATTAAAGCAAGAACATTGACCTGCATCCTAAAAAAAGTTACATCAGTACAGATCCCAGACCCAGAGGTATGGTGAATTTCTTAAGAAAAAGGTGATAGGCAGGCAGAGAAGTGAAATATTAAATAGAGATCAGATTGTGGGGATTTTGTGGTATTTTTTAAAGGCCTCTCGGGCTTCCTTTCTTGGCCACAGAGTCATCTCTTGAGTTATATTGCCACTGGCAAAATCCTCCAGATACACGCAGTTGCACCTGCAAAAAACAAACAAACAAACAAACAAACAAAAACACAACAAAATCCCCACGTAAATCCCAATTAAATTATTTGAGTTTGCTTATGCAGCAAGAGACAGCACTGTAACTTTTGCACGCAGTCTCTAATCATATCTACACAAACAGCTGGTGCTTAGAGCTCTGAAAGTCTTGCTTTGCCACAAAACTAATATATTGTACAGTAAGTGATCAATATTATAAGCCAGTATCCTCTGCTCTTTCCTGATTCTGATTTATCTGTCTTGCATGAGAAGGTGTTTTTCCATAGTACTAGGGAACTACCTAATAGGAAATCAGCCAGAAGCAACTGTGTTGTATGGGGAGTTTACATGCACAGGAATGCCTGTGGTTCTTCCACACCTTCATCCTCTATCTCCCTTTGGCTTAGTTCTCACTGTTTCCACAGCTACTGTCTGAGTTGATTAGGGTTTTCTGGTGGGCTGGTGGCCACCACAAATATATAGCTTGTTCAGGTATGTTCTGGGTATTTAACTAGCTGGCTGCAGTTTTACAAACCAGTCAAAAGGCTACTGAAGAGCTCTTTCTGCAATTCTGGCAGAATCAGAGAGAACAGCAGTTTGCTGTTCCCCAAACCACATGGAAAGAAGGGAGGAAGAGACCACTTGCTTTTGGAGCAGCTTTTCTTTGATCAGCTTCATTTTGTGCAGAGCCTTTTCAGGTCTTTTGAAAGAAATATGGACTGGCTTTTGCTGCGTAACGAGGATGAGCTTTATATTCAGGAAGATAAAAAGCACTTTCCTGGCAAGGCAGAAAAGGTTTGCTACTAAGCTCCAGTCATGAAGAACTCTATTTTCTGTAGCTAGCACAGAATGGAAAGTCACCACCCCTTTCACAGATTGCTGTCGTTCATAGACTGTGATGTGGACAAGCAAATGTGGAAGTTAAGGTAAAAAAAGTTCTGTCTCTTTATGTTACCAAGGCTGGCAATGCTGCTGAAGTTCTGATCTCTTTGCATGAGTTTATCTTCCAGTTGTGCCAAGGAAGGAATGGAGAATATTCATGTTCCTTCTGAGACAAACTTAAAAGCTCATAATTAGTAAGCAACACAGCTGCTGCATGGAGTGTCCTGACACTAACACCAAATTGTCTGGAAAAGTTTCTTGCTGATAGGAGTTTATTTTTTTTTCGATATGTGACAGTGGGGGTGGATATAGGGTCACTGTAGTATGGACTGCAGTGCTGTAGCCATTTCAGACCTGATTCAGTCTGAGGCATTAGTTTCTGGCTAATGTCATGGAAAGAAACCACTGAGCTGTTGCATAAGCAGCTGGAGAGTGACAGTGTGTGACTGCCATGGGGAGAAGAAGGAAGATAGATGACAGCCACGGGGGAAGGCTGGGGGCTGCTGAGCCATAGCAGCATGCTGTGTGTTGCACAGCAATTTGGAAAAGGAAGCTGAGAATAGTTTTCTTCAGCAAGGCCTGAGGGGTCAAGATTCAGATATTCACAAAAAGCAGCAGTGCCCCACCTAGCAATTGATAAGAGCTTTGGGCATAGCCTTTGAAAATAGGGACTTTGTTGCTCCTGCTGTCCACACAATTTTTCACTTTCCTTCACATTTTCACCGTGTACAGTGTGGTTATTTTGTAGTTTGCAAGACAATTTTGAAGATGGGGAACGCTTTTACTCATTTATTCAGCAATTCTTTGCACTTTTAGACTGCCAGCTTGTGTTCTTATTGCATGCTATAAGAATCTGTGTTTAATATTATCACTGAACACAAGGCTGAAAGGAATCAAGGGAGGTCATCTAGCCCAGCCCCAGGACCTGGGGGCACAATTTGATCTCTCATTGCTTAGTGGTGCTTGTCTAACCTGTTCTTACCAGCCTCCGGTGATAGGTTCAGCACCATCCCTAAGCAATCTCTTTTAATGGCTACCTGTCCTCAGGGTGCTCTTAGATCATTTTTCTAAAACTGCCCAAAGTAGAAATTACGGACTAAAATGATTCTATACTCTTCTCAAAGTGCAAATACACAAAATTGGAATCTGAGGAACTGAACAAATAACCCAAGAACAAAGGAGGTACAGAGGGGAAGAAAAAGAATGTTGTAAACAATAGAATAAAAATATGCAGTCTGAGATCAGCAGCTCATTCGGCTTTCAGCCTTTTAACTGTATGTAGCTCTGTTGAGCCTTTTCATACTGGGCTGTTTTCAGAAATCTGTGGACAGGCATGGAAATGTGTGGAAGCAAGCCTGTGTCCAGATAGTGGGGGCAGAAAAAATCCACCGTTTGAAAAAATCCACAAAGAAGGCTTCACTGGGAGCAGTGAGAGTTAATTTCGATAAAAAGAAGCACTTTTCAGTCTTAAAGAGCTAAAGCAAAAGCAGTTTCAGGCATATCCATACAGCAGTGACTTGGAGATAAGAAGTGACAGGCTGGCTATCCTGAGACAATCAGATTTCCTTTTATAATGTAGGTGAAAAAGGTTCAGCTAACTGGAAGTGTGGTGTAAGAAAATACAGCTCTTTGCTTAAATGCAGATATGCCATGGCCAAAGCTGGTAAGATGTGCCAGAAGACGGGGAGAACAATTTCAAATGAGCCTTCTTTCTAACAATAACAATTGTTTCTTGTGGTTCCTGTCAGTTCCCACTGCATTCAACTGTCCTTTTATAGACCTGGAGTATCTACCTAGCTGTTTGCTTCTAAATGGGCCTACCTCTGACACCTCTGTTAGCCTCAGTGTCCCTCCCCTCTTCAGTCCTGTAAGTCCCCTGTACAAGAAACACCCACTCTGATCCCAGAACTCCTCAGAGACTATTTTGAGGTTGTTAAATATTTCTGCTTGAGTGAGCCTGAGACCAAGTGATGAAGACAAGAGTGAGACCTGAATGTTTAAGAATTCTGAGATGAGAAAAATAACTGATGATTTTTTTTTTCATTATTTAGTGTCCATGCTCTCAAGAATCTTGTCTTCTGCTTTATTTTAAAAAACTGTCCTTTTTCCTTTGGAGAATCTCAGTATTAGACCAGTAATGAAAGTTATACCTATGCAAATAGTGATATATTTTGGGCTATTGGGAAAACCTCAAGAAACCAGAGAAATTGATATGAAAATACACCAGGGAAAGAGGCATTGATATTCTTGACCAGCAAGGTTGCATTTTCTCCTGATTTCCAAGTTACATGACCAGAAAAAAACCCTGTATCTCTCCCTTCTGGAATGATTGATCAGTCCCAGTTGCAATGAAGCCATGATAAAACAGTTTCCATTAAAATTCTGTTCTGTTTCTTAATGAACACAATGCACTCATGAAATAGATGCATTTTTGCTAGCCTTGCCTGGTGTGCTTGGGGTTAACATTGCTGGTACCCCATAACTATCTCCCTGTTTTTGTTGCTGCTAAATGGAGTTGCTTGCTGATGGAGTGCCAAGTTTTGCACTTAAAAAGGAGCCTTGCTAAGTTTTGTACCGAGAAAAATAGTCCTGTATGGATGAAATACTATACTTGGGAAAAAAACACCTAGAAAATACTTGCTACGTCCCAACACTCTGAAATGTACTTTATAACAAAACTATCAAAAGCACCGAATTCTTGCAGTTGGCAAAAGTCTCAGTAAACACATCTCTTTGACAAAGTTTTCTTTTCAGAGTCTGGCATGCATGGGGGAGGGGACCTGCAAAAAGGAAATTTGTGATTCTATGGTAGAAGGAAAGCCATGAAAGAGGAAGGGTGAGCTAAGGTTACTTGGCTGGATGTCTTGTAACAAATGTTTCCTCAGTGTCACCTTTATAGTGAGAATTACAGTGAGAATTACAGTGAGAGATCGATGGTTATCTTGGGCACTAAAGAGAAGTAAATAAAGAAATATGGAAAATACTTCACATTTTGGAGAATATTATGAGAAAATATTCTATGAATTCTTTTGGGCCACAACGTATATGTCCTAGCAATACAGACAAGTTACTTTTCAAGAAAATCCCTTTTTACCCATACATTTTATGATGCTATGAAAATAGTGTTTGTCAACAAGTGCTTACCTCATACCTTCACTGTATTTACTGCTGCCTGACTGTGAACAGGACTCAGTTCCAAAAGCCATGAAAGCAGAATTTGCTGATCCATTCCAAAGGTTCCTCAGTCTGCCTTGTGAAGCATAGAGGTTATTTTTTCTGTCAGCACTTCATCCTGAAAAATTACCTCTATGCCCAGTGTACATCTTAATAGTTATTACTGGAGTTAACACAAAATGGAATACAAAATTAGAAGTCCATGAAAAAAAAAATCCTGTCCAGATCCTCAGGGTATAGGTAACTGGTATTTTTAGGAGCCTGCTCATATCTTCTGCTTCCTTGCAAGCTTCTCATTCAATTTTTTTAATGGGTCTTCCTTTAAGAATCTTTTTCCACCATCCCATTAGCACTAGCTTCAAAGCAAAACGTGCCAGTGATGCCTATAAATCTACTGGATCTATGAGTCTGCATAATGATTGGTTAGTTCTCTGGATCCAAAGGATGAAAAATGATGAAGGACTATCCTGGATGTAGGCTAGTGTTTTGGTGAAAGGTAAAATCTAAGAACCATGATCCCAGATCAGGAGAGGGCACAAGAATTCACAGAGGAGCAAAGCTATGAGAGGAAATCAATCCCGAGGGGAGAAAAATAGGAAAACTCACCTGTTTAACATTGTGAGGTGTTAATATTGTTACCCAAGGTAGCACAATCAACACGAGTTTACCTTGACATTAGGACTACAGTTTAAAAGTTTCCTACACAAATGCAACACTGTGGACATGCTAGAATTTCAATCAGAGAAAAGAATTCACCATGTCGGGTCATTTCCTATGTAGCAAGAATTGCCATGTGATGATGCAGGGGTTTTTTTATTAGTTAGCAGAAGAGCTTAGTGTAAAATAATCCCTATCAGAGAGACTTGAGTCAACGGGCTTTAAACTGGAGGGTGGCTACATTACAAGGCACAATGTTAAAGTCCTTTTCTGATTTTTCATCATCCTTTTCAATCCCTAGAAAATGATCAGTCCCTGTGAATAGACACCTTTCCCAATCTATTGTCAAAACTCAGCTCACGCTATCTGTTCAGTGAAAAGCTATACCTATTCTGTGTGTTGGTTTCAATAGCACAGAAACAAAGAACAGCATTACATGACTATCAGCTCAGCCTCTTGTTTTTGCCTTGAGCTTTTTCTCCTAGAGCTGTTCAAGACCTAAATCCCTTCTTCCTCAGAGATCCCATTCTTGCTTTCATTGTGGTAAGGCAAGGAAGCAGTCTTTGGTTCTCACAGGTCATAACCTCCCTTCCAGACATATTTACCTGCAGCAATTAACATAGGCAAAAAAAAAAAAAAAAAAAAAAAGCCAATGTGATGTTGTTGTAAAGCTACATATTTCTTTCAGCAGAGCTTAAACTGATGAGGATAAGTTGAGAAGCCAGTTCCTCTTCTTTATTCCCCTTAGGATCATTTCGCTGAATGCAGGAGGACCTGCTGAATAATGTCCTAAGGAAAAGGGTGTAGACAAAAGTGCCAGACTCAATATACCACCGTATTTTATATGACTGTTTTAAGTGTTTGTGCCCAGGTGCTGGCAGCAGGGACAGCCAGACTGCCTCTGTGAAGAGCTGATGGGGCTGCCCCGCTCCATACATGGCCAATTACAGCATGCTCCAACACACCCTCTGCAGGGCACTGCTAAGCCGTGCAGCCAAAGTGGTGGCATCTCTGGGAAAGTGTATTAAAGAAAGAGACAGACAGTGGGAAATGGGGGGAAAATGTGAGAAACAACCTTTTGAGCACCAGGGTCAGAGAAGAGGGATAGAAGGAGGTGCTCCAGGCACTAGAGCAGAGATTCTCCTGCAGCCCATAATGGCCGGGGGAGGACCACATGCTAGAGCAGGAAGATATGTCCTGAAGGAACTGTATTCCACAGGAAGGATGCATTTTGGAGCAGGAGAAACGTATGAGGAGGAAGGAGATATCATTGCAGACTGATCACAGACCTCCCTTCCCCATCCCTATGCTCTGCTCAGGGACGGGGAGGAAGTGGAGGAGTTGGAAATGAAGGAGGAAATTGAGCCTGTGAAGAAGTTGAGGGGGAAGGTATTATTTTTGTAGTAGATCTATTTTAAATGACAATGAATTACATTTTGTCCCAAGATTAGTCTGTTTATCCTGTGACAGTAACTGGTGAGTGATCTCCCTGTCCTTATTTCAACCCACAAGAATTTAATCTATTTTCTCCCCCTATTTTGTTGAGTAGGGGGAGTGAGAGATGGCTGGGTGGATGTTTGACAGCCAGAGAAGGTTAATCCACTACACTAATTAAAACCAGAATTAAGACCTTCTGCCTTCCTAAAACAAGGGGAGACATTGTGGCAAATTCTCTTTTCCTCAAGATACAGTGTTAAACTATGCATGACATTTCCTCCTTTCTCCTTTCCTCAACGATGGATCTGAAAACATTTGTGTTGTAGCTGTAGTGCTACATTCATGCATCAGTTTTTACACTGAAAAAAGCAGCAAAGTTATATGGTATTAATGGGTCTCTGAACCACATTCTACCATGTCTTCATTTTGAATTTAACTACTTGTTTCACAGGTAGGAGGAGATGAGTTATGAGACTGGTTTAAAAGGCCTGAAATTCAGTTTCTGCTTTCTGTGACTACATTCAGGAGCAAAGGTTATCAATAAACAACCCCTAACTTTGTTAGGTTTCACAAGAACCATATGGAAGAGAAGATCTGAAAAGAGATTGATCACTTGTCTCAGGAAGAGACAACTGGAGAAAGGACAAAGGGGGCTATATAAAATCCTTACCTCTTTTTTCTCATAGAAAAAACCAATACCTCACAAAGATGTAACTATCTCTACTTTTTCTGATTTTTAATAAAGGACTGGGGCACAAAAATTAGTCAAATATTTAAGAACATCTTTTTATTCTTTTTTCTTTATTTTTCTTTATGTGGGAACTATGTGAGGCTTAAGGGAAACCTCTACTGCTACTTTCCTTCCCTACTTATTTTAGGAGTCCTCTAGAGAAAGCATAAATGCTCATCCCTATGTAGCCATAAGGCATGAACTAGTTTTCTAATAACAGCCTTATTGATTACAGAATTAGAGTTCTAGTTCCTTCTTTTTGCAATCCTCTAATCCTATATCCTCCACATACACAAAAAATATGAATAGAATGCAAATCTGCAGCATGTTATCCCTTACACAGACACAAGGATAGAATCACAGGGTAATCTTGTTTGTCTTTGGTGTCTCAAATGTTTGGGCTGAGTTCTAAGAAAAAAAACTTATTATATATACAGATTCACATCAAGTATGAATGTATTAAAATCCTGGGTTTAATCTACGTCAATGAACTTTTAACATGAAGAGGAGAAATATTTTATTTTGTCACAAATATCTCCCATGCCCTCTCCTTCAAAAGAAGTTTCTGAGGTTACAGCTCAGTATTATTGCAGTTCTATCAATTTTGATATCTGATTGCTTTAACAGGACATATATATGTAATTTAATACCTGATGTTATTTTCTCTCTTTCTCTTCCTCTCTTTTTTTCTCAGAGCAAATTATGACATCGACATCTAAAGGAATTTTCCGGCCATTTTTTATTATCTTCATTGTCCTTGGTTGTTTCATGGCATTTATATTAATTTATATCAAACCAACAAATAGCTGGATTTCTGGTCCTATAGAATCAGCCAGTTCAGTTTTGAAAATGAAGAACTTCTTTTCTTCCAAAACTGATAATCTTAATGAAACTACTGTTTTGATCTGGGTTTGGCCATTTGGCCAGACATTCGATCTAACATCCTGCCAAACAATGTTCAATATCCCTGGGTGCCATCTGACTATTGACCGCTCCCTATATAACAAATCCCACGCTGTTCTCATTCATCACAGGGACATCAGCTGGGATCTCACTAATTTACCTCAGCAAGCCAGACCACCGTTCCAGAAGTGGATTTGGATGAACTTGGAGTCTCCAACTCATACTCCACAAAAAAGTGGCATTGAACACCTCTTCAACCTGACCCTGACTTATCGGCGTGATTCAGATATTCAGGTGCCTTATGGCTTCATGATGGTTGGTACAAGTTCCTTCACATTTGAAGTCCCAAGTAAGGAAAACTTGGTCTGTTGGGTTGTAAGTAACTGGAACCCCGAGCACGCTCGAGTCAAGTATTACAACGAGCTTAGCAAATACATTGAAATCCATACCTACGGACAAGCCTTCGGAGACTACGTCAATGACAAAAACTTGATTCCAACTATCTCCACTTGCAAATTCTACCTTTCCTTTGAAAATTCAATCCACAAAGATTACATTACCGAGAAACTTTACAATGCTCTTCTGGCTGGATCAGTACCGGTTGTACTAGGCCCTTCCAGAGAAAATTATGAGAATTACATTCCAGGAGACTCTTTCATACACGTGGAAGATTTTCTCTCCCCTCGAGAGCTGGCAGAATATCTTCTGATGCTTGACAAAAATAACAAGATGTACCTTAGTTACTTCAACTGGAAGAAGGATTTTTCAGTGCATCTTCCTAGGTTCTGGGAATCTCATGCATGTCTTGCTTGTGATCATGTGAAAAGACACCAGGAATACAAATCCATTGGAAATTTAGAAAAATGGTTTTGGAATTAATTTGTGTGTGTATGTGTGTGTGTGTGTGTCTGTGTGTGTGTGTGTGTGTGTGTGTGCACTTTATTGAAGAAGCCAGAAGGAACTTCAGTCCGAGTGGAGAGGAAAAGAAAAGAGGAAAAAAAAAAAAAAGGAATTAAAAGAGAACATTGCGTCATGGTTTATCAGCTATTCTCTCTTGGCTATCCTTATTTATATTTTGTAAGAGATTTTAAAAGATCAGCAGCAGTAGTCATCAATACTTCGTTTCAGATTATGATAGACATACTAATTATGTGCACTGAAGAATATTTGATTGTTTATTATAAATTTTAAAGAAGATTTTCCACTTTTTCTGTGAAATATGTCCCTGTCTTACACTTCAAGTAGTCATTTTTAACAATTGTTTTTTATTTTTGACATTACATTTGTTGTTTATCCTGTTTGGAAAATGAGGAAACACTTTTTAAATGCCAGAGAAAACTTTAAGAAAATAATTGCTGTTCCAGTCTGAAATGCATGCAATATTTCAAAAGACAGTAAAATTTCTTATGCTCATTCTACAATTTAAGAGCACAGTGAAGTACAATACCTAGCATTACTGTTGTCATTAATTGCTTCCCTTTTTAAGGGTAATGAATATAGAACTATAGTTTTTTAAAGGTATTAGAATAGTAGACAGGTTTTGTTTCTAAAAATAAGATGTTTTCTAACAAGTAATCCCATTAAGTTACTTGAAGAATATATCTGTTCTTAACCCCTGAAGAAAAAATAAATCAGATATAGAGATGACCAATCTTAGTGACCAAATTCCCATATATCCAATTTTTGAGTGTATTCAAACGCAGCGTGCCCTTAAGGCTCATTGTGTCTCAAGTATTACTAGCCTGAACCAGGGCTCTAAGTGGTGTTACATTGATGCAGAGATAAACAGATTTTTTAAAAAAGGTGTTTTATTACATCAGCTTCATGCACTGAATTCAGCTGGTAATAATGGATTTTTAGAAGTAGCACGCTGAGAAATTTGAGAAAGTGCTCCCACATAATTTCGTGAAAGTGAATTTTTCCCCAATTCAGTAAAGACCTGTTGAACTTTAATTGTAGATGGACAACATGACGTTATGACTCGTGAATGTGGGGGAAAAAAATTACTAGCCAGTTAATTCTCTGAAAGAAATATGTTGAAATTCAGTAAATAAGCTATCAGGCTGACATATTCAACCCTTCGACTTACTAAGCTAATGAATTTTGGGGTCTGACAATATTTTATGTGACAAGTCTAAGAATGCACTCTTTAGAGTAGTGGTTGCTATCAATATTTGATAATATGAGTAGGTTCTTAAGTCTTCAATTTGCTCTAATAGCAAATACAAAATTGTGATGATTGTCATGATGTTTAAAATGTATGTTTTTAATGTATTATTTGATTTTATTACTTCTTTCTTTCAGGTAAGACAAATGTATGATTGCCATATATATTCATACATATAAGGTTGGTTTAATGACATAAATGTATAGATATGTTTTGGTATCAAATGAAAACCAGTCAGCCTGGATTTTCAGGTCAAAGTGCTATAAATCACACCTTATACTGGAAAAAAGGAAAAACGTTCAACTGGAAAAACTTCAGCTTATGTGATGTATAAGAACCTGATTAAGCAAAGTAGTGGATCAAGTACTTAAGATTAAACTTGCAGACAACATTGATGAAGTAAGGAAATGAGGAATAAAAAAAAAAAAGATAAATATTTAGCAAAAGATAAAGTGACTTGTCACTCCAGGCTGGAATAGAAATACAGAATGCTGTAAGAGTAATGTAGTTAAATTTCTAAAACTCAAAACCCCAAGGAAAGTTGCAGAATCACTTCTACTTTCCCTATGGCTTCAAAAGCTGTATTCTGATCCAGATATTTATTTGTATTATTTATTACTTTCTTCAAAAGCTAGTTTTCAGTATTATGTGAATCACCCAATCTCACCAGCATTCCAGAACAAAACAAGGTGAGCTTACCTTGAAAATTAATGCAATACAATGAAACCGAGTCTTCTAAAAAATTGAGGTACCAACATGGATTTAATGTGAGTAGTATTTTATAATTTTGAAGGCAAGTGGCTATAGCTTACAGTCTGTGCTAGAGGACATCATAGCGCCTTGTTTGGAGGAGGACCATAAAATTTTCCGTCACTGAACACACCACTGGTTTGGCTCAATAACCTGATTCCCTCAGTGCTGGTATTTGGAAGTTCTTTGCGTTGATCTCAGTAGAAGGTGAACGTGCACAATCCTTTATTTCATTCTTCATTTCAGGTCGTGGGAGTTGTGCTTTTGTGTTGTAAGTCCTCAGGTCAAATCAGACTGGCTTCTTGGCAGCAAGTTCAGCTGATACGTTCTTACAGTAATAACAAGCAAACATAATAATAAGACATGTGACTTGTTACTACAAATATAGATCACTGTATACACAGAAAAGTTTTGAAATGTACACTGAATTTTAAGCCTGTAAGTAACATCTTTAGTTCTGTAAGTGCAGGATCCAGTCAGCATGGTTAATTTTGGGCTGAATTTTAAGAAATATGAAAGTCTTTTGATGGAAGTGGAAAGAGAGTTGTACTCTTCACAGAAACTCCACAGAAGGCTAGTATACATTGCATTCAGGATACATTTTGTTTCGGACATTCAGTTTATTGTACTTGCCAGCCCACAATAACCTTGCATGTGTACTTGTCTCAAGCTAATTAGGCAGCCACTGAAGACAAAAGTAATCATTATTTTTTACAATGGCTTACTTTGGATGTTTTTAGGCTCTCTGTCATGCACTGAGCTATCAATATTCCTGCCTTTCGCAGACCCAAACCTGATAAAATACTAACTGCAGATGCATTGCTACCCTACTGAATGTGAACAAACATCAGACAAAACTGGCAAATCCTTCTAAAGCAGACTTTTCCTTTCATTTCACAGACACTCAATGACCACAGCAGCTCTTGCTCAGTATGAGATCTCCACTCCTTAGTGAATCCCGTTGCCAGTTTCTTTGAATTCCTCTTGCCATACAAGATGTCTGTACTCACAGTGACTGAAATCCACAGAATGTGTGAGACATCCAGCAACATATTTGTCTTTTAAGAAACAGATCAAGTAAAAGTTGGACCTAGAAAGTACAAATGTGGAGATTTGTGGAGTTCATGCAGTCTGAGCAAGATACAGGACATTGACACCACCGAGCTTGTGGGTTTTTTCTGAAAATAGATTCTTTTAAAAAAAGAAAAACTAACCACATAATTTTCTCCCTTGTCTAATCAAGAAAGATTCAGTTAAACAACTGATTGTTCCTGATTATTCAAAAATGGGACTCCTGTTGCCTTTGTATTATCTTTTTAATTAGACAAAAATAACATTCAAGGGCAGAGTGAAGTTTTTCAGTAAACTAATCATACTTCTTATCTAAATTCAAGAATCTATATTCTTTTTTTCCTTTTTTGATTTTGAAGCCCTCATGCAGCATTACTCTCTGGACTTGATTCAAGAAAGGCCTTAAGCACATGCAGATATCTATGAGATTTAAGCATGAGCTTAAGAACATCTTAAATGCAAAAGGGTGCAATCTATAGTCTACAGAGACCAATTTTTTGTGGCTTCTTTTGCATCATGTGCATTCATCCAGTGAGTAAACTGTCTAGTCCACACTTAAAACTGATAGGATTAATTCTGGCTTAGTGTCTATCCAATAAACCTTGGCCCTACTCCTCTGCTTCAGCACACTATATGTGCCCCCACCACCTGATGCCATCCCCTCAGCACAGCTCTCCAGCTTACAGCCTGCCCGTGCTGTGCAGGGTGACTGAACTTCCATGAGACAAAAGGTGAGATTAATTGAGGCTTGCTCAGATAGCTTTTCAAAGACTCTCCTAGAAAGAAAGCATAAAACATGGTCATCTGTGGATCCTTTCATTCTGAACTGAGTGTGCCCTAGAGAGGTTCAGTCTCAGTCATATCTACTTTTCCTTTTGGAGAAAAGTATTTGGTTCAGTCTAAATGACTGCAAGTAATCACTGTGTGTGCAAAGTGGGAACAAGAGGTGTCTGTGCAGGCTGACATAGAGGTTTCTGGCCCAATTAAACCTAATGGTGAAAGTTAATCAAATACTCAAGTGTTTCCTTGGTCAAAACAAGTATGTTATTGAGAAGAGTCCAGATATTTATATATTTCCCAGCTGGTGGACTTTTTCATTAATTTTGACCAACAGTTCTGTTTTGGCTTTTTCTTTGTTTTTAATAGAAGTGATTTTTAAATGTCAGGAATCAACTAATATGATCCATACAAGATACCTATTTCAGCTTCATCTTTTACTCCTTGTTTGGGATCTTCCACCAGAGTTAGTAGGTGATTTGGGAGATTCCTGTATTAGTAAGAAAGGATTGAGCCAAGGGTGGAATGGCTTGGGTAAAAAAACAACTGTCTTATTCATGGATATTTCCTTTCTAATATTTGAATAACTAGTTATAGTGCTATAGCAAATTCCACCTTCAGAGAATCAGTGTAAAATGCATACTGCTTAGATATGTTCATAAAAGGCACAAAAATGGCAATAAATGGATTAAGTAAACCATGCAGTATTAATTTTAATTCATGGCACAATTGCCACAGAGTGATACAGATGATAAAACCATAAACTCATGAGAAATAACTAGGCCTACAGACAACACTCTGCAGTTTTCATATTGAAATAAGTCACTTCATTACTCTATTACAAGCGTAATTAATTGGTAAGCTTCTATGTCACCATATTCTCTACACAACTAACTGGATCCAACAGTCTCTGTGCAGTGAATAGTTTGGAGATCTGCTCATGTGGCAGTTCAGAAACCCAGTTACGAGCCTTTCATCTCCAGGTTAACAGCCGAATTATGAGCAGGTTGGTAGACACCACTGTTTGGCAACCTCTAGTAGATGATTCAGTGGTCTCAGGTTTTTCATTCCTGCTTTCAGCCAAGGAGGTAAAGAACTGAACTCATCTGACACATGTGCATCTCTTGGGATAGCTTAGGACACACTCATTCCTGCAGCCTAATCCTGCCTGTTTATGGTTGCACAGAAAACTTTGTTGTTCTGAATAATAAGAAAATTGGCATTTTTTTGAGGTGTGGTGCCAGTCTGTACAAATGAAGTGTTGATACATGGGGAAACTCTTCATTAGCAATCCTAAGTAAATTATTAGACTTGATACAGCCTGTTTAGATTCAGATACAGAGACATGCTTAACAGCAAAATTTGAAAGATATATAGTAAACCCACATACAGTTGTGATAAATGTTCTTTAAAACTTTGAAACTGTAAATAAACACTTTACAAGTTACCAGATGAAAAATGTTCCCATCAATCCTTCTCTTTATAACAAGATAGGAAAAACCAGTCTGATATACGCTGTTTGGCAAATAAACAAACTGCAAAATCTACATTTTCTTTACCACTTTGTAAAATCTATATTATAAAAGCTGAAATCAAAAAGTTTGGAAAGTTAACTCCCTTGGTGCAATTTAATGTTTTAAATATTCAATGGGTATATCAAAAAGAAGCAAGTGAGAAGCTTTTCCATCTGTACAAAATCCTAATGTGCCAAACTGTTTCCAGTGAATGAACAAAACAGTTAAATATACGGACTTTTTATTAGGATTTGCAAAATCTTCTATTTACGCACTGTAATTTTGCACTATTTTGTAAGAAAAGAGAAAAAAAAGAAGAAAAAAAAGAAAAATGAAATTAAAAAAAAGAAACAGAAAAAATCTTAAAACAGATGCCAAATGTATAGTTTGTAAAATACTATTTTTCTGATATAAGGTGTCATCACATTGTGAATACAACTGTGTTATTGTAAACTGTGAAAAATGTGATGTTCTGTTGTGGCACAGCCTACCAAGGGCCATTTCTAACACAGATTAGTCACCTGAACTTGTTTATATGAAACATATTCATAAATCACTTTTATACTTATTTTTTCTAGACTATTTTTCCACATTTGCAACACAACTGTTATTTTATATTAAACATTGATTTCACTTTCAAATATTGTTTGAATAGGTGGGTGGGTGTCTTAAATGTGCCAGGGATTCAAAACTTATAACAGATAATTCAGAAACTATTCTTTGCCAAACTATATTTTACTAAAATCAATGATGTTTTCTGAAAACCAGGCACACTATCAATGAAGTATAGTTTCTATCCCATGGTAATGATGAAAATCTTTACATTTCCTAGGATAAATTCCTGGGAGTTATGAGCTGCATTTCCCTCCTGTCTTGGTGTATGTTGGGGAAACAAAACTGTGTGCCATAGCTGAACATCATAGATATTCAGCCATTTGCATAATGTGCCATGGATTTGACTTCTGAGACATATTGATGAGAATTAGGAGAAAAAAAACCAAGCTGCTTCTCCTGATTCAAACTGACTTTCTGTGGTGAATCACATGAAAACGAGATGGTTGTCAATGCAGGACTGGTACAATCTCAGTGGAGAGTGTAAGTTGTGTACACAGAAACATGGGGACTATATTTGTTCTCTTAGTGCAACATCAGGACCAAAGTCCCTTTCTTGTACATTTGAACTTACATACATAACATTGAGTGAGATCTGATATGAACCTTCATGTTCCCAGCTAATGATATTCTGCATACTGACTTTTATGTGTTTTTTACAGTATATGTAATGCATAAATTCATGTGTAAGAAATAGCAACCATGGAAAATTGAGTTCTAATAAAAATAATGAAAACCATTCTTACCTGCAGGCACATTTTAAGATGCCATGTTAAAAGGAGATCTTGTAAAAAAATGGGGTTTTATTTATTAGTGATTGTATATTTTGCCCCATGACCTAGACATTTTAACAGGCAGTCTACCAAAAACTGGTTATTTGTTCCCTTTGAACCCTATCATCACCCTGAGATGCATCTGAAAAATGTAGAGGTCAGCCACTGATGTTTTTTGGTATTTTTTTTATTTGATGTTGTTGTTGAACTTTCTTCAGATTACCTATGTTCAGAGTTTTCAACATAATTTAACTGCAGTCCGAAGGTACTTACTGAATGAAACTACAGGTAACTGTAACTATTTCAAGGACATTCACCATTTATGTGAAATTAGTATTTCAGAACACGGATTACAAGATGGTTAACAAGCAGCTCATTGACTCTTATTTATTGAGCACTGGAATTCTCCCCAAAGGATAAACACTGAATCTTGTAAATAATAGTGCTCTATATAAGCCTAACAAATTATTGTAATAGGTATATTTAAAATAAAAAGAGAACATTCCAAGTGTACTATAGTCTTTGATCATTATTTTATAGATCTGATGTCATCCTTTTTCTTCTTGCAGTAGTTCTCATCAAGAACCTGATCTGAAGATTGTTGCTAGTCATAACCATAACTTCTGGCAGAGATCTCACAAACACAATTTTTCTTTTTAAGCTTTTATACATGAAATGCCTTTAAGTGTTCAGGGTCAGACAATTCATATGGACTGTGCTATGAATTTGCTCTGTACAGCAAGCAGCACAACTGAAGTAGCTTAGTTCTACCGTTGATGTTACTTTGTTTTGTTTTTACCAATGTAATTATGTAGCACTCCTTAAGCAATTATTTGTTTTTCTGAATTTATTAGATATTTACTGATGGAAAGTGGGCTCATTGTGTCTATGTAATCTTACCAAAAAGAAATTATCTTTTAAAGTTTTCAGAAGAACGGAGCAGTAATTTATATGGTCATATGTCACCACTTTATCTACTGCACAAATAACCTACATTTGCAGAGATTAACTGTCTAAAATAACAAATGGCTGACACAATGGTGTTGGGTTTATTTTAAATACATACGCAAAAATTTGAATTTTCAGCTGCCATTGAAATAAATGTAATAAATAATCCAGTATTCCAAGTAGGAAAAATCATTTGGTCCCAGAAATTGCAGTTTATCCCAGACAGACTATTACCTCTGGCTTCTGTGCAGCTCAAAGAATAGGTTAGCGGTCTTCAAAAGTCCTTTTCCTTTCTATCTGAAGGCACATTTACTTTCCTCCTGAGTTAATAAACCTTTGCTAATTTGGATACATTCTTTAAAAGATTATTTCATTTTTGCCATTTACTCAAAGCAAACTTACCATCTTGAACTCCTCTTCATCAAGTACAGAGACACTAATTTTTCAATAGTACATGCTGAAGTCCCTGCCACATTTCACTGACACACACAACCCCTTTCTCATTCTTACATTCAAATTCCACAACAAAAAAAAACAATCTAGGACAGAACATATAATTGTGTGTCTTTAAAACACAACATTTTTTCTTAAATTATCTATTTCTTCTTCCTCTCCCTAACTTCCCCTGAATGTGCCAACCTACTGGACAAAAAGCCTTGTGTATTTGGAAAGCCAGGTCTCTGCCCCTGAAGTCAGGAGCAGCCAGCTTAATGTAATGCTTCGGAGAGCACAGCACTGAAGTGAAACCTTTAAAAAAAAGGCCCAGGAGTAGAAGGTTTGCAGGTTTCTAACACTGCCAGCAATAGGGTGCTATTACAGTTGCTGAAACTACATCTGTGGGTGATAAGGCTGCTGTTGGCACAACCTCCTCATGCAGTGAAACAAACAGTAAGCCCTGCATAAGCTTTACACAGGCTGATCCTTCAGCATTAAACACATCAGTGAACCAAATGTGCTGCCACGGGGACTCTGAGAGTAGGCTAGCACCTCTCAAAATATAAAATACCCCATGTCAATTCTCACACTGAGTAAAACAGAAGTCTTCTTTCAAGAAATTTATCATTTTAACATATCTTTTAATTCCAATAAAGGGTTTGGATAGAATAATGAGTCTGTAGGCAAAAGATTTGGCAGTAACTTTAGATATCTCAGAACAGATTTCTACTTGTAGGTGTGTAGAGGTGTGTTGAATTCCTGAGTTCCAGTACATGTAAAGGAGTCACAAGTTTAAAAAAGTAAATGGAGTCTGAGAGTAACTCAGCTCACATACTCAGGATGTCTTCATCCTTAATCCCATCTAAGATCATATTAAAAAATAGCTCATTAACTAATAACTCATTAACTGTTATTACAGTTGATTTTGATGTACAGTTGATTTTTCTGATGAATCAGAAAAATGAAAGGGAAAAAAGATTCTTGTGTTGAAATGTGAAAAATTATCAGGTTTCATTTGCTCAGTCAAAATTAGTTGTTTGTGATGATCTAATTGATGCTTTTATGAAAGATCAAAATCACTCAACATTTTTTCTTTAATCAAAATCTTAAGATTTAGTAATTGCTGTATAATATTAACTGGATAAATTGCACACTTATTTTAACACTTTTTTGTGAAATGTTTCTTTTTCCTAAAGGAGTCTAGTTTTCTATGACAGGATTCTGGAATTATGACAATGTCATTGACTGCATTTTCATTCTTCTCTTATCTTCTGTCATCTGAATTCTCTCATGTGTGAAGAAAACATAGTGAGATATGGTTAATCAAAATGGAAGAGTTGCAAAAGGTTTCAAAATAATTCCTGTATAGTTACAGACTTGTTGCCATACTTTCAAAATAATTCCTGTATAGTTACAGACTTGTTGCCATACAGTGATCATGTTCTTCGTGCAATAGGGGCAATCATTTAATAGCTGATTACCATCTTTCAGACACACGATCTGAAGTCATGAAGTTCACTTTGCTTTTTAAGCTACTCAGTCCTGTTACTACAGTTTCTGGAATTTGTTGATATTATGCCCACCTTATATCCATTTGGTTTCCTCAGCCATATCATACTCTGTCCTGCTACACGAACTTTATATTTTTATATTCTCTGTCAGCATTTTGACATTTAAAAAAATCTATTTGCAGCTAGAACGATTCAAGCCTCTGTAATCTTGAGCTAGTGAGCCTTATACCTTCATGCCGCTGGCCCTTCATTGTCACTAAATTAGATTTAGTTCACATTAAATTTAATGCACTGAAATGAAATGTTAGAAGTTATATGAGCAATCAGGTGCTTTTTAATTAGTTCTGCTTGTCAACCAAATATATCGTACTGCAATCAGCTGGATGTGCCAACTACATCCAGAATGGCAGTTTTACCTTTGTAACCTCTTACTCAAAGGCAGCTCCAATCTGTTATTTGGTTCTACCACACTAGTCCCAGTCTTGAGGTCAAAGACAACAGGCAATATTAAGGGAACAGATCAATGGCACATTTAGGCAGTTATTTGATATTCCCTAATTAATAAGGGGGGTGGGGGGAGGAGAAGAAACAGGCACAGCTAGACATATCATATAACTTACTACAGTGATATCCACCTGCACAGGCTCCATTTGTGTCCGGCAGGGTTTATCAGCTCTATCTCAGCACAGCCTACGTTTAGCATCCTTCTGGCACTTACGGCTTTTGAACTGCAGGGTACCATCTGGATCCACTGAACTCTCCGACACCCTGGACAAGCTTCCCAGAAATCCCAAAGCACAAATGCACCTCCAAACATTCCTGAGAGCTGGATAACACTTCCTGGTGAGCTAGATCAAGCCCGTAGACCACCTGTTACGCATATGAGAGCCAGGTCAAAAAGGGAGTGTGTTCAAAAGTGAAGCTTTCTCTTTTTTTCATTGTTTTTCAAGTCTTTCATGTTGGATGTCTGAAAAAAATATTTTTCTTCTATTTGTTTGAATAGAACAATATTAAAAACATATTAAAACAGATACTAAACAGATATTAAAAAGCTCTGTAAGCAATGGCTATTAATATGGTCACTCAAAATCTCTTAAAATATTACAGAATCAAAACTTTAATCTTTGTAATGATTTTACATGTGTCTGATGCATTACATTTTAGTTTGTGTTCCAAGATGAATTCTTTTTACAGATGAACATATTGTATAGCAAAGCAGATCTCATTCACCTTTTTTTATAAGACTCAAATATATATTTGTAAATTAAAATATAGTTTATGAGCTCTATCTTATTGGCAAAAATATGGAGGGATGTGCACCATAGTGATAATAGTTCCCACTGCCACAAGTCCCATTCAATCAAGGAGATCAAAAAGTTGGTGAAATAGATGTGATCCTTCAGCATCTGTAAAAATGTTTTTCCTTGATGTTGCAAATTGCAGGCTTAAAAGGTTTTGAGGCTTCTTCCACACTTACACAAAGCATCTGCACAAGTGTTTGAAGAATTCCAGCCTTTACTTTCTGGAGAAACTGGTGCCTTGCATAAATAGTTTATTTTATAAATATATTTTATTTTTATATAAAGTGCATTATATAAATGTAAGTATCATGTTCTCATCTTTGCATTGAAGATCTGAGGCAAAGATGATGAATGACACTTCAGCTCGATATATTTTCTGTATGGCCCATAACAGTCATGAGCAGAATGAACTAGCTCAGCTGTTGCACAGCATAGCTCTATATTCATATAACCCCCTGTCTGCATGGGTCCAGCAGCTGAGCAAGCTCACTTGAGCCACTGCACTTCTGCAAAGAATCTGTTAAATCTTTCCACTCAGGAAATCTCTAGAATCCTCCACAAAAGCTAGTCAGAAAACAGGCCTTAAGTGGTTTTCTAAATTTCTTAATCTGTAATAAAAGGTGTGACTAAGTTACCAGGGCACAACTCCCTGTGATGGACATTAATGCATATTTCTACAATTGACCACAACATTAATAAAGATGTCTCAGAGATTCTTCTCTTAAACTCTAAGCACAATCATTTTAAGACAACTATAACTTTTCATCAGTGCAACATTTGGAGGTTCTGGAAAACCCTTTCTGAAGAGATAGATGTCCTATACCTATTAATTATTTTTCTGGTAGCCTTCTGTCTTTTTTCTACAGTTGCTGCCAACATCATATAGAAGATTTAAGACTGGACTGGAAAAGACACATTCTAGGTCAGGACAGACAGAACTAGCAAGTCACAGCAAATCTGAATGTGCTATTCATACTTAAGCTTAAAATTATTTACAAAGCTGTTTTGCTGCTCTGGACTCTTAGTGTTTCATAAGTTAAAGCATTCCATCTCATCTTGTGAGAGCTCTCCATGTTAAGAAGGAAAATACGGTTTTCTCTGCCCTTTAAATTTATGCTCGTGATGTGCTTCCATAGTGTTACATCCCTTCTCCATTTTTAGTTTGTGTATCCATTTGCTTCTCATATCATGGGTTTACCATGCCCTGATATTCTTAGCTGTCAAGAGCTGTCATCTCTCCTGAATATGAGTGACTAGACACCTACACAGTACTTGAGAAGCTTGGTAATATCAGTTTCAAAATCTCAAAAATTATTGATATATTTTCCATTTTACTCCCCAAAGAGGCCTTTATTGGTGATGTCTCTGGTCTTATATTGGTTTCCTATTGTTTTCACAAGAGCTGATGGTTTACTTTGAAGGCATTCCCCAATTACCCTCCTTTAGCAGTTTCTCAGTCACTACAGTGGAATTCCCACTACAGTAAAATTCCCTCCATTCATTTACCAGCTCAACACCCTAATGTTATCTAGAAGCTTTACATAGCTTTTGTTTTCCCAATTTAACATATTAGCATAATAAAATTAAAATTGCTTGTGAAGTCCAGAAACATTAATTTAAAGGCATTGTTGATTTCATTGTTCTAATACTAGGAGTAATATCTCCATTGTATGGTACTACACCCCCTGGACAGAAGAATACATGCTTAATAAGCTTTGTTATCTCCTTTGAAGCTAATTACTTCTGTGGGTTTTGATTCACAATGCATTCTAGTTTTAAAAAGTTTCTCAAAATATGCAACTCCACCATCACTTTTTAACCTAGCTGCTCTTTCTCATTCAGTTACCAAACACAACAATGCCTCTCCACATCAGTCTTTCAGTGAAGTTTATCAACAGCCTCATCATCTTAACAGACATAAATTTCTTTTAAGATCCTCTAGCAGAAGCTTAGTTTTTGAATTCAGGTCTTGTAGTTGGATTCTTTAGCATATAATTAGGTGATATGTCTGATTAAAGCTTTTCTCACAATTAGGACACTCATAATAGTTCTCTCCTGTGGATTCCCTCATGTCTCTAGCGGGTTGTGTTCATAAAACAGGTTTTCTTTCAGAAGGGAGACTTCAGAGGTCTGCTTGAACTATATAGTTGCTCATTTTGATGAATATAATGTGAACATATCTCTGCATCTACTAACACTGTGAAATCAGTTCATATGCTACTAAGATTGGAACCATGAAAGAGAGCACCAAAAAGGGAAACACAGGTAGAGACAAGCATAGAAGAAGAGGAAGTAATCACTTAAGCCTCATATCCTTAGGAAACATCTAAAATATCGAATTCTGATACATCTCTTTCCACCCTCCAGCAGAATAAGTATGTGCCATTTGCACATACTCAGAGAAATGCAAGTTCAACCTTTCACCTTCCGTAGAGAAACATGAAAAACAAAGCCAGGCTCTGTGCTGAGACAACTGCTGCTTCACTTTTAACCTAATTTCAAAACTCTTCCCTCTTCTTCAAACCATCTAGATTTTATAAGAATTATATGAAACTCTTTTCATGCAATATTTCTCTTCTCTCACCTATAAAAATTGTATTTCACAAATGTCCAGATAAAATGTTTTAAACATTTATGGTAGATAAGAATTTTTGCTGAAGAACAACCATTCCCCAACTGTTCACTCAAATACAAGCTGCTCACAAATAAACGTTCATCCAAACAGGCATTAAAAAATAATTCTTCAACAGCTTATGAAACTGCACATTTGAGCATCTGCATGTGCCTCTTCTTGGAGACAGACCACCAGGCTAGACAGATTCTGGTTTAACCCAGTTTGATCCTTCTTATGTCCTCACACAAAAGTGCCATGGTGAGCTTCCCATGACAGCATCTCAAAACTGACTCACAAGTGCCAGAGCTTTTCATTCCTGGAGATCACTGGCAGCACCACATTCACTGGTCAACTTCTAAAATCTTTTTCTTCGATATTTAGCAGTCTTTGCATGCTCTTTAGGCATCCCAGCGAAACACACCTCTTTCAGTCAGTCTCAGATATAGCAGACTGTCTAAAGGCATCGCTTATCTCAGAGTAAGTCTCTTGAGGGAGTTAATTGAAAGCTTACCTGGCTACACCTGCATTGACTCACAGAAGTGCTAAACAACATGCTGCCAGGGACATGTAAGCCAACTGTGCACCATTGAGGCAGCAGTGTGTGGATAAGCTACCTCACTACTACTGCCACAATCATGACATCGTGGGTGGAATCACTAGTAGATTTTTTAATACCATATTTCTCTGTAAAATATCGATATGTTTCTGCCTGGAGCTGCAGATGAGTGAAAGATAAAGATCCCTCAGTCTTCTCATAAATGTTGGAAAACTCATCTGTGCTTAGCACTATGGAATCCCACAACTTTTGGCCCAAAAACATTCTTTCCTTGACTATCCCTAAAGTGACTGAGGAATGCTCAAATCTCTCTTAAATACACCTTTGGTGAAACTGTGGGCCAAATCTTCAAAGATAGAGACAGGCAGTGGGAGTCAGATACAAAAGGTCACTTTTTTTATCATGTCCCAGGCTTTGTAATCTGATGCATTATATTTCATTGTTAGAGACATCTAGATAACTACATTATTAGAGTGAACCCTGCTCCCATTTATTCTTCAGACTAACTGCTGCACTCCCAGTACCTGCCTAGCACATTTCAGGAGTCATATCATGCTGAGAGGCACTTAATATTTGGCTATGCTGTTCTGGAGGATAGACTTGACTAGAGTAGACACTGACTAGTCCCAGACTGTCATCGTGGACATATTTCACTAGTAAAATGCAGGTAAAGGAAGCACAGATTTAAGTGTTTAATGCTATGTACTGATTTAAACTCTTGAACCATGTCTTTCTTATGAGCTATAACAGTACCACATCCCACCACCTGCAAAAGGCTTTGTCATATCCTCTGGAGATTTGTTGAAATGAGATATGTCATACTGAAAGACCCATAAACTCTTTTAGGAAAAATCTTTTTCTGTTACAGTTCAATACATGATCAATTTGGCAGCATTCTGACAATTCAAGCTCATGTATTTAATGTGAATTCACTCCCTTTTTAGTGGCAATTTCTCCTTAATAAAACCAAAATTTTACAACTGCTACTACATAAAATGTGAATCTAATTTTTGCCTAAATTTTGTGCTGTTTGCTGACCTTCCTTCTATTGATTACTATGAATGTCCTGCAGAGTTCAACTGTGTAAGAATGAGCTCAGTCTTTTTCAGTTTTTTGGAGAATTGATAGCTCTCACTTAAGCAGTTCATTCATTATACCCCAGCACACGATATCTTCTCATGCAAGAAGAATAACTTCCATATAATTGAAATAGAAGGCAAGATTCTGTTCGTATTTCAAAATGCCAGCTGCTTAGAACAAGAACTGGTAGTCAAGAAAAATAACCAAGCAGAAGAAATTCTGCTCTTCTGACAAACATCTGCTGAAATTCCTTATATCTGGGACAAATTTTTTAATGAGCAATTGAATAAGAACTGAATATGTTTATAGAAACATATAAGAAGGTTTAGATTATTAGGAAAAGGTTCTTCCTCTAGAGGGTGGTTGGGCATTGGAAAGTCTCCCAGGTAAGTGGCCACAGTACTGAGCCTGACAGAGTTCAAGAAGCTTTTAGATGTTACTGTCAGACACATGGTGTGACTCTTGAGGATGGTCCTGTGCAGGGCTAAGTGTTGAACCCAGTCTGTGATTCTGTAAGACAGGCACCATGGCAGGTCAGAGGTCCTGCATGGAAGGATTTTAATGAGTCAAATGAATGTTTGCATGCAAACATAACTGAATGGAAGTCCAGAGCCCTTTCAAATTCACCTATATGTATATTCTTGTATTGCATTTCTTCAAAAATATCATACCTTTCAGATAAAAATCCAAAACCAGACATAATAACTTGCCATATATTGTTTTGGTTTGGTTTTTTGAGGTTTTGATGACAAAATGTGAAACATAGTAGATCTAACATTTAAGATCTAAAAGTCACCCAGAAAATGCAGTGCTAGTGTATTTATCACCCCACTACTATTTCCTTATGTTCTAATTTTCACTACAGTACAAAAAATAAGACCGTCCACCCAAAACTCTTGACTGGCACAACATTCATCCCTAAAGTTGCAATGGGTTAAGACTTCATCATCAAAACTCCATAAAAGAAATTTGCATAATAACACAGGTTCCACATAAATATGAAAGATGATTAGACTAGCTAGATGAGCAACAGCTCCTACAAAAAAAAAATCAGGTTATGATGAGCTGAATTTTTGTCCTGTATCCCAAGCTGCTCTGAATCAACCTCAGGGCAGCAAGGCGATACCATCCAGTATCTCGCTGAGTGTGAATGAAAGGTGTATATTTTGAAATCTAGTCTAATTTTTGTCTCTGCCTCAGATCCCATCTTTCTTCTTCCTGTTTCTGACAGAAAACTCAATGTGCTGACAAGGCCCTTCTATTTCATTCTTGGGATGGCAACACTCAGTTGTTCCCACACTACTCATAAAATCTGAGGTGATGCTGACTGTAGGGATACATTCACTTACCTTTTTACCTGAATGGACTTTACTGACTGCAACAGGATCGTGCCTCCAGACAATATTATACCCTCACGCAACTGCAGGCAAGTCTGACTATCATAATTCAGCTTGCTTACTTTTTAATTTCTCTTTAATTTATCAAGGAAAATACTCCACTTGGTCCCTCGTTTGTACATTGTGAGATTCAGTTATCAGGAGTAGTACGCCTCTGAACCCACTGGTAATATCTACAAAAAGAATTCTTTATCAAAATATTATGAATTCCTGGTTTATTTACTGAGGAACATTGCTCGTACTGCATAGAGTTACCATACACTGGACTATTCAGCAACACCACAGGATCCACAAGGCTCAAAAAAAGAGTCTGCTGGAGAAAAATCTAATTTCATTCTAAAAGTTAATTATACTGGCTTTTTTTTCCTAAAATTATGTCAGCATATCTTTTGGCTTTAGTCATTGTTTTCTAAGTGCTTTTGTGTTGATTTTCAAATTGATAGCCACCTACTTATCCATGAAGCATATAATCTATTAGTAGAACTGAATGTGCACATGTGTGGGTTCCCTGTTGGACAAAGCTCATAGTCTGGTAGGCATATATTATAATTTCATAGTCACACAGCAAGAAAAAAAATCCCAGCCCATCTGTTTCATCCTTTAACTAAATATTTTAGGAGGAAGTAATTCATCTTGGCAAGATTCCACAGTACGTTATGAATAGAATAAATAAGTTTCCATGTATTTCTGTTTGTACTTGCATTGTCTCTCAAGTTAGGACAATTTATATTCATATCTTTTAAAACATTTCCACAGGAAATGAACAAAACATCCACTGTTCTTAAAGGCTGCCTGGTTGCAGAGATTATGTTATAGAATCAAAAGCATTTTTGTCAGTGAAAGAACTTAAGAAATGATTGTGGTATCTGGAGGCAAACTAATTTTAACTAAAATATCTCTGGCTAATGCAATGCCAGAAACTATCCAGGAAGGACCTTCCCATAGTCCAAAGGAGGGATAAAACTGTTTCTCCTCTGAGTAGTTGTCTTGAATCTTCCTTGCTGCAAAGTAACTTTTCTCTTACCTCTGAGAACTATGTAGAAAATCCTGATACTAACATTTGAGTAGTCACACCCTGCTACCATCTTCCCATCTGTTCTGTTTTCTAGATTAAATAAACCCAACTTCTTCCCAAGGGCTTTCTCTTTCATTTCGGTGGTCTTTCTCTAGTTTTCTATAGATTCTTCTTTAAATGTGTTGCCCACGTTCCAGTTTCTCACCAGCCCTTAACAGAGGGAGTAATTTGTTCCTTTATACACCATTCTTGTTAATATATCACAGAACAAGAGATACCATTTTTTCATTATAACATCCCAGCAGGGATTCCTGATTCATTTGTGATCTGCTACGACCCTCACAGCCTTCACTGCAGTATCTCTGACAATTCAGTCATTACTCATTTTGTACCTACACCTTCGATTTTTCCTTCCTGAATGTTGAACTAGACACTTGAGTTTAGTGAATTTTGTCTTCTCAATTTTAAATTATTTTTTTCTATTTATAAAGAACCTTTGTATTCCAATCATTCTGATTCTTCCAAAGTGCTTTCAAATTGTCCAGCTTGGCATTATCTGCAATCTCAGTAAGTTTTTTCTTTATTTTGTTATCCAAGTCATTAACAGGGATATTTTGGTTATGAATTTGTCGGCATCAGAAAAATGCTGAGGAACACAACCTGAACTGTCCTTCCAGCCTAAAAATTCCATTCTTTGTGTTTTTTCTGTATCACCTGATGTGGTAAAGGCTTGACAGTTAAATATGCATTGCATCACAATGTGAATTAAAGGGCTGCTCCAGAAAACTTCACAGCTAGGACAGAAAAAAATTAATGCAATCTGGCCACCCTCTTTGATTACATAATTATATATTTTTTTGTTATTAAATTCAGCAGATTTTCACTGACAAAAATCAAAAGCAGTTAGAAATTTAAAACTACATAATGACTTTCTCTTTGAAGTTATTTGGTTGATATTATGGTGAGCGGGATTGAGTTGCTGCACACCGTACATACACTCATCAAGGGACCTGTCCTATGAAATTATCAATATTCTGGCCCTGATTCAGCCCAGAAATGGGGACATGAATTTAATAACTCTGTGTGGTGGGAGGAGTGAAACAGAATTGCCATCCATCACCTATCAGTTTGCACCAGGAACGGAAGTAGAGAAAGTTTGTGCATCTAAACTCAAAGCCTAGGTAGTTTTTAAAAGAGGACAGGTAGCAGAAATGTGCATAAAGCTGAATGGCTGCAACTATATTAAGTACATAGAATTCTCTCTCCTAGTGTACCAACATGTGGCAAGGGAACACTTGTACCTACCACATCCTTCCTCAAATGTGTGGGGCTATGACGCACAGCTGCAGCTAGAGACAAGACACCTCTTCCTGCAGCACTACAACTCATCCCCAACCCCCTGCTACTTGCACAGGGAAAAAGGCATCACTTCAGACTAGGAACCGTTCTGCAGCAAAGCAGGAAATGGGACAGAATTTCATTGCTGTTCTGGAAGACACATAAGCAGAATGAAACCACACTGGGAAATTCAGTTTCATTGGGTAAAAGATGGGAGTGAAAATAATTGAAAGGTATAGAAGCCAGATAGGTTCAAAGAGAGGCATCAGTGTAAAGCAACTAAGACCTTTCTTAGAAATTACTATTCAAAATCCACAACATTTGCTGAGTTCAGCTTATCAGTTCATCTAGGAAAAATAATAGAAATTAAGTAAAAGAAATAAATACTTCAAGAGAGAAAAAACCCAAAAGGAACACTTTTACCATTTTGTATTGTGCTGTCCGAATAGGACTCTTGCATTTTATTAATCTGTTTCCATTTATTTTCAAGAAATAAATAATAGAGGGCCAGGGGTTGTTATGATATTCCATGCATTTGTTCTACATACAAAATTTCTACTGATATCTAAACTTCAACTATTACTGAAATCAAAGATCTTTAAAAAAAAAATCTGTCATAAACAATGTAAGACAGCTAGGTAGATCTAAGCAACCCTGAAGAGATCACTTTTTCTGAAATTATTACTCCTTTCTTCTGTTATTCCACAGTAACAACCTAACTATTCTAACACATCCTCAGTTATATTATCTGATGAGAATTTGACTGCATCTCATTTCAAGAGCTGGCAAAAGATTGGCTGGAAATGTTTTTACACAAACTGATACGGCCTGGAAGAAATGAAAGGTAAAAGCAGGAAGTAATTTGGGAATGTACAGGAACAGTGGCCTCCCAAGTGGAATGAGCAGTTAGGAACCAACTTTATATAACCTAACTTTAGTTGTCATAAGGCTGGGCATATTAATTAACATCTAAGTCTTGTTACTTAGGCTTTCTCCTTCAAATATCTCTGTGGAGTGATTAATAAGATATGTATTTTAAGTATGTGGGATAAATACATACTTGAAGATGCCTGTCTATCTCCACTAACTGTAAATGAAATTTTGGTGAATGGCTGAAAGTCTAAATATATAAAACCTCTGCAGATAAATTAGATGAAGCATATCCTACCTTAGAAAGTCCAGCATGGAATAACATCATTTTGATTGTGCAGACTTTTTCAGTCTCAAATGATCAAAGAACTGCAGTTGTAGTGTGCAGAGAGTATTAATGACTGTAAGAGGAGGGGAAGGGATTATGATGTGAGTAAAACACAGAGTAACTTGGAGAGGAAGATTTTATGTGGGAATGTTAATTTTCCAGAGCAAGGGGTGGAATAAAAATTCAAACAGCTTTCTGCTTGTTAGTTTTGAAGGGTAAACAGGAAATGGCTAGTTAAACCTGGGGGCTATTTGGAAACTTGGAGAATTCACAATTGCAGTAATCAAGTTTAAGGCAAGGCTAAAATCTGAGAAGATATTACAAAATGAAGCACTTTAGGTGTGTTTCACCTTGACACTGTGTCAGAGTTTCAAACCTAAGGTGGAAACTCCTTCCAAGGTGGAATTCCTTCCAAACAGCCCGGAGCCAACGCCTCAGCCTCGGTAAAGATGTTTAACAAAAGAGACAAAGGACATGCATATGCGGTGATTGTCAGCCTGGGCCAGGTCTTTGTTTCAATCTTCCCCAGCAGGGGGGAG